>JAVTVJ010000612.1:600000-1047546 GCA_034509425.1 Eopsaltria australis
ATGGTGCCATTTTTTAGGAGAAAACTGTCAGTCACTGCCTGTTGGACGAATTCCTTGTGCCAACCACTACAACAGAGCTGATAATGGACGATTTGGGAGGTTGAAACCACGGAGGATTTAGGGATTTTCTTGCACTGGAGCTTGAGTGAGCTTTTCATCAGTTCAGGAGTTGAGGCTGCAGATTCCCTACACAGCACAAATACAGGGATGGAGCAATGAACAGGCACCAGGATGGGGAGGAATTCTCCTGAAGTTTGATCATGGAATCATTGGGAAAGACCTCAAAGATTATCCAGTCATAATGCTCTGCTGCCAGAGAGTAGGGGGAGAGGATTGGTGGCAGAATCCTTTGAGATCCTTGGGTAGGTCCTGCTGGCTCGCCAAAAAAGGATTATTTTGACAGCCAGTTTGATCCCGAAATCTTGGAATTGCAGCATCCTGCCACTCTGAGGTTGGCTCATGCAGGTTCTGGTTCAGCAGCACAGTGGAGATCAGCTCCTAAGGCTTAGAGATATCATGGAGGTGGAAATCACCTAATTCTGCAAGATTTATCTGCAAATATCATCCAGTGGGAGAAGATGGATGGAAATGCCAGAGCCAAAGTGCCATCCAAATGACAAATGACTGAAGGCTGCTCACCCCAGCTCGTGTCATCAGCAGATAAATTAGTGGAATAATGTTTTCAGCTGCTTGATAATGTACAGGTGGGGAAAAAAAAACCCCACAACAGTGCTAATTAATATGGAACAGATTAAGAGATGCCCCAAACAGCCTCGGAAACTGTGCAGTATAAAAATTCTGTAATGTGAATAAACTGTAGGAAATGCTCTGGACAGTCCCACCAGCAGCCTGCTGTGGTCGTGGGAGGAAATTATTCATATCCATGTCTATCCAGGAGATTTCTGGGATGATTCTGTCTCTGGATTCCACTTGTCTTATTAAAAGGTGAAGCTTGGGGGGGCAGAGCCTGGTTTCTTCCATGCTATTAATTACTACACATACTCTTAATTTACTTTTGGAAACGGGTTGGCCGTGTGCAAACTGCCCTTGGGAATGATCCCTGGCCCCCCATCCTTAAAACTGTGATGGGAAAGGATGGAAAAGGGAGTTAGTGGGATAAAAACATGCTGTGGACTGCTTTAAACTCTTTCAGATCTGATGATCAAGTTCCTCTGCCTGTGCACATCGTTGAGGCTGGAAAAGCCCTCCAAGATCATCAAGTCCAACCATCCCCCAGCACAGCCAAGGCCACCACTGACCCATGTCCCCAAGGGCCACATCCATATGGCTTTTAAATCCCTCCAGGGGTGGGGACTCCCCCACTCTCCTGGGCAGCACAATCCTTTCAGGACCCTTTTTAGCCATTTTTTCTTTAATAGTTGAAGATTTTGTTTTTCATGCCTGGATTTAAATCTTCCTTTTTCATCCATTTCTGAGTGCTCAACTCTTGATGATCAGTTGGTCGTTTTTCCATGGTTTTCCAATCCTCTTCATATTGATCTCGGAGCTGTTGGCACTTCCAAGTGGCTGGAACTTGCAGGAGATGGGTGAGGCAGTGGTGGCCTGGAATAAGGAATATTTTATGCTTGTCTTAATGGGAAAGGAGGACCTGGCAGTGTAGATATACATGAACCACTCTAATTCCTGGAAATATGCTGGCACAAATAGACAAAGCCTTCACAAGCACCCAGAATATCTTTGTCAGCAAGAAAAGGCAACCAGGTCCACATGGAACTGCTGGAAAGTCTGCAGGGAATTTGCTGGAAGTCTGAAGTCAGAGAATTTAACGTGAGTTTTGATATTTGTTCTGTGTCAAAGGAGAAAGGTGCATTGAATGGAGCTCACAATAACTCTTGTATTTGGAGTGGAAAACAGCCAGGCTGGGAGACACGGGAAAAGACTGGGAAAATATCCATTGGGAAAACTGGAAATGGAGCTGTTTCTGCTGTGGGACTGTAGGATGGCTGAGAGAGCTGGGGGTGTCCAGCCTGGGAAAGAAAAGGCTCCAGGGAGATTTTAGAGCCCCTTCCAGGGCCTAAAGGGGTTTCAAGAGGGTGGTTGGGCTATGCTAAGTGCAGGACACAGTTTGCACACGTAATAAAATGAATTCCTTTGGAAAAAATCTGGTGGAATGAGTGTTAACTACCATGGTGGGGGAGTTGGAACTAAATGAACCTGAAGTCCCTTCCCACCATAACCACTCCATGATTCTATTTCCAGCATCTCTCCTCTGCGAACCCTTCAGAGTCTCAACCTACAGAATCCATTTATTCTATGTTTGGTTCAACTTCTTCAGGAAAATCGCAGTCTTTCATGGGAACTTGTTAGAAGTCAACCCCAGATCTAAATGAGAGTAATTTCTGATTCTTATTTTGTGGCTCTGGACATGCAGATGGGGTTAAATCTCTCTGCCCGTCCTGCACACACACACACAGAGCCCAACACAACACTTTGTTCCATGTGTCTGCTTGGCAACTTGGGAGGGTTTTTCTGGCATGTGGGAGAGACCTGCAGGAGTCAAGTGCAGCATTAATGTGAGCTCCCAGTGGCTTCGGGGGAAGCTCATTACTGACCTGGCTTCGGCGTCTTCATTTACAGTAACGCTTTAAATATTTAATCCATCTCTCCTTCTTTCCTGTCATGGGCCATTTTCCCTCAATTGATTCCTTGTTTGGGGGGTGGGGGGAAGCAGGGATGGTTGGAATGCATTTATGTTAGTGGAATTCTATAAATTATCCTCATTAAGAGGCCTGGTAACAACAGGCCAGCGTGGGATTTGTCGAAGTTTTGCGTTGCACTTTTTGCCTCAGGTTCCCAAAGCACTTCAGAGGCACACGCTGGGTAAAGGTGAGGAGCAAAGCTTTGCTGGAAGTTTAAAAACCAGAGGGAAGGGAAGTGAAATCATGAGAATCATGGAATGGTTTGGGTTGGAAGGGACCTGAAAGACCTTCTTGCTCTTCCACTATGCCAGATGGCTCCAACCTGGCCTTGGACTCTTCCAGGGATCCAGGGGAAGCCACAGCTTCTCTGGGCAACCTGGGCCAGTTCCTTCTCACTTTTCCCAGCAGAATGGTGCATGGTCTTCGCGGCTGCATGTCCTGGGACTCCTCACCAGGTCAGGCAAGGCTGAAGCTCCCATGTGGTCGAGCAGTGCCCTCATATCACACAGTTCAGCTCTGCTGCAAGCACAGATGTTGCCACATCTGCTTTACAAGCAGGCAAATAGAGGGGCAGGCAGGGAAGGGACCTGCCCCAGCCTCTCATTCTGCAGCCTCATTAATCTTGAGCTGACTTTGCAGGATCACAAATCAATTTTTCCCCAAAGACAATTCGGTTTTGGTGACATTTTTAATGAGATCTCTAAGCCTTGCTTTGTAATTCCATGAAATCAGCATCAGGCAGGGTGTGAAGACAGACAGGAAAATCATGAAAACAATATCACGCCTCTGGGGTTGTAAAAGGGTCTCAGAGCACAGTTTGGCCTTGTCCTTGATGACCACAAGATCACTGTATGAACCCCATAAAGAATGAGCTGGGGGGAGGGTTTGCCTTTCACCCAGCCAGGCGCAGAGAAGAGAATAAAACCCTTCAGTAGCTCAGGGCAAATGCTTTTAATGGGCAGGAAAAATGGGGTTTCAGCAAATGTACTTTGAAACAGAATCACAGAATGGTTTGGGTTGGAAGGGACCTTAAGGATCGTCCAGTTCCAACCCCTGCCATGGTTCCACCTGACCAGGCTGCTCAAAGCCCCATCCAACCTGGACAGGACGACAAAAATATTCAAATTGAACTAAATCCCTCACTTATTTCCTCATCTGTTACTGGTTTCTATTTATCAAACTGCCAAGAAATGCTCAGGTGCGTCAGATACGTATTTAAAGTGTTCCCACATCATCTGTGTGTGCACTGCCAATCTTAAATCTGGTGTCCTCAGTTAGGTGGAACAACAAATTAATAGAAAACACCCCTGAGCCTGACCTGTTCCCTGATAGCTCAGCATGAAGTGCTATCCCACGAGTGGCACAAGAGTTTTTCTGCAAATCCCACTGATCCAGCACAGAAGAAAGAGAAATCCGGGTTCATGCTTCGTGGAGAGAGGGTGTTTTCATTTCAAGGAAGATTTATTTTCATCACAATACCTGGTAATACCACCCATTATTACACAGCTAAAACGCTCAGCCTTTGAACCCAGAAAATGGTGTGGGACTCGAGGACCGGGCTCTGTCCAACTCCATTTGTGCTGCCACAATTTAAGCAAGGATTTGAGGAGTGGGCTCTGAATACCCACAAATTGCAGAACAAACACTGCTGCTGTCATTATTGATTGTTTGTGTCCTTGATACAAGTGCTGCATCTCAAGGAGAGGAGTATTCATGGATGGTCCACTGCTGACTTTCTTGGCACCCTTCATTTCAGTTTTGTTTGGTGAGTGCTGCAGGCTTTGAATGAAGATGCAGCATTTCATTTAACTCCCCTCTTTTCTTCCCTGGAAGCTGTCAAAGGATGAGAGCTGTGATTGTAATTGAAAACATCCCAACAAAGCCTCAAAATTATTATAACTGAAATTAAAAAATCTTATTCTTTAACTACTCTTAGGCTTCACCTTGAAAATCCATGCCCGACCTTCAAAGAGGAATTTCATGGCTAATAATAAGAAGAATTTGATAATTTAGCAGATGTTGGCCGTTCCTTTTCCTGTATGGTCACAAAGAAATCTCGGTCTTCTAATTGAAAATGTGGTTTGCTTTGACCTGGAATCACAGGGAGGAATTCTGGCACCTCAGTCTTGCCAGTGGAGCTGGATGCTCCCCATTTTAGGGATGTCTGACAGTTCCTCTCAGAAGTCTTTTCCCTCAGTTGATTGATACTTCACCAAACATTAATTTGGGAGAGGGGGGGAGTGACATTTTCCGTGCCAGTTTTCTGCCTCCTCAGACTGATATTTTTAAAGTTCCAGCCAAAATTGTTGGGAGCAGGAAGCTGGAGAAAAACATGTTGTTTTCAATACTAAAATATTTCTCCCAGCCTGTCTACGAGAAGCTTTGGTACCTCCCCAGTGCAGAGCAGGGATCTGAATTTCAGGAAGGAGGCGTTTTTTGCGCATATCCTGCTTTTTTTTTTTTTTTTTTTTAAATCTCCCTGTGGAAATTTCCCTGGCTTTTCTTAATTTAAAGACATTAAAAAACCTCAAAACCCAAAAAAAAAAAAAAAAAGCAAGACACATTTGGGAGAGATGTCACAGCATTTAAAAGCTGAAGCCCTCAAGAGATGCAGCTGGGGATGTGTTGTGCTGCTCTGGCTGTGCCTGCTCCAGCACCATGGTGGGTTTTCCAAGAAGACAGGGATGCTCCTTCCCATCCTGGCTGATGTTTGCTCTTTAAAAATTTGGGAGCCAGGTTCTCCTGGGGGTTTAAAGTGATTTTAAAGTGATGAGGGACAAGCTGCCCTCCTAGAAGGCAAAAAAAGGAAAGATATCATATTTTAAGGGGGAAAGAAGAGGAAATGGGGGAGAAATGTTTTAGGGCTACTCAGAGGCATTGGAGGGGGAGATGGGGCCAGGGGAGCCAGACCCTGGTGATGAAAGGCAAAAATAATTCCCATTTCTTGGCCCAAGGACTGTTTATCACACCACAAGCCAGCAGGGTGACAATTTAAATCATGGAATCATTGTATCCCAGCATGGTTTGGGTCGGAAGGGACCTTCAAGATCACCAATCCCAACCCTTGCCATGGGCAGGGACAGTTTCTATCATACACAGCTGCATCCCTTCTCCTTTTCCCTGTTTTCAGCATCCCATGCACAGCACATGCTCCTGCAGCTCCTCATTTCCCAGGGAACACAGCTTGGAGCACAAAAGCCGTGTCAAACTCCCCAGAACAAAGTGCTTGGTGGTGGATTCCAGCATCCCAGCAATCCCAGGGAACATCCCCTTCTGCAGTGTCAGGTATTAGAGAAAGACACACTCAGAGATGGGAAAAAGAAAGGAAATCAAGCTGCTTTCATGTGTTCTTTGTAATTATTTTTCCCCTGTTGTTCAGAATTCGAGTAAAGAAAAAAAAAAAGGGAAAAAAAAAAAAAAAGAAAATAAAGGAAAAGAGGGCTCTAACATTTACTGGCAGTAATCATTGCACCATCTGCTCCGGGAGCTGCTTCCAGAACACACGTTCTCAGCTGCTGAGCAGTCAGCTCCCCATCCCTTCCTCTCAGAGACAGGGATGCCAGCAGTTCCTAAACTGTAACAGCATGAACAAGCCTTTTTCTCTTCTTTTTTTTTTCCTCCTTTTTTTCCCTTTCAGTTGCTGGATTTTTTTTTTTTTTTTTTTTTGAAAAGGCAGGAGAGTTTGGACTTTTCACCGGATTGTTTCTAAGACTGAACTCTTCCCGATTTGAGGTTCTTCATCTGAGCACGTGCTGGTGGTGAAAATATGGAGAATTTTAATATTTTAATATTTCAGAGTGCCCCAAGGGGGGCTGCTTTGTAGCAGAGCTTCACTGATGCCTTGGCTGCTCTCAAGGATGGATTTATGCCATTTTTCTTCTGGGAGGAAGCTTTCCTGGTGGGATCCCCTCCTGCCTGGGCATGGACACCTCTGACTTCTGCTCTCATGATCCATAACTGAGCTCAACTCCAGCTCCTTCCCCTTCTCTTCTGCATGCAAAGTCAGCACTGAGCTGTTCAATATCCCAGCCCAAATCCATCAGGGAACTACAGGATATGAAGCAGGAGGAGATTTCTCACCACCAAACGGGCTGGAAGGAGCTGGGACATCCAGAGTTGCCCTCTCTGTGTTCCTGCATTGCTGCCCTTTGCCTGGTGGGGAGAAGAAGCTCTTAAGGAAATATATGACCAATTTTGAGGGTGACATTAATCAGCTCATCCTGTCCTCAGATGTTTCTGTGTCACTGACTCCCCAATCTGTGGCTCTTGAGCTCTCTGTTGTTGTTCCTCTCGGTGATAACAACCCACAGTCTCTGTTTGTACATTTAAATTCAGGATGAAAATCCATCCCTCAGTGCAAGCCCCTCTTCAGCCCTCCCACTGCAGAGCCAGCGCTTCCCAAAGAAATGAGGCAGAGTGGATGCAGAGCCCATTAGGCCTGTCCCAGGAGGCAGGGATCTATCTGCTCACAGATGTGCTCACAGAGAGAAATCTGCATTAGGAGAAAGAATTCCTGCTTGGCCAGCGGGATCTGCGCTAAACCAACACGACTGGAAGTGCAGCTTTGCAGGGAGAAGGGACTGTGTGGGATGGCTTTGTGTGGTTTTATCTGGGTTTCACTGCAGCAAGAGCAGATTTACTCCTTCACAAGCAGGAGAAATGGGGTTTCTCCCTCAGCCTCGTGCACTCGGTCTCATCTGGATGGGTGTTTTCCCACCCAGAAATCAGGGTTGGGATTTCTTTTTTTGGATCAGCATTTGATCCAGCTGAACTGTAATGCGCATCACAGGGCTTGGAGTCTCAAAAGCACTTTGGGAATGTCCCTTATTCCTCAAGACACTGCCTATGTGCATGAGCCTCTGGATTTTCACAAGCTGTGACAGTCCCAGCAGTTCTTTGCTGCCATTTAAGAAAATACAAATTTCTGGGGTCAAACGGGTCAGACAGATGATTTATTAAAAATATTTCTCCTCCTCATAACAGGGGATTGTGACACAGGGCAGATCAGAAGATGGACAGGAGTAGTTGGGAAGACAAGAAATGGAGGATAAAATGAGGAAACAGGAGAAAGAGAAAAATAGGAAGATGTTTGGACCTGAAAGGGCTCCCAAATATTGGTGCCCATTTCAAATATTCCCTCTGCAAGGCAAGCCCATCCATTGACGTCCTGCTGCTGTTAATGGAGACAGGAGCTCCTCATAGTCCTATTGTTCCTCCCCAAATGATTCTTAGATGTAGGGCTGTGTGGTAAAGGGGAACAGGAAGATTCCCTGCAGGATGGTTGATTTTTAGGACCAAAAGCCCTTTCACACCCAGGGATGGGCAGGTGCTGCTGTTGTCACTGGGGGAGTGGCTGTGTCACTCAGGGTGGGCAGGACAAGCTCAGCCATGGGACACAAAGCTTTGCTTGCTGAAGAAAATGAGGAGCAGTCCATGCTTGGGGAGGTTGGGGAAGAACAAACTGAATGACCTCATTCCTTCCATGGATGCACAGATGCCATAAGTGGGGATTAAGGGCAGCAGATTTGAGACCATCCGTGGTGTCAGGCGCGGTGGGAGAGGCCACGCTGACTTGTGAACTTGGATCTGTCGCTTGGACGAGGGTGGGAAATCCTTTCATGTGTTTTTCCTGCCCACTCCAAGTTCTCTGGGTGGTGGCATCCCCGCTGCTTCCCCTGGAGAAAGGACAGCCTGGCAGGGCTGGCAGCTGCTGGTGCCTTGATCACAGTGAGCACCTGGACCGAGCACCCTCATTCCTTCCAAAATCCCTCCCAGGACCCCTTCGGAGATGGACACAAGGAAGCAGCCAAAGGAAAGCAGTTGTTCTCCAAAGGAAGGAGTCAAGGGGTGTTGCTAATGCTGGGATTCCTCAGAGCAACACGTCCTGGGGCAGCTGCTGTGCCAGGAGAGGCACCGAGCCACGCGCGGCTCCTCCAAATGCTCCGTTGGCTTCAAAGAAAGGAAAAAGGCAGGGGACAGGGCAGAGACCCCAGTGGAGGTGGGGAGGTGTTTTGGGGGGCCCCATCACTTCTCTTACTCTCTGTAACAGCTTATTAATGGACAATTTGGAGGTTTCATAACGCTCTTAATTAGGACAAACTTAAAAAGGACCACTTGGCATCCTTGGTGGTGGGAGCCATGTGCTACCTGCAGCAGGCCAAGTCCAAAATGAAACTGATTTTTCTCTCTTACCTACATTCTGCATTCAGGCAGCTGCTCCTAACAGGTGCTCGCTCTCTTCCGAGCAGATGGTGACAAAAAAATGGGTTTGTTGGCAGGTTCTGCCAGGGAGCAGCCTTCTTATCACACATATCGATGTGTATACAAACACACACGTGTTATCAGGTGCTGGCTTTCAAGAGGAATTCTCCTTCTGAGAGAAGGTCACTCACGTGGGGGGTTTAGCCAGGATGGTCTGTGCTTCTCTCTTTTGTTCCCTGGGTCTGAAGGCATTTGGGGACTTTGCTGCCATGTCAAAACCCCACAAATGTTTGGCCATTAGTTCAGATCTCCTGCTGTATCTGAAGCTGTTTTAGAAGGAACATGTGGTGTTCGTGTGTCCTTTCATAGTTATTATAAATCCTTAATAGCCTAAATAGCAATTAACTCCAAAACAGGTGGGTTTTAGTTGGGGAATACCCTGATGTTCTCCTTGCTCTTGGTTGTGGTAATATAATAGGAATGCAGAAATCGGGGAATCATAAAAGAGGTTGAAAGGGATCTCAAAAATCATCTCATTTCAAGGATCTCCCTCTTTAAAGAAAACAACCAGTTAAAAAGGTGCAGTGGAATAGAGACACAGCAATGCCTTTAAACAAAGAAATCCAAGTGCAGGGTTTTATCCTGGGAAATTCACCAGGGCTCTGAGTGCTGAAGTGTTTGAAGCCGCAGGGAAAGCACCCAGAGAGGATTTGTGCTGCATCCATCACCCAAAGAGAGGCAGCTGTCAAACAAATCCCTTTGGTTCTTGACTCTGCTTCCATCTCCCGCATTCTGCCTGGTGAGGGCTGTGAATTTGACAAAATGGTGCAAAGCAATGCCAGGTTTGGGGAACTGGGGAACTTTTCCTCCTTCTATTCCTTGCACAGGGAGCACCAGGCAGAGCCGTCCTCGCCCTGCTTTGCTGCTCATTTCAAAGGAGCAGCCTGAGCCAAGAGAACCAGATGAGGGTGACATCTGGCCATGGAGCCTCTGCCAAGTCACTGCTGTTCTGTAGCTGGCAGGAGGATGATGTGCTGCAAATGCCAGGTTCTCTCTGAAATGTAAAGTGCATTCCCTGCATTTTCTTTGCTTCCTCTCCAGCCTCAATCAGCTCAGTATTTTGTTGTACTGATGGCCAAATTCAAATCTCCTTTCCAGACGCATAAATCCATTCCAGTAGTGGTGGGTGGTTTATACAACGAGTGGAATTTGACCCTGAAGTCCAAAATGGTCTTGTATTTTCTAAGCTTCCTGACAAATTAACTTGTTGACTGTGAGCCTCATTCAAATCCCAGCCCCTGTGGGGTGTGTTTGTGCTGAGGGTTGCTAATCATATATATCAGAATTGTTTGTACCTAAACTCTTCAGGAGGGAGCAGGCAGAGCTTGGGGCAGGTGAAAAAGCTGAAGAAGCTCTGCAGGTTTCCTTCATTGATACTCTTCTGGAAGCCTAAAGTGCTCCCCTTTAACAAAAAAAAAATCACTAGAGCTGATCAAAATGCTTGGGAAAAAAATCTGCTGCTCATAAAGGGTAGGGACAGTTAAAAGAAAGTTTTGGGGTTGGAACTAGATGAGCTTTAAGGTCCTTTCCAACCCAAACCATTCAGTGATTCTGTGATTGTAGGTGCCAGTTCCTCCCTGTTGTGTCCAGAAGGGGTAGGGATGGTGTGGGAAGGAGCTGAAGCTGTAGGATTTACCCTGTTTCCTTATGAAGCATTTTTATTTTCACCCTTGCTGCCGAACTCTCAGCATTTTTGGCAGCTGTTAAATGATGCTGGGTTTGCAGCTGATGTTCCACCCAAGCTCATCTTTTCCTCCTCCTCTGGTAAAACAGTTTTGCTGCACACAACCAATTTTCACAATTGTAGAAGAAAGAGGATTGTATTTAACATTCCTCAATAATTGACAGGCTGGGAGAGCTGGGAGTGTCCAGCCTGGAGAAGAGAAGGATTCAGGGAGACCTCAGAGCCACTTCCAGTGCCTAAAGGGGATCCAAGAGAGCTGGAGAGGGACTGGGGACAAGGGATGGAGGGACAGGACAAAAGGGAATCATAACAATTTTATTTTTAAGTTCATCAAAAGTTACCCTCTATCTATGTCATAGGAATAGGTGAGAATATTTTGAATCAAAATCAAGTTTTATCAGATTTGTCAAATAAGTGGGGATCTTTGCATTGAAAGGTATGTGGGGATACCATAATTAACTTGAAGCCACCAAGTTGATCAGAGGGATGGAGCATCTCTCCTGTGAGAAAAGGTTGAGAGAACTGGGATTGTTCAGCCTAGAAAAGAGAAGCTTTGGGGTGACTTAATTGTGGCTTCTGAGTACCTGAAGGAAGGATGGAACAAAGAGGTGGAGAGGGACTTCGTGCAAGGGCCAGGAGGGACTGGACAAGGGATAATGTTAGATGGGATATTGGGTAAGAATTCCTGGCTGTGATGGTGGGGAGGCCCTGGCACAGGGTGCCCAGAGAAGCTGTGGCTACCCCTGATCCCTGGAATTGTCCAGGGCCAGGTTGGATGGGGCTTGGAGCAAGCTGGGACAGTGGAAGGTGGCAGGAGGTGGAACTGGATGAATTTAAAAGTCCCTTCCAACCCCAAGCATTCCGTGATTCCATGATCCTCTGAATCACATTCAATGCTATGTAACTGCTCAAAAGGAAATATCATCGTGAATACCTCACTGAATCTGGGTACCTTTAGATTCTGTCCTTACCAATTATCCCATGCACCCTCCTGGAAAACAATCAGTTAACTCGTGAAATTATCAAGGCAGTTTTCTTTATTGTCTGCCAGAAAAGAAATTGCTTGATATTATCCCAGTTCTTGAGAGCAAAACTTATTTTCCCCGGAAAGATAAGGAACGGCTAATTCAGGTTTTGCAGAGCACGCGCACCGTTATCGTTAGGAGGGAGCTTAACCAACCTGAAAGCAAATGCTAAATGATCCAGATCTTGGTCTTATTAAGCTTGTGTGTGTTTTTTCTACCACTTAAAAGCCTGAGGATCTGGGTAAATGAGATTTTCTGGAAGGCAAAGCTTTCAAGTTTGCCTCCTTCTCTTTTTAAAGCGCGGAGGCGCTGCCTCTGTTTACGCGGAGCTCCAACGGAGCGAGTGCATCCCTGCTGCAGCGTTTCATGGAACATCCTTTGTTTATTCACACTGTGCCACTTTTAAACTTCAGATGTAAACAACAAAGACTTCTTTGTATTTCACACTGTCTCATACTCACTACCTTCTGAAGTCCAAAGCCAAAACACTGTGGAATTTTACCCTCCTCACACTTTCTCCTGCTTGTTGGATGCGTTCTTCCAGCCTTTTCTATTTATAGTGGCTGGAAAACTACTTAGCTTCTGATTAAAACATGCTCTGTTCATTTTCTCTTGACTTTTCAGTCCTTGGAATGGGCTAAAATTGTATTGCCTGGTAGCCATTTCGAATATAATTTTAGTAGTAATTATGCATATATTCGATAACAGAAACAATTTGTCATCCTGAAGGATCCAAATTGCTTTAAAGCATTTGGCCTCTTTCTGATCTGCTACGTGGATTAAAAATCCAGCAAATATTCCTCTGAAATCAGCTGGGCAGAAAGGTCAGAAAGACCTAGGGTGGAAATGCAGCAGCTGACTGATGACACACTCTGAGGGGCAGAAGGATTTGGGTTCCATTTTAAACCAGAGTGGGATTTTTAGTTGGAAATTTCATGGAGCTGCAGCTGCACTGATCCTTGAAATCCAGCACTGGGAGTGCCCCCTGTTTTATATCCCTGGGAGAAGAACCTCAATTTTCTGTTTCATTTGATGAGCAGTGTTGTGGTTGTTGGATCGGTCTCACGCTGGATCCATCTCATCTCTGTTTGATGATGTTTGGAGAAGGCAGCCAGGGCTCTTTGCTCCCCTTCTCCCATTCTGTGCTTATCTCCACAGGGAAAAAAAAAAAAAGGAAATTATCCAGAAAACCAGAAAAACGTGGTGATGATTTTTCCCTTTCCCAGGAACATCCTTTATCATCCCTTCCCTTTAGGCTGCAATATCTGATGGGCCACATATTAGTGGTGGCCTTGGCGGTGCTGAGGATGGATGGACTTGATGGTCTTAGAGGGCTTTTCCAGCCTAAAAGATTCTGTGGTTTTATGATTCTGTTTTGCTGGAACATTCAATGTGTAACATAAGTAGTTTTGCTGTAAATTGTTGGGAATATTAGACCCATGTTGGATCCCTCTGAGATATTTCCTCATGTAAGAAACCACCATTACAGACTGAAAATAAAGGTGACAGCAGCGAGTTTAGCAGGTGAGGTTTGTGATGGGTGTTTAAGGTGAGTTTTTCACCTCTCCAGAGAGTGGACAGAAAAATACAAACCATCTCCCAGCTTTTTTTTTGGGATGAAATGGTTTAGGGTTACAAACCAGAGGTCATGGGAGGCTGAAGAAAAAATCCCAGCATGTTATTAGAGGCAAAATAAGAAGCAGGGATGACAGGTTTCCCAAAAATTTCCAGTGCAAGGATATTTCAGATATTCCAATGCAGCAAATTTTGTGATTTTAGTGGTAAATATTTGTGCATGGTCTCCTGTCTGGAAGTTTTTCCCTCCAATCACAACACAAATAATTTCTGTATTTTTCAGGATGAGTTTAAGTGAAGATAAATTGTTTCTCTGGAAAACGTACACATTTTCCTGAGAAACTGTCGTGCTTATATATCGTGGAAGAAATACTTGATGTAAATCCAGTGAGAAAAATAAAATTATCGCAATGAGCTGACCTGAGCCCTCTGGGTTCAATATGGCAAGTGAACAGTTTTACTTCTTCGTTGCTGCTCCCCTGAATAAAAAATAATTGCAGAGCCTTCCATTTATTGCCAAGGGCTCACACCCAAGGGAGCACCATGAGCTGCTCTGCACTTGGAACAAAACGTGATCCAGAGATAACTGAGCTAATGGAGGTGGGAAAGCCTTGTCAACGCAGTATTTACACGTGGAGGGTTTTATTCTGTCCACAGGCAGCTGGAGCTGCCTGATCTTAGAGTATTTTTGGACCTGAGTCGGCTTCTCAGAGTCATCCAGGGCCAAACCACTTGTGGTCTTTAGTGTGGGAAGTTCTGCTCTGAGCTTCCCTGCTCCATGTGTGGGTTATTCTCCCCCATCCCATTGTTATTTCAGGAATATGAGAGTAATGGATGAGTGATTAGTGGAGGAGGCTCTGCTGTCTCCAGCCACGGAGGAGATTTGAGCTTTAGATATCGCTGGAAGTCAGGATGGGCCACGAGTTTTCTTAGGCATCATCAATTATCCATGCAGGATGTGCTGTAAGAGGCTGTTTGGCTGCATTAAAATTGGCCAGACAAACAGAATTTCCATCCCTCTCAATGGCTCCTTCAACACCTAATTAGCTCCCAGATGCTACTGGAGCAAGATGTCTTTTATCTTTGCTAATGTTATCTCCCTCTACCTCCTAAATGCCCGCCCGTGCCATTCCCCACTTTCATCTCTCTTCCCTCAGGAGAAAACAGGATGGGTGTTCAGGAAGCTCCACGCTGAAGGTCAAGCTTGTAAAGACTCTGGGTCAAGCTGATCCTGTTAAACCAGGCAGTATCTGGAGCAAGAAAAGCTTTTGAATCCAGAATTAGATGGATATGATGGAGAGCAGGATACAACTTCCTTCCTATGCACGTTCACAGGATCAGCATCCAACAGGAAAAAAAACAGAATTGCAGATTTTATTTCACTGTCAGTTGCATTTAAGATGATTTAGGATAAATTCAAAGCTCCTCTTTTCCCCTTGTGGGAGAAGGTACAACGAAGTCTGGCTGGATAAATGTGATATTTCAGCTGGCAGAGCTCATTGTTGCTGGCAACCCTCAGGTTTTACACTCAGAGGTAAAACTGGAGGAAATATCAGCCTGACTGCACTCCTGGTCCTCCCTAGACCCTCTGAGCACAACCACTTGGGGCTGTGTTAATACCAGGCTATCATCCAACTGTGATTTACCTTGGCAGGGCCAATGGATATCCCAGCCCAGCAATTCCTTCCCCTCTGGCAGGGAGGAGTGACCAAACAACCTGCTCCAAGATAAGTGGTTAAGAGGGAAGCATTTCAGACAGAGCAGATTTTCAGAGAGGGAACACACTTTATACACACACCCAGCTTTCCCTAAGGCTCCTGGAGCTGTCTCCAGCCAGGATCAGTTTACTCCATTTCGGTGACGTGTTCCATTGTGTGGGAGATTTGTCAACAGGGAAGAGCTCGGGCAAAGTCAGTGTTGCAGTTTTATGGATAAGAATTGGTTTTCTTCAGCTTAGATTTTGTACCGTCGTCTTTTTCTATCCTATTTCCTTCTCACCTGCATTTTTTTCTGTGCTGCACTGGGAGGAGACATTCCTAAGGAAAAATTCCGGCAGGTTCCTGCAGCAGCACGTCTCCTCTTTGGCCAGAGAATGGGGAATTCCTATGGGATGCATCCTGGGCTGCATCCAAAGCTCTGTGAACAGCAAGTCAAGGAAGCTGATTCTACTTTGGTGAACCCCAGCTGGAGCTCTGTGTTCAAATCTGGGGCCCCCAACATGAGAGGGATGTATTGCTGCTGGAGAGAGTCCAGAGGAGGCCATGGAGATGCTCCAAGGGCCAGAGCCCCTCTGCTCTGGAGCCAGGCTGGGAGAGCTGGGGGTGTTCACCTGGACAAGAGAAGGCTCCAGAGAGACCTCAGAGCCCCTTCCAGTGCCTAAAGGGGCTCCAGGAGAGCTGGAGAGGGACTGGGAACAAGGGATGGAGGGACAGGACACAGGGAATGGCTTCCCACTGTCAGGGGGGAGGGATAGATGGGATATGGGAAAGGAATTGCTCCCTGTGAGAGTGGTGAGGCCCTGGCACAGGGTGCCCAGAGAAGCTGTGGCTGCCCCTGGATCCCTGTAAGTGTCCAAGACCAGGTTGGACACGGCTTGGAGCAGTCTGGGATAGTGGAAGGTGCCCCTGCCCATGGTCTGGATGGTCTTTAAGGTCTCTCCCAACCCAAACCATTCTGTGATTCTATGACATTTGTCTTCAGATTTAGTCCCACAGCAGCTGCTTGTGTCTCCCAGTGTAGTGTCTGTGGATTTTGCCATTTCTGCCCTTAGATCCATGTGCCCATTCTGTGAAAGATGAAGAATTTACATCCCCATGATTCCATCATTCCCAGTCTTGCTCTTGCCTGATTTGCCAGAGGTGCTCTGCGAAGAGAGTTCAGAGACCAGACAGTTTCCCTGCAAGGATATTAATAATAATCAGGAATTACACAGCAGTCCAAACCCTGTGTGAGCATTAGCTAATTATGCAGCACTCCACAGCCCTGTGAAAAGCATTTGCTGATCAATTCCAGCACCACCTATCAAATGCATCATAGAATCCACTGGGCAGAGGCAGCTGGAAACAGGGGAATGTGGATATCTGGTCCCAGTCCATGTGGTAGCAAGGGTTGGACTTCAGCACCTGCCAGCCACTGCTCCCACATTTCCCTTGGCAGGGTCCTTCTTCCTGTCATAAACACATGATTTCCAAAAGCAGGTCACTCTACAGGCTGGGAATGGAGACTTTACCAGATAATCAGGATTTCAGCCCATTCCAGGGCTTGTAGAGGTTGCTGGCATCAATTAATTTGGAAAAGCCAACATCAGTAAGGGACATGGAGGAGACTGGACCCAGTGTGACAAACTGAGCTGTTCCAGCCAGCTGAAGGAAGCGCAAAGGAAACAATTTCAAATCATACATCATCGATGACACAGCAGAGTGGGCTGAGCTGCCAGAAAGGAGAGGGAAGGGAAGGAGAAAATAAATGAAGGAGAAAATAAAACATTGGTAATTGCTCATTCCTCTGGACCAAAGTTAGCTCCTCTGGATCAAGTGAGCCTGCAGGGCTGAATTTCAGCTCCCAAACCTGCCAGCAACTAATCCACAAACCTGGCAAAGTCAGTTAAGTTGTTTTCCAGTTAAAAACATCACAGGAATCAAGTGTCTGTGATGCCCACAGCCTCCCATCCTACAGAGTTCATGGAACTTACTGCTGCAGGTCTTCTCCTCCACAGTGCCTCTCTTCCAATTCTTAGAACTTTAGGAAAAAGAGCTGAAATTCAGGATTGCTGCTGCTGGTGGTGTGAAATTTTAAGTAGACACTGCAATGAAGGGAGAGCCCAGCAGATTTTATTTGTTAGAGTTTGACATCAGGGGTGGGTGATGGTACAGAAGCTGTCACACACGTCAGGATGCTCTGTGGTGTTTCCAACACCAGTGATTTTCCAGGGAGGTTTTAGAAATGCAGCAGCTTCGTGGAACTCACTGGGACACGAGACAGAAGGGATGGATGTTGGTATGAGCTGCTTTATGAAGTGTCTATTGAATCAAACGCAGGATGATGCCGTTTTTATTAAAAGCCACAAAATGCTTGAAGCCAATTAATACTCCCCTGCTTTACTAATGCCTCTGCTCGGAAAATTAAATGGTTTCATTTAGCAAAACCAATTTTAAAGCCTTTTTGTCAAATTTATAATGACTTTAGCATGAGGAGACTCATGTCTTGCACACATAATACAGGATTTTTTGAAGAGAGAAGGTGCATAACAAGGGGCCACATGTGGAATAAGAAGGAAGTTGCTCTTCTGAGTGAAAAACTGGTCATAAATAGGAAATAAAAGGTACAAATAACTGTGCAGTTTCTGCAGTGAAGAGAGATTAACCTGTCTTGGGAAGCTGTGCAGTTCAATATCCTCACAAAAAGGATGAAAAGAGGGAGACAGGCGATGGTGACGCACCGAAACCCGCTGAGGGTTCGGAGTTATTCCAGGTGAGCCAAAGTAGACACGGCCACAAAAAAGTTGCAGAAGAATCTGCAATAATACCAAATGGGCACAGAAAATAGCTGCTGAAATTCCATGTCAATAAAAGTCAAGTGAAGGCACAATGAGAGGGTTTAAATTAGCCCGGGAAAGAGGTTCTGGCGTCATTGCAGATGGTGCTTTGGAAACATCTGCTCCGTGCTCAGCAGAGGTCAGGAAGGCAAGTGGAATGCAAAGAATTGCTGGGAAAGAGCCCGGGGAATGAAAGAGGAAATGTAAGTACAGGACTGAATAAACCCGTGGGGCTCTTGAGCACAGTGGAATTCCAGTCACCCCGGTGACTGCAGCGGGGAAGGAGAGCTGGGAGAGATGCTGGAAAGGGTGAGAAGGCTGCCAGGGTTATGGATTGGGAGTGAAAGGCTGTGGGTCTGGCTGAAGACAGGAAAGGGCAGGATTAAGGTGTAAAATCCAGATTGCTGTGGAGAGAGGGGAGAAGGAATTGTATCAGGAGGCCACCAGGATGATCAGAGGGAGGAAAGGCTGGGAGAATTGGGGTTGTTCAGCCTGGGGAAGAGAAGGATTTGGGGTGACCTTTGGGCCTAAAGGAGCCCACAGGAAATGTGGAGAGTGACTATTTACAAGGGCCTGGAGTGGGAGAACAAGGGGAAATGGCTTCAAAGTCAAAGGAAGTAGGTTTGGATTGGATATTAGGAAGAAATTCTTCCCTGTGAGGGTGGTGAGGCTCTGGCACAGGTTTCCCAGAGAAGCTGTGGCTGCCCCTGGATCCCTGGAAGTGTCCAAGTCTAGGTTGGACACTGGGGCTTGGAGCACCCTGGGATGGTGGAAGGTGTCCCTGCCCATGGCCAGGGGTGGAACTGGATGAGCTTTAAGGTCCCTTCCAACCCCAAACCATTTGGGATTCTGTGATTCAGTGTTTTGTGACAGAGGATGTGATGACAGCTCTGCTCATCAATGGCCAGGCAGAAGTTTAAAGCAAACAACAGAAAATGACCTATCAGTCTGTAATGAATTAGGTAAATCATCCAAGACATCTTTTACATGCTGAAAGTACAGATTGGCTGAAAAACTTGTAGTGCTGGGGTTCCCAGTGCTGACTTTGACATGTCCATGATCCTGAAGGTCTTTTCCAACCTCAATGATTCTGTGATTCCTTGTTCCTGCTCCAGTGCCTCTCCCAGTGTCCCAAGCTGGCCATGCCCCCTCTGGGTGAGATTTGGGTTCTGGTTTGGTTTGGCCCCTAGTGGAATCTGACAGGATTTTCGGGCTGGATTACGATCAGTTAAAGGATCTCTTGCGATGTTGCAGTGACTTGGCAGTGCTGGGTTAACAACTGGAGTCAATGATCCTACAGCGCTTTGATCTCTCCTATGACAAAAGCCACAGAAACCCTCTGAAGGGATAAATTCTCTTTGAATTGCAGTGGAATATTGGAGGGGAAAATGATCCAATGACTCTTTAAAAATTCCCTGCACTCAGTTAAATATCCCAAGGGTTAACTGCAGCATGGTAATGAGAGGTCCCATTGGATGGCTCAGGACTTTTGAGGCAGCGAGGACTAAAAATTCTTCTAGAACAAGATTATCATAAATTATATCAGCCTCAGTGGCAGGAAATCAATCCAGAATGGGCTGATTTACACCTGCCAGAGCCAGCACACCCTGAACTTCCCCATCTCTCCCAGTGATGTTTCTATCTTCACATCAACTCTGTCAGTGTGAAGAAAATATTTTCCCCCTTTAAAATCCAAATATCCAAGGTGGGATTTGGCAGAGTGTCAGAGCCTGGGGTTCCCACTGCTCCTGACAACAGGACCAAAGTGCAAGATAAGGACTCGTCTTGGGTTCTGTTTTATCCAGGTTTTAATGGGCTAGAAAGGATAAATGATGTTTATGCCCTCTTGTGGTGCCTCATCGAACAGGATGGATTTCCTAACTGACAAAATGAGGTCAGTGACGGAAAAGTCCCAGGTTAAAAAAATCTGTGACAAACACTGTTTTTGCACAGAGGGAAAATCTCACCCCCTCCAGCAGCATCCTCATGACTCAGGGAAGGGGAGAGGCTGATTTCCCTTGCATCTGCTGCAGCAGGTGAATGAGTAATACCCACGATGGAAGAGTTTGTGCCATGTTTCAGCAGTGAAGATCATTCCAAAGTGTTTTTTTCTGTGCTGGGAAGGTTAGAAAGTGAAACAGTGCTTTGTAAAAGCGGCTGTGTTGACACCTCTTTGCGTTTGGTGCTGTTGATGTGTTGTGGTACAAACCTTCACGTGTTTTATCTTCTTCACTCACGCCTCTGACAGGTGAATAACCTGATTCCCTTGGGACAAAGTCTGTCCCAAAGATGGAAAAAGCTGGTTGGTGATTTTACATGAGGAAATAAGGCCAGGTTCCTGTGAAATGGGGCTTGTGATCCCAATTCATCGTGTGGGAACACAAGGAATTAATGAGTCAACACCTTCCTAATATGTGCTGAGAATTCTGATGCAGAGTTGGGAACTCAGAGCCCTCCAGACTGGTCAGTCATGGATTTTGTATCCATCTTAATACTTCATTCCTGACCAAAGACAGAACACAGCAGAATGTGTCCTTTAGACAGTGAAATTGTGGGAATAAATCACGGCTTGGCTGTGCCGGGGCAGGATCTGGGAAACCCCTGTGTGGGAAATTTGAAGACTTTTTGTCCCAAATAATCCCCTGTTGTTTAAGTCCAGTATTTCCATTGCATGTCATCCTTGCCTCTCCCCAGCCATGTAGGAGATGAAAGAGGAAGGGAATTATTTCCTTTCCACTTCCAGGATGAGTAAACCCACAATACTTGGTTTAAATGAAAGTACTGGGTTTAACTGGGCTAGGCTTGGGAGGAACTCTCTGATAGGATGGAAAATATTGGGATGAGGATCTCCATCTGCAAAGATCTTCCATAAGCAATGTTTTTTGGGATCGAGGCTGCTATCATTCATTCTGTCACGATGAAAGAGGATGGAGTTGATGACTTAAAGCAGATTCACAGTTTTGTGATTCCGTGTGATGATTTCCCTTTATTTGGCTCATTTATTTGTGTGATGAGGTAACACACATTTGTCTGGGATTCCTAAATGCTGACCCTTCAATCAATTCTATCTACATCCAGTATTTATAACTACACTTTGCAACAGGAGTCATTAATTAAAGTGCTGATTAGGTTTTAGCGCAGACTTCAGAGCACAAGTTATGTCCCCACTGAGAAGAGAATTGGCTCCAAAATGTTGGTGTTTACCAATTTCCTTAGCAAAGGACAATGCAGTGGGGAAAATGTCACAGCAATTCATCTTTAAAAGAAATTCCCTCTGTCAGAAACCTCTCAGGAGTTTCAAATTCAGTTAGGGGGATATCAGAAAGCAATTAAAGTCTAATTTAAAATCTCCACCCACATTCCATCTTCTCTTCCTGCCAAGTGATTATTGCTCCTGGTCCACGTATTGGCAAATCTTTCCAAAATGAGCCATAATTTGCCTTAAAACTTTCTGGTCAAGATGGAACTTTTCTCTTTGAAGAATGAGTTTACAGTGACTCTGCGGAAATAAAAAAAAAAGCCCAAATGCTCTGATCTCCCAAGGACATCCTTGGGGTTAAAATTTCATCCAGAAATTCTTCTTGGACAAGGACATTGGGGGTGGGTTTTGAACTTCCAGGGGAGGTTCCTGGACACTGCAGCTTCCCAGGGTGGATCCAAACGTTCTCCCACATTTGTTTTCCACTGTCATTGATGGCTCCACATCCCTGCCTGGGTTAATAAAGAGAATAAATGTGTGGCCATGGCAAATTAAACAAATGAGCCATTAAAAGGGGGGGGGTTGGCTCCTTCTCCATGCCCACAATGTCTCTGAACAAAACACCACGAGAGCAGGGACGATGAAAGGCTTTCAGGGATGAGCTGGGAATGTGGAGTGCTGGGAGATGCCTGTGGCTCCTTCAGGGAGGAATCCTGATGTCATTCCTAGCAAACCACTAATGGCTTTCCCTGGTCTTTCCTGACAGGTGCTGACAGAGGGGGGCTTCGGCCCCATCACCACGGAGATCCGGGAGGCTCCTGAGTTTTATTATGCTGAGGAATATCACCAGCAGTACCTCAGCAAGAATCCTGGTGGATACTGTGGTCTGGGTGGGACAGGGGTTTCCTGCCCCATCGGCATCAGGAAATAGCCTGTGCTTGCTCCACCACCTCCACCTCGTTGTAGGAAGCTTGGAAAAAGACCAGGAACCCTGGTGGATGTTCCCACAGCATCCATGGATGAAGATTTGGGGAGGCTTTCTGTAGTTGGAAGAGTTTCCTGTTTGTTGATGTCAAAAGGAAGAGGCAGGAATTGTTCCTGTCACAGCTTCTTTCTCTGTGCAGCTCCCGGGGTTTCCTTGTCATCTGGAGAGGTGGAAAGAGATCCAAACTTCCACAAGTTTGGCTTGAAATGCTGTTGAAAGAGTGAATTAGGAGGTGGTTGCACCCGTAGCTGCTTTGCATTTCCAACGCCTTTGAACTTGTTTATTTTCTTGGGTTAATTAATTTCCTGGTGTTCCCAGAGCTTTGATTTCTGGAGATGTGGTTGGGTCCTTTACCTGTCACAGCCCTGGAATTTGATGTCTTTGGGAATGATGAATTGATCAGATCAGTGATTCTCTTACCACATCTCCGCTTTCACAGCATTTAGTACCACCTGTAGTGCCTATTTTCTGGAATGATTTTAGCCAGAAAAAGTCAAAATTGTAATGTGATGCTTCTTTTTGACAGTTCCAAGAAGTGAATAAACACAAAAAAGAAATTGGTTTTGTTTCCATCTCTGCAATAAATTACAGAACAAGAAAAGAACAATGTTCTCGGTGATGTGTTCCAAGTAGATATCTGGGTAGGTCTAAAAAAAATTATCAAATATTATAAAACACTGCAGTTTGCTAATTAAACACCAGGGCTTTTAGATCTGTATCATCAGGCATGAGAGTACAGTGGAGTAGAATTATCCCTCTGATTAATTATTTGTACTTTAATAACTTGGGGAGCCCCCACCAAGAACAGATTCATGGCAAACGTAACTTGGGGCAGTCTCCAGTGAATGTGCAGTCAAAAGAGCAGGACAGCCAGAAAGAGAAAAAAAAAATCAATTTTGGATTTATTGATGGGGTTCTCAGAGTGCAGACTCAAAGCTGCAGACAAAGGATGCAGGGATGCACGGTTTATCCCTTATGGAAATGGGATCCTGTGGAGCCAGAGCTCAGGGAGTGAGCCAGTTTTGAGGGACAGCTGCTGGGACCCAGGGACACAAATCCACAGCACCTCCTTCTCCATGGCACTGCTCTCCATAGCTTGGTTTGATGTTTCCTGCTCATCAGCTCAGCTTGAAAGCTCGAAAAGGCCCAAACTGAACATCTCCTGTACTTACCCAGAAGATCAGATCATGCTCCAAGCTTGGAGAGATGGAAAATGTGCCCCCCAAAGTCAGTGTTTGGGATTGTAAGTTGAAATGCAGTGCTGCAGCCCTGTCTGCTGTTTCTAAAAACGGGCAGTGAGTCCGTGCCAGAAAAATCAGCTCCCCATCTTCCCTCGCTCCTCAGCTGATGCTGAGCTCATCCCAATCTCAAAATCCAAAGGAAATCTGGCCTTTTGGCAGGTTTACCTGGGCCAGGCTTAGGGGAGCTGCCTCAGGCAGGGTTGCCGCATTAGGCTCTTTCTGGAGATGCCCCAAAATGTGCCCACACCTCACTTGGGATTTTCGTTGCTGTGGTAACTGATCCTGTCCCTAACCTGTCCTGGCATGGAGTTGTTCCATGCTCACTGCCAAGGAAATCAGCACTTGTGTCTCATTTCCTCAGCATGAGGTGACAGAGAAGCAAAGAAGAGAGGGAAATAAAGTTTTACCCTCATCCTATGTGTTGTGAACCTCTGTAAAATCCCGACTCCAATGGGATAACTCCTGATGTGCTCCAAGGCAAAGCATTTCAGGTGCTGAATCTTCTGGGGGCTCATAAAATGTCTCTTGGTTCCCTTCCTTTCCCCTCCTACTCTGTGCTGTAGCTCTTGTTTTGAAACAAGCTGGAAAGTCTTTGGGAAAAGATCTTATTATAGATATCCTCAAATCTGAGCCTGGCTGAGGTTTTTTTTAAGTCCAGTCCTGATGGAAATGATGTGTTTGTCTAAAAATCAGCATAATGGGTCCATTGTTGCTATGGTTGGCCCACACCAAAATATTTTGCTACCACAGAATTATTTACTGACATCTTTGATTTTGATTTTGATTTGGTAGTTTTGATTGGGCACTCTCTGAAAATTGTCCTTTGAGAGAGCTGCTGCTTTCTCCTACAAACACAGAATCCCAGGATGGTTTGGGTGGGAAGGGACCTTAAAGATCATCCAGTTCCACCCCCTGCCATGGGCAGGGACACCTTCCACTATCCCAGGTTGCTCCAAGCCCCATCCAACCTGGCCTGGAACAATTCCAGGGATGGGACAATTCTCCTGACCCTGTTTAAGTCCATGCAAGTAAACACCCCAGGTATGGTGCAACGGGAGAGAAAATTAACAGGAAATAAGAAAATTAATAGAAAATACTGATAGCTTTGGAGATGAAGTGGAAGGCTGATGCAGGACCAGCTCCTGAGGTCTTCAGAGATGGTTCAAGACCCAGCAGGGGCTACAGCACTGAGCTCATGAAATCCCCCATTGCCATATCCTGTGAGGTTAGCCCGGGATACAGACAGGAATTTTACTTCTGCCCTGTCCCTGTTAGAGCTGAAGGAAACCACAAACCTTTTGGAAATCCCTGAGGTTTCCCTCAGTGACCCTTTTGCCTCAGGGAGGAGCATCCAACTGCTGCACCCGCAGGAAGGAGCGGGTGCTGTGATGTCACCTGGGGTTGTGTTGATGTGGAATGCAGGAGGTGTCCTGAGGTGTCTGCAGAGGCATCGCTGCTCTGAGAGCTGTGGGAGAGTGTTGGTCCAGCACGGATTGAGATGCTGCTCCTTACCCTCTCCTGTTTAGCTTCCCTGACCAGCAGTGTCCAGGCAGGTTTTGTTTCTCAGCACTCTCAGCACAGAAGAGCTGCAGAATTTTCACATGTGGGTAAGTGAAACTGGCCTGGGCTCATTCCTGCTGCTGAGGGAATAAAGGTGTGGCCTGTGCTGCACCTGATGCACCTTCCACTCCCTAAACAGGGATTTCATCCCACCTGCATATGGGAAATGGTCAATGCTCCCTCCCACCTCAAGTGCCTGGGCAGTGCTTGGGGGAGTTTAGGTTTGGGGAGGTGACAGGGATGTCATGGACTTTGGGAGAGATCAAATAACAGATCCAGGGAGAGCATTCTCATCCTTGACTCTGCTGAGACCCCTCCTGCAGAGCTGCCTCCATCCCCTGAGTCCAAGATCAGGAGGATGTGGAGTCGCTGGAGAGAATCCAGAGGATGCCATGGAGATGTTCCAAGGGCTGGAGCCCCTCTGCTCTGGAGCCAGGCTGGGAGAGCTGGGGGTGTTCACCTGGAGAAGAAACGGCTCCAGGGAGACCTCAGAGCCCCTTCCAGAGCCTAAAGGGGCTCCAGGAGAGCTGGAGAGGGACTTGGGACAAGGGATGGAGGGACAGGACACAGGGAATGGCTTCCCACTGCCAGAGGGCAGGGATAGATGGGATATTGGGAAGGAATTGTTCCCTGTGAGGGTGGGGAGGCCCTGGCCCAGGGTGCCCAGAGAAGCTGTGGCTGCCCCTGGATCCCTGGAAGTGTCCAAGGCCAGGTTGGATGGGGCCTAAAGTAACCCAAACTGGTGGAATTTGAAGTTGGAATGGAGTTGGAAAAATGGTTTTTCAATCCCTTCCAACCCCAACCATTCTGTGATTCCGTGTTTCTCAGATTCCATGGACATTTCTATTCCAGTGCTCAGGGATGTCTTGCCCCTGCCTTTCAGCAGCACAGGCTGTGACCCTGCTGTCCAACGTGTCCCTTTTTGTACCCAGGCTGTGGCCTCCGACCGTCCTACGAGTCCTTCCAGAAGACTGGCAAGAGGATTGGCACAGGGACAGACATCAAGCCTGGGGAATTCCCGTGGCTCGTGAGCATCCAGAGCCACGGGAAGCACATCTGTGGAGGCACCATCATCAGTGCACTGTGGATTTTAACTGCTGCCCACTGCTTTGCAGAGGAGCTGTGAGTGCTCCAGGGGTGGGAGGGCAGCCCAGGCACAGTGTGGGGGTGACATTCCTCCTGGTGGGTGCAGGGTGTGCATCTCCTTGGGGTCATGTGCCACATTTGTGTGACTGAGCCCTGAACACAGGGATTGTCTCCTTTGAGGGAAACAGGCCCATTTTTCAACACAGAAATGGACAAAAATCTGCATAACCAGAAGAAACAGAAGGGGAATACTTTGAGGGATGGCCTGAGCAGCCTTGCATAAACGCCCCTAATGCTGTTCTGATGGCCCCAAGCATTTCTGGTGCATCTACACCTGTTCCAGTAACTTGTAAAAGTTGATGTATTCCATTCTGGCTCATTTTATCCCCAAAATAACATTTGCTTTCACACAGCAAACGCCTTCACCTCATGGAGACCCTGAATTTAAACACCAAGTTCTGGATAAATCAACTTCAGAGGGCAGAGTCCAGCCCTCTGTGAGCCCCCTCTAAAATGTGGCAGGTCCGAGAGCTGAGCCTGCTCGGTGACAAATGGCCTGTGGCAGCACAGCCTGGAGCAGCTGGCTGGGGACAGCAGGGTCCAAGCAGCCAGCCCAGGGCACAGAGATCCAAAAGATGCAGCCCATTCCATCTGTGAGGCAGTGACTGGGTTATTTATAACCTGGCTGCACTCACGTTCTACCTCTGCACCTCTCTGCCCTGGAAATCATCCTTGCCCAGGAGTGAGGGTGAATTCCTTGGGTATTTATAGCTGAACTGCCTGAGCCATCACCCTGCCCTGCTCTGGGGGATGAGACACCGACCTTTATAACCCAAATCCTTCATGTTTACCATGTCCTGCTCTGTTTTTAAGGCCAGCCGATCTGACGGTGGCAATGGGGGGAGTTAACCTCAGCCTCCCTCTGGAAAAGCACAGCCCGGACAGCCTGATCCTGCACGAGGAGTTCAACAGAACCGGCCTGCAAAATGACATTGCCCTGATCCAGCTCAGCAATCCCATCGGGTTCAGCACGGAGAAAATTCCCATCTGCCTGCCCTTCGTGTCTGACACGGACGTGTGGCAGCACTGCTGGGCTGCTGGCTGGGAGAACACAAGTGCAGGTGAGGTGCTGGGGGACGTGGAAGATGAGTTTTATCCACTTAAAGTGGATGTTCTCTCCCATGAAGGGTTTCCCAGACAAAGTTCCACTCCTCATCTCCCTGGTTAATGCATCCAGACCCCTCCCAGCCTCTGCACATCCACCAGTTCCCTGTTCAGGGCAAGAATCAGACACCCACAGACCCCCAGAGCAAAATCTGGGACCTATTCTGACACCACCTCCAAACTTTGGGCCTCTTTTTGGCACCCAAATTAAGACAAGCTCCACCCTGGTGGGTAAATTAGCACAGAATCATGGAATTATTAGTGTTCGAAGGGACCTTAAAGCTCATCTTGTTCCAACCCCCTGCCATGGACAGGGGCACCTTCCACTATCCCAGGTTGCTCAGAGCCCCATCCAACCTGGACTTGAACACTTCTCACCTTGTGAGATCCTTGTGGGTAACTTCCAGCTTGGGATATTCTATGAATCACCCAGTTAGGCTGGGTCTAGAATGGTCTGGACCAAAGGAAATGAAGGTCTGTGGCTGTCTTTGGCTTAATGCCTCCATGAGCTGGATTAACTCATTGGTTCTGGCCACTCCTTCCTTCACTCATTTAGACCTGTAGATTGCTGTTGCTAATTGACCTCATTTAAGCCCCAATGAAAGCAGTCCCAGCACTGACTGTGACCCAAATGTCTCTAAATAGCCAATGAGCTGTTTCATTATTGGATAGAATTAATCAGGAGTGGGAGGGCAGGGAGGTGCCTTGGAGCTTGAGTGGCCCTTCCCAAGGATGCAGTGAGTGAAAATCCCATTTAACCCTTGCTGTTCTGCTCCAAACTGTTGCTGTTTATTCTGCATTTGCCTTCTTGGGCTTCATTTTCCTCATGCAACAGTTAAACACAACCCTGTTATAGACGTGAAACTCTCCCATTTCACCAAGGTAACGTGTGCCTAGAACAGAGGGGCTGCTACAGAGTCCCTGTGCAGGATTTCTCTTGAGCTCCTCTGTGCAAAACACATGGAGCAGCTCTGGGGATCGACCTCATGCTCAGCTGACATGGATTCTGCTTCCAAAAATTGGTGTCAATGTGCTCAGCCCTGGCATCCCCCACTCTCTGTCTGGGGAGGCTTCAGAGGAAATCCAGCAGAAGTTGAGAGGAGGGTGTGATGGTGTGATGTGGGCAAAGCCAGGATGTACAGGATCAGGGAATGGTTTGGGTTGGAGGAACCTTAAAGCCCATCCCTGCCCATTTCACCCCCTGCCATGGGCAGGGACACCTCCCACTATCTCAGGTTGCTCCAAGCCCCATCCAGCCTGGCCTTGGGCACTGCCAGGGATCCAGGGGCAGCCACAGCTTCTCTGGGCATCCTGTGTCAGGGCCTCCCCACCCTCACAGCCAAGAATTCCTTCCCAATATCCCATCCATCCCTGCCCTCTGGCAGTGGGAAGCCATTCCCTGTGTCCTGTCCCTCCATCCCTTGTCCCAAGTTCCTCTCCAGCTCTCCTGGAGCCCCTTTAGGCTCTGGAAGGGGCTCTGAGATCTCCCTGGATCCTTCTCTTCTCCAGGTGAGCACCCCCAGCTCTCCCAGCTTCTCTCCATAACAGAAGGGCTCCATCTCCCTGGAGATTCCTACACCAAAGCATTTTCATCTTCGGGCACTTCCATCTTAGCTGGAAAAAGGACATGACAATTTTCCATCTTTTAGATCTTGTAATTGAGTCACGGTTTCCTGAAGGCTCTGGGAGGATTAAGCACAGTGAAATATGGAAGAATAAGCGAGTTTCAAACCATCTGAAGATCTCAGTTTCATCCTTCAGACTCAGGTTCACTTCAGAGAGAAACGTGGGTGAAATCAGTGGGGTTTTCAAGCAGCCCAGCACATTTTCAATCCTTTTGTCACTTGCAGGTGCCAGCTGTGATTTCTGAATTCCCATCCCAAGGGAAGAATAAAGCAGATATTTCCTTTGTGTGCTGCCATCCCCAGAGGCACTTTGTGAAGACACAGCTGGTCCCCTGGGTGAGGCGTGGCCTTGCAGCCATCCCCAGCGAAAAAAAAAAATTGTTCAGATTAGATATTAGGAAAAAATTCTTACATGGAAGAGTTTTAGGGCATTGGAACAGCTGCCCAGGGCAGTGGTGGAGTCCCCATCCCTGGAGGGATTTAAAAGCCATGTAGATGTGGCACTTGGGGACGTGGGGCAGTGGTGGCCTTGGCAGTGCTGAGGGAGTGGTTGGACTTGATCTTAAAGGTTGTTTCCAATGTAAATTATTCCGTGATTCTCTTATTCTAAGATTAGAATTCTGGGGAAACTTCAATGGGCTTTGATCTGCAGGGGCTTGCACAGGATCCCGTGAAGAGCCCCTCAGACTGAGTTCCCAAAAAACCACGAGTGGGAAACCCCAGGTGTGTGGTGCAGCTCATCTCAGGTCATCACTGAGACCACCAGCAGGATGATCCCTCCCTTTGAGGGTTTCCCAGTAGTCTGGACTCCTGGAAGTGTCCAAGGCCAGACTGGATGGGGCTTGGAGCAACCTGGGACAGTGGAAATTGTCCCTGCCCATGGCAGGGGGTGGCACTGGATGATTTTCAAGGTCCCTTCCCATCCAAACCCTTCTGGGATCCTGTAATAAACTCAGGAGCACAAACTCATCATTGCCAACACTCGGGCATCCCCTGTAATCCCCCATGACCCCAAAACCCTTCAGTTCTGCCCAGAGACCCCATTGCCCTGAGATGTTTTAGAAATCCAGCTGAGATCCTTCCTGAGGAAGTCTCCAGTTGCTCTGCAGCTTTGTCCATCCTTCTCTTCTCACTTTCTGCAGCATCCCAGGTGCTGCAGAAAACACAGACGAACCTGATCAGCAAGGAGAAATGCCTGAAGCAGAACCCACACCTCGTGGGGAGCATGATGTGTGCTGAGACACAGCGAGGAGGAGGAGGAGGAGGAGGCTGCCACCAGGTAAAGGGACCAG
Source organism: Eopsaltria australis (assembly GCA_034509425.1). Taxonomy (NCBI): domain Eukaryota; kingdom Metazoa; phylum Chordata; class Aves; order Passeriformes; family Petroicidae; genus Eopsaltria; species Eopsaltria australis. The sequence goes on from JAVTVJ010000612.1 coordinate 629,892, forward strand.
TATTCCTGGTCAGCTTCACAGCCAGGTTACAGCCTGAAAGGAGACAGGAATGGTTGTCCAGGAGGTTCAAGGCAAAAGAAAAGTGAGAGAAGTTTAATTTGGGGGTGTTTAATTTAAATATTAGAAACCTTCCTCAGGTGAGGTCTTGGCTCTGACCCAAATGTGCTTGGTTGGTTTGTGGGTGCCAGAACGAGTCACATCTTGTGGCAGTGTTGGTAACAGAAGGAGGGACTTTTCAAGCTAAATTATAAAGAATTTGAGCTGACACAAACACCCAAATGAGGCAAAACTCACTCAGAACTTGTGCCCTCAGAACACATTTCACTCCCAGTATCACTGTCCTGGTGTCACACAAAGTCTGGAAGCCAAAAACCACTTTGTCTTTTATAGCATCCAGCTTCTAACCCCTCTCCTGAGAGCCTGGTGAGGACTGGGCCCTCCTGCAGCCTCTGGTTCCAGGCTGGGATTTCCCTCTTCCACTGGGTAATGGTTTTCTAGGAATCACTGGGTGGTTTGGGTTGGACAGGACCTTAAATCTCACCCAATTCCAATCCCCTGCCATGGGCAGGGACATCTTCCACTATCCCAGGTTGCTCCAAGAGCCACCCAGCTGTATTTTATACACATCCATGGGTTTGGAGGGGTCTGGATGGGCAGAGACATGGATGGACAGCTCCATCCTGTAGGAATTACTCATTGAAGGAGCTAAACCAGCACCCAGGACAGAGAGAGAGGCAGAGGGTACAAGGATTGTGGGCAGCCAAGAGAAGTTCGCAAAATGATTTTTCAGAGCCTCTGCCTCTGAAACCATTCAAGGAGTGACTTTCACCTCCATTAAATTCCATCAAAAATATCTTAAAAAGAAACCTGCCACAGGATAACATTAACAAGATTAAAGGATGCACTGCCCAGCCCAGCCTGAAGTTCTTTGGGTGAATGATGCTGGGGAAAGAGCAGGAGCACTTGTTCCCAGCAAAATGAATCTCCTGGATTCAGAAAGCTGATGAGGGAGCTATTTTGATCCACAATAATGTCAGAGTTGTCTGAGGAATGAGGTAGGAGTGTGAGATTTCCAACCAATGGAAGCACACGAGCTTTGCACGGGTGATAACGCTCAGAACTCAGCTTCTCTCTGATTTTAGTGGGATCCTGACCAGGAAAAAATGCTTTGTGAACTGGAATAAAGGCAACAGGACAAAAACAGCGCTGAGGATAGAAGTGGTCCTTTTCAGGGACGAAACAAGTGACAACACTTGCCATCAGATTTTTCTGATTTGCTGGAGGGGAAGTGTTTTGCTGGTGGATGGTTTCCTGGATTTCTGGGAAGTGCTGGTTAAAACCAGGGAGGGCACTTTTGGCCTCACTAAGCTGGGTCAGAAACCTGGTAGCTTGTCCATAGGAGGCTGCCTGGTCATAGACTGGGACAGGACAGGGCTGAACCTGATGCTTCTGCAGTAGGGACCACTGGGCAGAATCCCAGAATTATTTAGGTTGGAAAAGCCCTCCAAGACCATCGAGCCCAACCTGTGACCAATCCCCACCTTGTCACCAGCCCAGAGCACTGAGTGCCACATCCAGGCCTTCCTTGGACACCTCCAGGGATGGGGACTCCAAACCTCTCTGGACAGCCCCTTCCAATGCCTGACCACCCTTTCCAGGAAGAATTTTTCCCAATATCCAATCTAAACCTCCCCTGGCACAGCTTGAGGCTGTTTTCCCTTATTCTGTCCCTGTTCCCTGGGAGCAGAGCCTGACCCTCCCTGGCTGCCCCCTCCTGTCAGGGAGTTGTGCAGAGCCACAAGGTCCCCCTGAGCCTCCTTTTCTCCAGGCTGAGCCCCTTTCCCGGCTCTCTCAGCCTCTTCTGGTGCTCCAGCCCCTTCCCCAGCTCCGTTCCCTTCTCTGGACACGCTCCAGCCCCTCAATGCCCTTCTTGGAGAGAGAAGCCCAGAACTGGACAATCCATCTGCACTGTGGACAGTGCAGCCTCACCAGCTATGATTGCCTGGAAGGATTACATGGTTTGTGTCAGATGAGAGTGAGGCCAGATTGCAAAAGACCCAAATCCTTCACATCCTCGTCTCTGTCGTGGAGACAGAGCAGCCCTGGGCATGGTGCTGCTCTGTGCCATCCAGCTGTCTCCTGGAGCACTTCCAGGCTCCAGCTCTTGCATGGATCAGGATGCACCCACGAGCCACAGTGGAGAGGCCAGGAAGGATTGGAGCCTTGGGCAAGGCAGAGATTCCTGGTCAGGGAACAAGCCCTGGAGATGCTGAGTTTGCTACGGTAGCTGTGGCCCCAGGAGCTCTGGACACAGAGGAGATAAAAGCCTGATATTAACCTTCCCTGTGATTTGCTGAGGATCAGGATATGTGTTTTCATGTCCAGAGCCAGGCTTAGGCAGGGAAGTTGCTGGACTTGAGATTGTAAGTCCATGTGATTCACATCTGCATCCAAATCTGTGAACTGTGGTGGAGGGAATAACTTTATACACGGGGAGACAGTGACAGGACAAAGGGGAATGGTTTGAAACCAGAAGAGCAGAGATTTAGATGGGATATTAGGAAGAAATTCTTCCCTGTGAGGGTGGTGAGGCCCTGGCACAGGTGAAGCTGTGGCTGCCCCATCCTTGGAAGTGTCCAAGGCCAGGTTGGAGGGGCTTGGAGCAACCTGGGATAGAGGAAGAAATTCCTCCTGATGTCCAACCTGAACCTTCCCTGGTGCACCTTGAGGCCATCCCATGAATAGAAAGGCCATGAATAAAAAGGCTCAGACATTTCACCAGCTGCCCTCGTACCAGACCAGCCTAATTTGTGGATAACTGACCATACTCTTCTAACAACTCAAGGAGATTGAATAGCAGAGCTCCCAAGTATTTGTACTTAAAAAAAAAATATAATCCATTCTCTTAAAAAGAAAAACCTATTCTATCCCAATTCCCTGGCAGTTCTGCAGACAAATATATGGATTGGCTGGGAATTAACACTACCAGGAGCTGTAATTGACTTATAGTTCTATTTAGTCATAAACATTAACATTAATGGATGTTCAGGGGGTACAAGTGCTAAAGAACAGACACTGGAGATGGCCTATGTATTATTTTTTTGTGTGCTACATTTCTTCCATGACCCCATGAACCACAATTGATGTCTCATTCCTTGCTTTCTTAAGCATCTTTTGTTAGGCTCTGATGCAATGGTAACTTGAACAATAATTAGAGTATGAGGGGCTCACAAAGCAAATGCCTCCTTCAGTGCCTTCCCTGCCCAGGCAAAATTCAGTAAATGGCCCAATTATAGTTCAGAGGGGCTGTGGGGGGAGCTCTGATGTGGTGATTAGGACAAAGTGTGTTCAGCTGGAGTCACAGGTCACCTACAGTTCAGCAGCACATGAAGGGGGGGCCGGGCCCTGCTGTGATTCCAGGGGAAGGAATCGTTCTGTGGCCCCTAAGAGCAGTGGGATGGTCCCAGCTCAGGTGGGTCCTGGGCTGCAGGTATCCACCCCCTCCCACAGCCTGCAGCAGGGGGGATATTGGCCATAAATCTCACAGGGGTTGGGGTTTAAAGGTTAAAGCTCATCTGGTTCCAAACTCCCACTATCCCAGGTTGCTCCAAGCCTCATCCAGCCTGGCCTTGGACACTTCCAGGGATCCAGGAGCAGCCACAGCTTCTCTGGGCACCCTGTGCCAGGGCCTCCCCACCCTCTCAGGGAAGAATTTCTTCCCAGTATCCCACCTAATCCTGCTTTCTTTCAGGTTAAAGCCATTCCCCCTTTTCCCATCTCTGAAAATGCCGTTTAGAGCCTCTGGGATGCTCAGGGCTCTCACCCCACACAGCTGGAGCAAAAGCAGCAGTTTTTGTGCAAACCTGGATGGGATTTTTCCAGCCATTTCACAAAGGTCTTTTTTATAACCATCAGCATCTCCAGAACCACCTTTCCATCAACAGGGAGAAAAAAGCCCTGGTGCTGGGAGTCACTGAGATGGTTTTAATCAGATCAAGCCCTGCAAGTGTGTTTATTGCTCCCCATGAACTGAAATCAAGCTGAAGGGGTTTAGCTCACAGGGGGACACTTGGCTCCAACACAGGACAGTTGCCTACATTTAATTCTCTATTAAATATCCCAGGATATCTCCTGGTATCCCACTGCTCCCACCTCAAACCACTCCCCTGTGACTGCCATGGGAGCCTGACACATCAAACTGGAAAAGCTCTGGCAGCCTTTCACAAGTTCTTGAATCCTTTTGCTGGTCCAAATGTGGCCCCAAAACTGTCAAGAAAAACTCATGAAATGGAATTTTTTAAAGGCAGAAAGTCTGCCAATGAAAATTGTGTTTTTATAGGTAATTGTCATGGGTTCAAGGAGAAGAACACAAACCAGGATAATGTGGCTGCTCAAATACCTGAAGAGAGGTGGATAAAGGATGGTCTGGCTGCATCTGTAAGGATGGGGAGCATCCACAGGAGCTCTTAGGTCCTTCTGCTTATCAGCCAAATGTTCCCTGGGGCCAGGAGTCAAAACTACCCACATTTCAGTCCAAAGCAAAGTGCACAAAAGTACTTTATTATTGTATCTTACCTTAACAATAGAATCACAGAATCACTGGGGTTGGAAAAGCCCTCTGAGATCATCAAGTCCAACCATCCCCCAGCACTGCCAAGGCCACCACTGACCCATGTCCCCAAGTGCCACTTCTGCATCGTGAACATTTCCAGGGATGGTGACTCCACTGCTGCTTGGGGCAGCTGAGCCAGGGCTGGACAACCCTTTCAGTGAAGACATTTTTTCCTAATATTCAATCTAAATCTCTGTTTCATCTTTTCCCATTGAACAAAGTGATCCACTCCCCATCCTTGCCATGGATTTCCCACCACTACATTATTCCTACCACCACAAGGTGGTTTTTTTTCCCTAAGGGACAGATTGCTTTAAGCAGGAAGGTGTCCAGGGAAGCCCCAAAACAAAGCAGTGGAGAGGTGTTTCTGCATTTGCAGTCCCTTCAATTTTCTTCTGAAGGGCCCTTTGATATCCAGCTCACAAGAATGAGAACGCTTTTCCTGTGGCCCATGAGTTTACAGGGCTTTCATCACTTTACCATTTTATGGTGTGGGCAGAAAAGTGAGCACATTCAGGCTCTGATGGCTTCATTCTTTAATCTGTGAAAAATTAATTCCCAACGCAAGAAGCTGGGATGATGATGAGGATGATGTCGGGTGTCTCTTCTTTCTTCCTCTGGGCTGTAGCTTTTGGTCCCTCAGACTGAAGCTGCTTGGGAGTCCAGCATGGCTTTGTGTGCCTGGTGGGGAGCTGAATTCCTCTGGATTCAGCTGAACACAAAACCCCAGCTTGCCCTGGGCGTGAGGAATGGCTGTGATGACTCAGAGGAGCCGCTCCCCATTCAGTGACAGCTTTGAGGGAAAGCTGTGACTCACAGGCACATCCAAATTCTTCAAAGGATTTACCAAGCCTGTGGAAGAGGGTGGTCCAACCATCTAACGTGTTCTGAGATTCCCAAAACTTTTGTGATGAGTTTCCTCACCAAAGGATCACGGAGAAACTTGAGCTGTCATGAAGTGGAAGGGATTTGAACAGAGAAAGAACTTACAAGAAGAGTTTTCTTGTCATCCATACAAGGAATTTTGATGTCCCAGGAGGGAAAATGCCAAGATGACCAAGTTGGCCAATGCCACAGGATTATTCAACGTGGTCAAAGTGAAAGGTGGCTGTGCAGAGGTGCAGCAGGTCCCGTTATTGTGAGTGACTGGGGGTTAAAACAGCAGCTGCAGCTCATTATTGATAAAGAAAAAGTAATGGATACATGGAGAAGCAATTCCAGCTGCACACTGGCCATAATAGGCTCTAATTCAGCTATTACCGTGGCAGAAGAACTGTGGGCAGTCCTTCAAAAACATCAGCTTGAGGCTGTGGGGAGGTCAAAAGGGCGATGAGAGCATTAGGAATTATTAGGACAGGATTAAGTGGCAAAGCAAATGCGTTGTGCCAGGGCTCTGCTCCTGGGAGCCTCCCTGTGGTGAATTTAGAAAAGGAGGGAAGTGGAACAGGAAGGATGAACAGGGACGTGGAAGAGCTGCTGGCAGCACGAGGAATAGCAGAGCAGCACTCTGAGGCTGTAGCAGAGCTGTCTGGTGGGGATGTGACACATTTCCAACCTCATGGGCAGCACGCGGAGGAGCCAGGAGCTGTCCTCGTGTCACTGCTGCTCTGAACACATGAAGGAGGGGTGTCAGATGGCCCCACCAGGCAGCAGATCCAAAACAAAGAGAAGGAAGTGTTTTTCCTTCCATCAGATAATTAAACTACAGGAGTCACTGACCAGGATGTTGTGGGTATTTATCCTAAGGGATAAATGGATTCAAAAAGCAATTAGGTAATTTCCTGGATGGAGATCTCTCTGAGGCCATTAACCACTGGGATGTAAATACAACTCTGTAAATACTTGTCCTGTTCCTCGTTCTCCTCCCCTGAGCACTTGCTGCAGATGACAGTGAGAGACAGGAGTCAGAGACAGGAGTCTGGGCCACAGGAGCTTTGGCCAGAGGCATCTGCACTGTCTGTGCCACCACAGCCACTAATGGCCCTGCTGACATCACAGTGGGTGGATTTGGGTCATCTTCTCCCATTTTCCAGCCAGAGGATGGAGAGACAGAGGAGCTGAAGGCTCTGAAGGTGTTTGTGTGAGAGGAGTCCGGGTTCCCTGTGTTACCTGGTGCATTTCTGATACCTGCACATCCACGTGGCCCCAACCTCCTTCCTCCCGCTTTAAACACAGCTGGAAACACCTGGGCAAGAGATGTTTGGCAAAGCCTTTGCCTCCAGCAGCCAGGGCAGCTCTGATGGGCACTGTTGTCATTCCCAGCATTGTTATTGCCATGCTGATTCTCCCCAGTTTGCACAGAGCTCACCAACACGAGAACGAAACCAGCGATGACTCGCAGGGATTGTGCATCCACCTAATGAGGATCAGATGAGTTGTTCTCCCACCCCCAGAGTTTCTCCCACCTCGGAAGATTTATGTGGCTGAACGTGTTTGTTCTGATCAATGGCTGTGCTGCAGACACGAATACAAATGTAAAAGAGAGATTACACTTTTGATCCAAAGCCCACTTAAAGGCAGCAGAAAGGCTCCTGATGCTCGCAAAAAAAAAAAAAAAATGTTTTGGCCGCAGTGAAAAAGATGAAATTTTTGGTCAGCTTCAGTGAACAAAGCACCTTGTTAGGCAGTGACAGATTTTATACAACCCACAGCTATTTATCAGTGAATGTATCATTGCTTTCACCTCTCCTAATGGGAGGATTAACATGTTTAAGGCAGGAATTCAGCACCAGATCTGATTTGTTGCGCTTGCTTTTCACTCATCTTCGAGATGACAAGAAACATGAAACAGAAGCAAAGCTGCTATTTTTAGTTTGGTTTTTTTTTCCCTATCCAGAAACTTGGCACTTAGAGGGAAAAGCAGCAGCAGGTATCTGGTGTGTGCTGCTGACCAAGAATGTTTCACCACCAGGATACAGGAACCTGGAAAAGCAGTGTTTAATAATTCTTCGATCCTCAGAGTCATTAACCTGAGCGTTCATTAAATTAGCGTTACTGGAAGCATCACAGAGCTGAGATAATTGTCCCAGCACTCAAGAACTCGCTCCTCCCACACCCTCTCCTACACAAGGATGGAAAACCTTGGGCCTGCTTTCCTGAAGGTTTAAGGTGGATACAGGGATATTCAGAAGTGTCCGAGGACTGAGTTTATTTTCTCCATATTTAGCCCTATAAAAACCCGGCTGCTGATTCATCCCGGCTGCTGTTTTAATTACGTGAGTGAGATTATCACATGGAGAGGATGATTTGGCCCGTTTTGTGATGAAATCCTCATGTTAAATAGCTGAAGAGAAATGGCGTGTGAGAAGCAGCACCGAGGAAGCAGAGCAGCTCAGCTCAAGTGGAAAGGGATCAGGATTTGGGTCCCAGGGCTTGTGGATTAAGGAAATGGATTTGTAGCTGCTGCCGGGGCTGTCAGAGCATTCCTGAGCTCCCTCTCTGCCCAAGTTTTCCCTCACTGATCCCCCAAACATCCCCATTTCCCCACCAAGCAGGCAGGGAACCAAATGGACGTGGTTAAAGAGGGAAAGAGGGGAAGAGCAGATCTGATTTGAGAGGGAAAGTGCGTGGGGCAGAGTTTAAACAGGGATCGCTGGCTCTGCCGCTGCCCCGTGCGAGTGGCATCCCTGCCCTGCCGGGGCCTTCCCGGCTCCAAAACGCGATGCAACAAATTCCCCTGGGGATGGAGCCACAAGGCATCAGGAACTCACTGACACCTCGGCAAGGAAGATCCTTTACAAGTGCGAACATCCTGCAAATCGGAGTCTGAAACCGATCTGTGCAGGGGCTCGGCTGCCTCTGAAAATCTCCTTCTCCCGCTGGGAAAAACCGGCGTGGAGCATCCCGGGTTCCCACTCTCCACACTCCTCTCCTTATCCCCGTGTGGGAGGCTCCCAGCCTCCTCTCGCCGCCAGGATAACGCGTTCAGCCCGTTCCTGCCGCGAGGGGATCCGCGGTGAAATCCCAAGCCATCAAACCGTGCGTGGATGCTCGATCTTCCCGACAGGATGGCACCGCCAAGGACACCCGCAACGCGCGGCTCCGAGGTCACCCCTGCGGTTTTCTCGGGAATTCTTGGCTGAAATGAAGTCAGGAAACCTCTTTAGATGCTGAGTGTGAAGAGGGTCCAACAGCACTGCTTGAGGTGCAAGGACGTGGCTGTAACAACAACAAACAGTGTTGGTTTTATGTTTGGACTCAACAATCTCAAAAGTCTTTTCCAGCCTAAATGAGTTTGTAAATCTCTGGTCTTTGTGGGTCCCTTCCAGCTCAGGATATTCTGTGATTCTCTGAACATTTCTACATTTATCTTAATTTTGCCTCCTGAATGAATACTGAGCTGGAAAAAAAAGGGAAAAAAAAATAATATTAATGACCAAGGCCCTCCAGCTACTGGAGTGGGAATTCAGCCATAAACTTCAACGAGTGCTGATGAGCTGCACAGGGAACTTCAGCTTCCTTGCTCGTTAATTAATGTGTGTTAGCTCAGGGTAGCTGCTGGCAGAAGAGGTTTCATCCATTAATGACAAAGATGTTTCCCAAAGAAGTGTGCAAACAGGGAAGGACAACATTCCCCAGTAAAGTTCGCTGCCGTGGGAAATGGATTTGTGTTGAGTTTGTTCAACACAAGCACTGGTTAGAAAGGGTGGAAAAAAGATTCAAACCCACTGTGGAAGGAAACTTATTTATAGCAGGGGCTGCACAGCACTGAAGATGTCCTGGAAACCCAGATTAGTTTGGCTTGGAAGGATCTTGAAAATCCTTGAGTACCTTCCACTATCCCAGGTTGCTCCAAGCCCCGTCCAGCCTGGCCTTGGACACTTCCAGGGATCCAGGGGCAGCCACAGCTTCTCTGGGCACCCTGTGCCAGGGCCTCCCCACCCTCACAGGGAACAGTTCCTTTCCAGTATCCCATCCATCCCTGCCCTCTGGCAGTGGGAAGCCACTCCCTGTGTCCTGTCCCTCCATCCCTTGTCCCCAGCCCCTCTCCAGCTCTCGTGGAGCCCCTTTAGGCACTGGAAGTGGCTCTGAGGTCTCTCTGGATCCTTCTCCAGGTCAACATCCCCAACTCCCACTCAATCTTTCCTCAGAAAAGTGCTGCACCTGCCTTGGGTGGATTTTGTGCTGCTTTCTCTTCTCCCTGGGCTTGTGTCCAGACATTCCAGAGCTGGATGTGCTCTTGGTGTTCCAGCTACAGCAGCCAACAGCAGAATATTCCTCTTTTTGAGGTGGCTACAACCTGCTTTTGAAGCCTCGCCCACACTGGGTGAGTGGTGGTTGTCCTTTCAGGGAAGTGCCTGTGGCTTCAGGAAGGATTTGTCAGGATTATTGTTCATCTCCTGCCCAGTTTCTGGCTGCCAGCCCCCAAAATCCACAGTGGCAGGTACCTAGCACCTCCACGGAGCGAGAAGACAAGGGCTGAGTGAGCAGTCACAGCAAATGTCCCTTTTCTCCCTGGGATGTTTTCTCTTGCTGACAGGTTTCAGGTGTCCTCCTGAAGCCACAGGAGCATGTGGAAAAGGCTGGGAATGGCAGGGAAATGCACTGAGCCAGAGCTTGGGATTGATCTTCTCCTCCTGCCTTCTGTATCTCTTTATTCTGCAGGATCTCAGGGCTGAACTGCAAAACTTGGAATCCAAACTCCCTTTTTTTTTCTCCCCAAATCCTCACAGAGCTGAGACACAGATTGATTTTCCCACTCAGCCCTTGTGAAGCAGCTGCTGAGAGGGACCTGAGGCTGGATCCAGCTGTAACATTCCTCCTTCTGCCACAGGTGGACAGCGGGGGACCTCTGGTTTGCAGCTACTGGGACACCATGAAGTGGTTCCAGGTTGGCATCATCAGTGCAGGAAATCCAAACCACAGGATTTTAACATCTGTTTACAGCTACCAGGACTGGATTGAGAAGGAAACAGCCATAAGGGGGAAACCTTTCTTCACTGAGGGCGTGGACAGCAGAGCTCATCTCAGGGTTGCTCGTTCCAGGGCTGGGACACAGGTGGTGTTTCTGGAGAGTTGTCTCCTTTTATTCATCTCTTTAATAGCAATTGAATTTACCCTTTTGTAAATAAAAGCCACAACTGCCACCTTATTCTTTTTTTTTTTCTGAGGCCAACCTGCTCCGTGTCACACGGGAGAAGCCAAAATGAGATGGGGAGTGAGGCAGAGGGTGGAGAAATGAAATTGAGGAGCCAGGACCAGGGCAAGAGAGGCCATAATCCTCTGGAAAACACAGATTTTCTGCACTGCTGGGTCACATTGGGCTTGGTTATTTGCTAAGCTCAGATGCCAAGTGAAGATGTGGCTTTGCAAGGTGCTGATCCCCTTGGAAAGTTGAAGCTCAGAAGAAAATGTTCACTTACTCATTGTCATTAGTTATTGTAGGATAACTCTGGGTTAGTGCATCTTACAGCTAATTATTATCTGGACTAATTTACTTTAGTTTAATTTTATGTTTACTAAGAGCACCTTCAGAGAGCTCAGCCCCTGCTCAGGTGCTGTCAAACCTCTGGGACAGAACCACTGAGGCCCTGGTACAGGTTCCCAGAGAAGCTGTGGCTGCCTCTGGATCCCTGGAAGTGTCCAAGGCCAGGTTGGAAAGGACTTGGAGCAACCTGGGATAGTGGAAGATATCCCTGTTCACGGCTGGGGGTGGAACTGGATGAGTTTTAAGGTCCCTTCCTATCCAAACCATTTTGGATTCTGTGAAATGTTTTGAAGCTATCCAGAAAAATGCTGCTTATGGAAACCCCTCGGTCTTATAATTAATTAAAATTAATCCCTTGCAAGTCAATGGTAAAACAAAAGGTAATAGATTTTTTTCCCCTTTATTAGAGGTGTTTTCCCCTGCATTGCTGAGAGCTCCACATCTCAGCCTGAGCTGGTCCTTCCCATCCTTCCATCCTACACATGGTCCTTTATTGCTCTCCAGCATTCCAAATGTGTCCTGCTGTTCTCAAGGAGGTTTCAGCTTTTCTTGGAAGTGATGGGGAAGGAGAGAGGCAGCAAAGTCCCCTCCATGTCCCACCTTTGCCTAAAAGCACCTGCAATTTGCAGCAGTGATAAAACCCAGTGAATGTGCAATGGGACAGAACCTCACAAATTGGTTTTAATTACCTTGATATTTTCTGGCTAGCTGGCAGAGAAGCCTTGTAAATGAGAATTAATTCATCTACCTTAAGCTAATGCAAACCCATCTTGGCATAGAAGTCAGGCTTTATTTTCTGTGTTATCTGAGCAGAAAATAATGCTTAATTATTATTAGTTCTGAGTAATGCTTATGAAAATTGCTCCACATTAATTTCACATGGCTGACTGGCTAATGGATGCATAAGGGTCTTGTAACCCTTTGCAAAAAGACTAATAAGAGCTAAAAACAAGGGGAATATATTACTTTAACAGCTATTAGTAGCAGACAGTGTCTGCTGGCATTAATACCTATATTTATTTTCCTTTCTATTAATAATATATCAACAGATTCTGGAAGCTGTGGACGTCAGGAAATATTTCCTAATGTTGCAATCTCTTCAGCTGCAGAATCGTTTCCCCCAGAGGAAATGAGAGAAGTCCTCCTGCTTAAATTATTTTAATGTAGGGGTTTGTATAAAGCATTTTTGTCTTCAGCACATGGCAGGGGGAAAGCCTGGGCTTACAGGAGCCTGCAAAATGACCCAGTAGGTCTTTTCCATCAGAAGCATTTGCAAATTGATCATGATCTGTGCTAAATGAAGGCAGGGCGCTGCTGCTCTGGATTTGGATTCATCCTGCTCTTTATTTATTCAATGGACTTGGGGATAAGTTTGTGCTTGGTGCCTCAGTTTCCCTGCTTGTAAATTGAGAGCATGAAAGGGGCTCACTTTGCTGTGTGGAAGCATCAGCTCTGCAAGTTCAGACCAGCAAAAGAAATAAACAGGAAAAACCTTTTCTTCCTTATTTAAAACATCACAAAACTCAGTAAAGTGAATTCATCTTTGCAGCTATGCCCACTGTTCAATAATTAGGGTGGGAAGGGGCACGTTTGTTTAACATTTCTAGGCTGAAATTAGGTCTGATAAAAACATCTTGATGATGTGGGTTTTTTTCTGAGGGTATTCGGGTTTTCAGGGAGCATTTTGATGGTGGATTTGATGGGAATGTGCTGGAGTCACTCAAAATCAAAACTCAGCAGTTCAGTGGGACACATTAATTTTTTAAGCTTTACAATATTAGGGTAAATGCTTGTTATGTTATTGGTGTGATGTTTATTATGTTGGTGTATTCTGTATTTGTGGAATCATGGAATGGTTTGGGTTGGAAGGGACCTTAAAGCCCATCCAGTTCCACCCCCTGCCATGGGCAGGGACACCTTCCACTATCCCAGGTTGCTCCAATCCCATCCAACCTGGTCTGGAGCAATTCCAGGGACGTGGAAGCCATAGATTCTATTGCAGGTTTCGAACATGAAAATGAAACATTGCCAAACTGAAGGACGTCTGTAGTTGGCAAAGTTCACTTTTTTTGGTCTCCATTTACAGCTCATTTCTCCTTGCGCCTCCCTTATTTCCAGAAACAGGTTTTGTTTGCAGCACTACACCTTTAGCAGCAAATAAACAGGATATGTAAATGCTTAGAGACCTGGGAAAACATCTGTAAGAGGATTCAGGGAGAGGAAAAAAATAGGAGGATATGAGTACTCAACCAGAGAAAAGAAGTGGTCAGGAGCTGCTTGCACGTTTTGCTGAGGAGATAAGAAGAAAAGCTCCCGTGAGCACTGAAGGCAGCAATTTAAAAGCCAATACATCAAAGTAATTTTGGCTTAGTTCTGCAGAGATTAAGGGCTTTGTGTAGCCACGTGTTTCCCTGTCTGCCCAATCCCAGCTGGCACTCCCAGCTGGAGCAGGGAGCTGGAGGAGTCGAAGATGATGATGTTTGTGCAAATTTGGCAGCAGGAGCTGGTGGAGGTGAGAGGTGGGGAGGGCTCCAAGCTCAGTTGTGTGGCTCCATCTCAGGGAAGGAAGGTGGGAAGAGCAGCACTCCATGGTCAGAGGTAACTTCTGCTGGAGAAACCAACCTTTACTCATCCTCCTGGTGGAAGGTGTCCGTGCCCATGGGATCAGCTTTAAGGTCCCTTCCAGCCCCAGATATTCCATGATTCTGTGACTCAAGGGGCAGGTCCCAGACCTGTCACCCAGCTCCTTCTCTGTACATGTCGCCTGGGGGATCTGAAGACAAAGCAGCTGTCCTTGTAGGGGGACTGAGATTTCCTATTTTCTCCTTTCCCAGCCTGGATTTCCTCACAGGGGTAAAACACAATAGAAAGCCCAGGTTTGTCTTGTCCTGCTTCCCTCAGCACCCTGGGCACCTCTTTGTCCCTCTGAGGAGAAGGCAGAGGGCACACATGGCTCTGACTGTGACCGCTGCCATCCATTTGTCACTCCTTATGCACTACACGGAGTGAAATGCGATTTTTATTGACAATAAGGTAGGATTTGAGCTGGAGACTGGAGGCTGAAGAGGATCAGAACCTCTTCCCACACCTTCCAGTGTCTTCCCATGTGGCTTTCATGCCATTTTTCACTGAGGGCTCTGTTTATACTTCCGTAAGCATGGGAATAATTAAAGTGCAGGGATGTCCCTTGGGATGCACCAATGGTGGGAGTGATTAATCACTCTTGTTAATTGAAGTGAAGGTGGCTCCGAGACAGAAAACACCAATGACAGTATTGAACTTCTTGATTTGTTGAAAGAAAACTGCTGAACACTTCTGGTGTCAGGCTGGAGACATGCAGGGACACTTTCCACTATCCCAGGTGGCTCCAAGCCCTGTCCAGCCTGGCCTGGGACACTTCCAGGGATCCAGGGCCAGCCACAGCTCCTCTGGGCAACAAGAGGAGCAGCTTGGCCACCTCTGGGCAGGCCCCACTCCTTCACTGTTCTGTCACTGGCCACTGCTCCTGGGGGCTAATAGGGTTTGTAAAATGGACAATCTGGCAGCAACTGAACTTACAGCACCCTGAAAATATCCTCTTTTTGGGTGTTTCCAGCTCTCTCCCTCTCATGTAATTTTCTGGGGGTGTCCCATGCTCTCCAGCAATTCTTGTACTCACACCTGTCCTATTGTGACTCACTGCTCCAAGACTTTTCAATACGGAATTCCTTTTGTTCCCAAAGACCAAACCACTAAAATGATTTACCAAGTTCATTTGGCTCCTCTGCCACAAAGTTTGGGCTTCAACACAACAGTGGAATGTAAAATTTCTTTTTCCTCAAGGCTTTTCAACTTATTGTGTCTTCACACAACCTCTGCAGGCATTAATCACAACATAAGCAACTCCAGAGCTGCCCCTTGTGCCTTGGAAAATAAAGCAGGGGAAAGGATGATTCAGGCACTGAGTGCAGACACTGGAGTGCAGCTCTGCAGCAACACCATGAGATCCTAGGAAAAATTCTGGGAGTAGCCTTGGTCTGAACAGAACCGTGGGAAGGGCCGAGGGAATGTTAGGAAGTGATCTGCTCTCTGTGAGCACGAGTTTGCAAACCACCCCTGAAACCCAGAAATGCTGGGCCAGTGCTCCACACGTTCCTCCATTCCAAGCTGCACTGATCATTTCTCCTGTTTTGCAGCTTTTGGCCAGAGACTCAAGGTGAAAGTGATGCTTTGCAGAGCAGAGGGCTTTGTTAGGATGGGAGGGCACCCAAGAGTGGGAACAGCTCCCCTGGGAATGGTCACGTTCCCCAGGCTGCCAGAGCTCAAGGAGTGTTTGGACAACACTCTCAGGCACAGGGTGGGATTCTGGGGCTGCTTTCTGCAGGGCCAGGATTTGGACTTGATGGTGCCTGTGGGTCCGTTCCAGCTCAGGATATTCAGTGATTCCTGGAGTGCTGCAGGAGCTGAAGGGACATTTTGGGAAACTCCAGTTGTCTGAGTGCCACTGTCCCTGCTCAGCTCTGCTCGCAGAGGAGGAGCAGGGGTTGGAAGCTGGAGCTGGATGTGTAGAGGAGTCTGAAGATTCCCAAAGTGCTTATTTAGGATGGGTCTATTGCTGGTGCAAATTCTGGTCATCACATCCAAGGGGCCTGGGCTGTGGGCTCAGGGAGTGCTGCCACTTGCACATCTCTCCAGTGCCCCACACGTGCACCTGTTTCCCAGAGGATCCTGGCACTCCTCATCCCTCAGGGGAATTTAATTCTCTCCAAAATTCCCTGCATGCTGAGAGATCTCCAGGTGTGACCTTGTCCTGTTCTTTTTTTGGCTGTTCCTCCTCTGCCAGAAGTGAAATCTTGGCCAGGACTTTCCTGCCCCATGCACTGGCTCTGCTGGGATAGAATTCACATTCTTTATAGCAGCACACGTGGTGCTGTGCCCTAGACTTGTCCCCAAATCTGTGTCAGGGATTTTGCTGGTGCTGGGCAGGGCCTGCACAGCATCAAAATTATCCCTTTTTCCCACCCCATCCCACCAGTGCAGAGGTTGGGGGGGAGGGCAAAAGGAACTGGGAGGGGACACAGGTGACCCCAACTGACCACAGGGATATTCCATGCCACATAATGTCATGCTCATCAATAAAATCTTGGAGAAAGAAGGAGAAAGGGGGCGAGTTTCAAACTTTCCATGAGGTGTTAAAATAAAAGAGGAAAGATTTACATGGGATATTGGGAAGGAATTGTTCCCTGTGAGGGTGGGGAGGCCCTGGCAGAGGTTGCCCAGAGAAGCTGTGGCTGCCCCTGGATCCTTGGAAGTGTCCAAGGCCAGGCTGGGTGGGGCTTGGAGCAACCTGGGATAGTGGAAGGTGTCCCTGTTCATGGCAGGGGGTGGAACTGGACGGGCTTTAAGGTCATTTTCAACCCAATCCATTCTCTGAATCCATGATTCTTATTCCTCTTTGCTTGCACACACAGCTTTGCTTCCCTTATTAAACTGCCTTTCTTGCCCTGTAAGATTTTTGCCTTTACACTGGACCCTGCACTTCCATTTTCCTGGTATTTTAAATCCCAAACTCACGCACCTCCAAGGATTCATTTAAAAACAACTTCTGCAGGTTGCTCCTTACATAAACTTGAGGTGACTCTGTTTAATTTGCCTTGCAACCAGCGCACGGATATTGTGATTTCATGTCTCTGATGATCTACATGGCACCAAAACCATCTTTTCCATCCCCAAAAACAACTGGCCCTGTCCTGCCTGACCCACATGGTCACATTCTCTGTATCAGGGTGGCTGATCCAAACTGCCTCCTGGCAAAGGGCCCTGGCCTGTGTTTGGGTTGATGTTTGGGTTGGTTTCAGCCATCTCTGCTCTGTGTAGGTGGGAAAATCCTGTACCCACTCAGCCCTGTTTGATTTCCCAGCACAGAGCTCCCTCCTCCAAACCCCAGCTTCCTTCCCGGCTCTTCTGCCAACGATTCCTGCTCTGCAGCCATCCCAAACATCCTCCTACAGCCTGGCAGGCTCGCTGGAGTCACGAAGCCATTATTGAAATCCTCCAAAGGCTTTTAAAAGATGCATTTTGGTGTTCTCTTTCCCCCACTGTGTTTCAGGGCACCCTGAGTCACTGCTGAAAAGGGTTTGGGGCCAACCCGCTGCCAAGTCGATTCGGGAAGGGGCTGCATCCCAAACTTCTCAATGCCACCCACTCCCCTGCTCAGCTGCCAGGGCTTCAGAGCAATCCACGGCACAATTACAGGCTAACAATACACAAAAGGGAAGGGAATGGTGCCATCCCACTGTGATCTCGTGGAGGAACGCTGAACTGTTCCGTAATAAAGGTAAATCGGTTTCTGCTTGGCTGCATAATGAGCCTCTGATGGTTTCAGCAGGAGAAATCCCAATTAGGCACGGGTGGAAAAGGGGCATCCCATCTTGGGGGCGTGTTGGAGAGGCTGAGGATTTTTCTGTCGCACTTTGTGGTTAAACTGAAGCTTTTGCATTTGGAGAAAAGCATCCTGGAATATCCAGGCATGATCCCAGCAGAATCCCAACCTTCCTACCCCTTCCTGTCACCTGCAACAGTCTGGTGGGAGAAACACCCCCTTCCACCCCAGGTGTGATCCAGGGCACAAGTCCATGGGCTGTTGGGAGTCACTGTGGGAGCTGCTCTGCATCTTGTAAATGACTTTTTGCAAGGAAAAAAGGCTAAGGGACAGAACCAAAGATTCCCAGAATAATTTAAATTGGAAAAGCCCTCCAAGACCATCGAGCCCAACCTGTGACCAATCCCCACCTTGTCACCAGCCCAGAGCACTGAGTGCCACATTCAGGCCTTCCTTGGACACCTCCAGGGATGGGGACTCCAAACCTCTCTGGACAGCCCCTTCCAATGCCTGACCACCCTTTCCAGGAAGGATTTTTCCCAATATCCAATCTAAACTTCCCCTGGCACAGCTTGAGGCTGTTTTCCCTTATTCTGTCCCTGTTCCCTGGGAGCAGAGCCTGACCCTCACCTGGCTGCCCCCTCCTGTCAGGGAGTTGTGCAGAGCCACAAGGTCCCCCCTGAGCCTCCTTTTCTCCAGGCTGAGCCCCTTTCCCAGCTCCCTCAGCCTCTCCTGGTGCTCTGGCCCCTACCCCAGCTCTGTTCCCTTCCCTGGACATGCTCCAGCCCCTCAGTGTCATTCTTGCAGTGAGAAGTTGTAGATATTGTAGATATTTCTAATACAATTTTTAAGGGATTCTGAAAAATCCCAAAGTGAATGCAGGAGTGAAGGGGAAGCAAAGGCACCTCCTGGCCCAACCTGATGCAGAGCCCAGACAGGGTTGTAGGAATCCCAGATGTGCCGCTCGTAGGTGCATTCTGTCAATAAACAATGGTGCCAACAATGGTGCCAACCTCACAAAGCCAAGTCCAGTTTGGGCATCTCCAGACTATTAAAATCTCTCCCTTCCCCATGTGGGTGCACTCAATCCAACTGCCTCTTGGAAAATCCTGGATCAGGATTGGTGTCCTACAATGCTCAACCCAAGGATTTCATCAGCAGAGTCTGACTCCAGGCCTGGGATGCTCCCATGGCTCAGCTACCAGGAAAAGATTGTTTTATCCTTATAATCTCTTACAATTTTCCACTGGGTCTCATCCACTTACAAAGTCTGGAGACATAAAACTGGGCTAAACAGCCCCAGTTTGGATCTGACTCTGGGCAGTGCTTCCTTCAGTTGCCATTTTGATGGAGAAATGAAAGGTAATGAAAATTAGACAAATTTTTTCATGCTCTTTCCAAGTTTTGGATCTTTATCAGCTGGGTAAGATGGCAAAGTTTGGGCAGTGTGAGATGGAGATGGGGAAATTGTGACCAGTCATAAACTGAGCATGTTGGATTTTCATGGAATCATGGAATACCAGAATGGTTTGGGTTGGAAGGGACCTTAAAACTCATCCCATTCCACACCCCCTGCCATGGGCAGGGACACCTTTCAATATCCCAGGCTGCTCCAAGCCCTGTCCAGCCTGGCCTTGGACACTTCCAGGGACCCAGGGGCAGCCACAGCTTCTCTGGGCACCCTGTGCCAGGGTCTCCCCACCCTCACAGCCAACAATTCCTTCCCAATATCCCATCCAACCCTGCCCTCTGACAGTTTGAAACCATTCCCCCTTGTCCTGGCTCTCCAGGCCATCGTCCAAAAAAAGAAACTCATCATAAAATTTTGCCATCTGTGCAGCACAGAAATGAAATATTAAATATTAAAGTACTATTCTGTTATTATCTTATTAGGATTTTAAATCCTTCAGCAAAATTTGAAGCAGTGAAGAGTGGGACACACTTAAAATATCAAATCACTTTTTTGCTTTTTTAAGCACAAGTTGAATTCTTTTAAAGGCTGAGCTTAGCTCTGGGTGTTAAGCATAAAATATGCAATGTTGATATTGCTAGAGGATATCTTACACAAATTGAGGTTTAAAGCAGAAAAAAATAAAAGATCACTTGATTTTCTCCCTCCTCTTTTGTGGATTTGTCTAAAAACTTTCCTCCCAGTCAGGAAATGGAAAATAAACTGTTTTCTCATGTGCTTTAGCCAGCACATTTCTGACACAAACACTGCTGAAATGTTGCAAGAAAACAGAAATTAAATGGGGTTTCTTGCTACAAATTAACAGGGAAAAAAAAGGGAGTTTCTTGACTTCTTGCCTTTTGAAGCTTATTTTTGGAAAGAACGTATATTCATATTTATATACTGACGTATTTACATGCATGGATTCAAGAACTGCAGTTTTCCTTTTCCAGTCCTGGTTGCAGTTGAAAAACACAACCCCTAGATGGCAGAAAGTCCCTCTTTTGGGGTGTTTTGGTTTGTTTGAATCCGTGCACAGGATGCCACGATCCCGACTTTCAATATTTATGATACTCTGCCTTATCCACGATCTCACACCATGAAGTGGCATCAGCGAGTTTTAAACCTCACCGAAATTGCTTTTTGCTCATCGAACTGCAAGTCTTATGCCAAAATGCATCTCCCTGTCCTCTTATCAGACAGATCCCAGGGTTTTTTGGTGTCCAGTCCTTTAGCGTAAACCTGAATGAGCTCAGGGTCTAAATATTGGATTATTTGGATACATTGGTGAAGAGATGGAGATGGAGAGGTGATGGGGGCATTACAAAACTGTTTGCACAGCCCAGTGGCTGCAGTTATCTGATTTATCAGGTTGGGGGGCAAAAATTGGCTCCTAAAAGTTCAGTATCCAGGCTGAGGAGGTCTCATGGTTGTTTTTTGCTGTCCATGGAGTGAGACAAGTGATTAATTCCTCCTACTTGGGGCATCCACTTCACCCAAGGACCACTGTTGCTTGTAGCCTCCTGCCTTACTTTGCCGGAATTTATGGATTCCCATCCCCACCTGGGGCTGCACAGCCTGGAAGTGATGGGATGGTTGGCAAACAAGGTGTTCATATTACTGAAAACTGGATTGGGCCACTGAGAGGGAAACAGGGCTTTCATTTATCTGCCTGCCCGTGGTGCCACAACCAAAATACTCGTTGTCCATCCTCTCTTCTGACTCTAGGACTTTTCTTTGCTCGTTTCTACCTCTTTGTGTTTTTAATTCTCTTTTTCCACCTCTCTTCTCGGCCAAGGGTTTCTTGACCTTGACCCAAAGTGTGCTCTTCTAATGCTGATGTAAATTTTCAAGATTTATGGCCATCCCAGACCCTCCAGCAGTGTGTCCTGCACCCACAGCTGTGCATTAAATCCACCTGCCTCCAGCCATGGGGAAATCTGAAGGATCTGAGGCAAAAAATGTCATGTGCTGGTAAAATGGAGCAAGCCAAGGAAGAAAACCTTGACTATAGCCCAGCACTGACCAATGAATCTGGGATAATCCTTGATATTAATTAGTGAGAAGTCTGTGATCAAGTAAGGATTGGGGAGGTGAATAAATAATGGGCAAAACACATAAGGCAGAATATAAAGCAAGAAAGTCATGATTGAATGGCTTCAGTGATGAGTCCATCCCGTCTCTACCAGTGGTGAGCGTGGTCAGGGTGCCCTTGTAAAGGCTGGATTTTTTTTTTTTCCTTGAAATAACGATAAATCCATACCTTTGATGGCCAGGAAGGACCCAAAATCGTTTATCTGAGCTCCTCTGTAGGTCCAGGTCTGGGGTTTGTTGCCCATCTCTCTCCTTCTCTGTAAGCCAGCCTGGGGAAACAGGATCAAGCTCGATTCAGTACAATCCCAGCTCCAGTACAGGGGCAGGAATTCCCTGGGATCCATCCTGGGAAGGTGCATTTCCCAAGGTGGGTGCCCTGGATGCCACAACTCATCTCACCTACATTTAGGTGGGTTTTTTTGTAATCTGCTGAGGTCTTTAGGCTCTTACACTGCCTATGGATCTCTGGTAAATATTCGCAGCCAGTGATTCACCTCCCCATAAATCAGAGACCTCCCTGTGGCCTGATGAGTCACTTCACTGACTGTCTGGATGGGTTTCTGTGGGATAAACACCCACCTGGGATATGGATGTCTATGCCATGGGTGTGTGATTCAGCTGCCCACACAGGATGTGGGCACTCGGTGACATTTGAGCTGCCCTGAGACACCTGCATCCCCTGAAAAATCAGGTTTCCAGTGGTGAATTCCCTGCTGATTGGTTGAACAAACTACTTAGGATGCTTTCCTTGTTGCACTGATGTCTCTCAGCCAGGAAAACTCCATCACCATCTGGAAGTTGCTGGGAGAGAGGGGAAGAAGCCGGGATGAGGTTGTTGGGATGAGGTTTCAACTTGCCCCCAGTGAGACTCTCCGACGTTGTGCTAATAACATCCAGAAGTCATTAAGAAATTAAAATATGATCCTGATGGAGTCAAAGTGCCTTGAGCTGAAGGGGAAGAGGAGTGAGGTGAAGGGATGGAGGGAATCACCCACAAATACAGCAAATCCCAGTGCAGGAGCTTCCACTTCCATGTGGAGCCAAGGGCACCCTGATTGACAGAGAAGGATGCCCCTGGAGGGGACAGAATTTGGGAAGCATTTCACTCTTTCCATTCATCCTAGAGATGTAAAAATCTTTATAAATTGTGACAAGGAGGGAAAACTGTCATTCAGAAGCTAACGCAATCCTCTGCCTTTCTCTCTGAGGGTGGTTGTGGTGCTCAAACCAAAAGGGCCATTTTATGCTCTCAGCAATCCTCTTAATCCTCAAACCTGGATCTTCATAGCTCTGCAAAGTAAAATACTCCAAAAAAACTGCTGAGTTCTTGGCTGGGGAGTTATCCAGCAGCAGTGGGGATCACCAGGGGCCAACTGAAAGGTAAAATAAACTGTAATCAGGGCTTGCCCCAAAATATCTCCTTGCAGCCGGCACCAAAAGCAGATGCTTTGCTTAAAAGTTGGGTCCTTCAAGGGGGGCTTCAGTTCAGCTCCCAAAAACTGCAAGGATGTAAGAAACCTTTGCCTGGATGTTGTTATTTCCTGGGAATAATGTCCCTGTATGTGAGAGCTGTGGCTAGGGGCAAAGTGGGATCTATCCAACAGTGGTGACAAAAGGTTTGTTGTGTGCTATTGTCCCCCCTGGAAAAGGACATTGAGCCCCAGGGGGACAGCTCTCACCCCATGGGAAATGATTTTGGGAAGGAATGAGCTCAGGAGCAGCAGAATCAGGCCCTGCATCTCATCCACAGCTCCTTGGTTTGGCACTTTCATCCCCACAGGCTCCTGCCCGGGGATTTGGAGAATACTGCGGAGATGGGGAAAGGAAGGAATAGAGTTTCACCTTTTATTCTTTTATCACGGTAACAATGCGTGGTGGGAAAAAAAAAAAATAAAAAGAAGAAGAAGAAGAAGTTGTAAATGGCAGAATTAACAATAATACAACCCCCCCCACCCCCCCATCCCCATCCCCATCCCTCCCCCCTCTCCCTGTGCCGTCCATTCAGGAGACCGACAATAAACAAGGTCATTTGATTCATTCAGCTCGGGGTGTAAACAAAGCCTTACAATAAAAACCCCCCACAACCAGGGCCCCCCTTTTTCTCCAAGAATAGATGTCCCCCCCTCCACGCCGGGGCCCCCCCTGCTTTGGCTTCTCCTCTCCCATCATCCCTGGACCAGCCCTGCTGCCACTTCCTCAGTCCCCATCCCGGCTCCGTGAGGCCCCGCTTCCTACTTGGTGTGGGAACCTCGGCTTCCCCGGGCAACATCTGCAGGGACGGCCCCACTTTCTCATGCTGGCCTCATCCCGGGATCCTGATCCAGGGAGAGAGAGAGAGAAAAGAGGGGAAAAAATACATAATAACAAACCAAACCTGACCCAACACTAAAGGGATTCGCATTGCCGTCCCAGGCCCGTCGGGAGCAGATCCCAAAATCTGGGAGTCCTTTTTTCATGGGATTTGCTGGGATACCTGTGGCCAATGAAAAAATAGGTCTGGGTGTGTCTGCACAAGCAGTGGGAAGAGGATGGGTTGTGCAAGAAGTCCTGTGGTGGGAGAAAGTCTGAGGTGGGGTCCAGGGGGGTGACATGAAGCTCTACCAGTAGCAGGGAAGGTGATGGGAGAATCATGGAATGGTTTGGGTGGGAAGGGACATTTAAGGGTCATCCAGGCCAACCCCTTGCCATGGGCAGGGATCTCACCCACCAGATCTGTTTGCTCAAAGCCCTGTCCAACCTGGCCTTGAATGTTTCCAGGAATGGGACATCCACCACCTCTCCAGGCTTGGGAAGCTCTGGGAGTATCTCCACCTCATACCTTGCTTGAAGGAATTCCTGTGGAGCATTCAGTGGATGCTGAGCCAATGACCCACACACCTGCGGATTTATCCCATCTGGAATGTCCACCCTGCCACCTCCACGAGCTGGGATGACACTTGTGGGTCCTGTCTGAGTTTGTTGCCCAAATATGGGGATATTTTGTGTCACGGGGTTTTCCAAAAGCTTCCCTACTCTTTGGGATCCCTTCCAGGGCCTTGCAATGGCTCTGGGGTTGGGTAGGATGCAGGAAGGAAGATCTCAGCATGCCCACAGCACCCCATCCAGGCTGGATGGACTTGGATGGGCTTGGAGCAACCTGGGATAGGGGTGGCATGAGCTTTAAGGTCCCTTCCAACCCAAACCATCCCCTGATTCCATGTTTTCATGCTTCAGTCAAGACAGATGGACATAAGCAATAATTCTTCAAACAGTTTTCTCCCTGTGTTCCAGCAAACATGGATTCACTGCTGGATTTAACCAGTGGGAAGTCTGGCTCAGCTTTTGCCTCTTGAGTTCACCATAAACTTTCTCTATGTGACCTCAAACAGCCCAAATCCTCAGAATCACCTCAGTTTCCTGCTCAAAAGTGCTGAAATAACTCTGGGGGCAAAACACTTTCCTGTGCCTCAGTTTCCTCCTTGTTTCTTCTCAGTGTTCAGTTATTTCAATTGCAAATTTGCAGCACCATGGGTTGTCTCACGATGTTTCCACACCACTTAATACAAGAGAAAACTGCTCATCTTTGATAACTGAGCTGATACCACGGCATTATCACAATCGTGTTTTGAGCATCGTAATAATAATAAAAATAATAAAAAAGGATGAGTTATTCCTTCTCAGGGGATGAGATTTCTCTTCAGAGATGCTCAAGAGATGGGTAATAACAAACAATTCTAATACAAAGCCTGTTTCTTTGCAATTTAGTATTTGCAACACCACAAATCTGGCTGCATTTGTACTTTTTGCTTTGTCCGCTGGATCCCTTCCACAATTACTTGCTGGGATAAGAAGTTTATTTTCCTCTATTTCTGCGGAGAGAATTCTTCAGAATAAAAAACTGTGAGACACTGAGCTGCAAGAGAGAGGAAAATTGTGGCCAAACCGTCCTTTGGTACAGAAAGAAAACCCAACCAATGGTGATGAACTTTTCTACTTCAATTTTTATCTGCAGAACATAAATGCATCGCCCAGACAAAGAAAATGCCTCTGTTCCTGCCTCTCCCATACCCCTGCTCAAAGACACTGTAAAAACGTCTCATTTCATCTGCAAAAATGTTGACAGGTGCACTGCAGCGTTCCCTGCAGGTGCCATCCAGAGGATCATCCAGCTGGGATCACCAGGCATCCTGCTTTGCTCTATCCCCTCTCTCCAGGAGCAGATCCATGACTGGGTGTTAATTTCCAACAAAATGGGCCTTCCCTGCTTGTCTGGCAGGGAACTGGTGGATCTCCAACCCTGGAGATGTTAAAAAAAAACTTATGGATGTGGCACTTGGGGACATGGGTCAGTGTTGGCCTTGGCAGTGCTGGAGGAATGGAATCGATGATCTTGGAGGGATTTTCCAACCTTAGTGGTTCCAGGATTCTGAGTTTGTGCTACACAACTTTCAAGCATATTTAGGCTTCAGAAATCAGCAGTTTTTGAAGTCCAACATGGCAGAGTTTCATCCTGCCAAACATCAGGACACTCATGGATTAGCAGACTCTTGGATTAGCTTCTCTGTACAAACACCTGCAAAAAAGCTGTGGGATGGACCTGGGGTGCGTCACCGGGATTTTCCTGGTCTAATGAAAAATACCTCTGAGCTGGGAAATGATGGAAAGGACAAAACACGGAATCCTCCACGGATGGTGACTCCAACACTTCCCTGGATCATTCCTAATATCCAATCTAAACCCCCTCTGGTGCAACTTGAGCTGTTTCTTCTTGTCCTGTCCCTTGTTCCTTGGGAAAAGACACCGACCCCCACCTGGCTTCACCCTCCTGTCAGGGAGTTGTGGAGAACCTGCCATATTTTTTCTCCAATGGGGCTTCTCTGAATTGGGTTAGGATCACTGTAGGTCTGATTTTTGGATTTTCAGCCCAGATTTTCCCTGGGCTTGGCGTCTGCCCTTGGGGAATGATGTGGCTCCTCAGCAGGGCAACAAAAAGGGAGAGAAATTCTCATTTTGAAGCTGTTTGAGAGGATACATTGCAAGGGCAAAGGAAAACTTCAGCTCAATCCCTGGGAATTCTTCTCCTGCCAAGAAATCTGCATTGTTGGAAAGAGTCTCCCAGAGGAAGTGATTGAAATATCATTGTGTGAATCGTATCTGTAACAAGGCTGGGCTGCAAGAGGCTTTGCTGAACCCTGGGAATAGGTTAAATGACCTAAAAAGACTTTGTTTTCCATGCAGGAATGGCCTCTAGCAGCCCATGCTGAGGGAAGGCTGCTGGTTTTGGAGGTCCACCATGGCTGGGATGTCCCCTAGCATCACCTGTCCCCAGCTGTGCTGCACGAGGTGTTCGAGCACAGCTCTGGGATGGATTTTCTGCTGGTTAGGGAGGGCTGAGGTACTTCAAATGATGACTTCTGGGTGATAAATTCTGCCTGGGGTGTGTTCTGGTGGTGTTTGCTGAGACTCAGAGCAGCTGTGGTCAGACTGGCACCACTGGGACAATGATGGGGACATGGGGACAAGGGGACATGGGAGGGTGAGGTTGGCTGCTGAGTTTGGGGTCCTGCTCTGGGGATAGTGGCTGGTGCAGAGATGGGAAATGATGTTTGGAAGGAGACATAAATCTGGGGAGGTGAATTTTGTGCTGGGATGAAGAGGCTGGATTGAGCCATAGAAATACAGAATCATCCCATTCCAACCCCTGCCATGGGCAGGGACACCTCCCACTATCCCAGGTTGATCCAAGCCCCATCCAACCGGGCCTTGGACACTTCCAGGGATCCAGGGGCAGCCACAACTTCTCTGGGAATTTTATTCCAGGGCCTCACCACCCTCACAGGGAACAATTCCTTCCCAATATCCCATCTATCCCCGCCCTCTGGCAGTGGGAAGCCATTCCCTGTGTCTTCTCCCTCCATCCCTTGTCCCCAGTCCCTCTCCAGCTCTCCTGGAGTCCCTTTAGGCTCTGGAAGGGGCTCTGAGGTCTCCCTGGATCCTTCTCTTCTCCAGGTGAGCACCCCCATCTCTCCCAGCCTGGCTCCAGAGCAGAGGGGCTCCTGCCCTTGGACCATCTCTGTGGCCTCCTCTGGACTCTCTCCAGCAGCTCCAAGTCCTCCCCATCCCCATCCCCATCCCCATCCCCATCCCCATCCCCATCCCCATCCCCATCCCCACACACTGCTCAGAACAGAGCTGCAGTGTCTTACATTCCCTCTGGTCAACCCTCAACAGCTCCCGCCTCACTGGCTCCTGTAATCCCTTGTTATTCCAACCTTGGCACTCTGCACATCCCTCATCCTTTTGCTCAGACCTTCCTCAGAAGATCTGTCTGTCATCCCCTGCCTGAAGTTCAAATTCATCATCCTTTGCCTTTGGAGCCTTGCACGACGCTGCCCCTTTCCTGCTCATTCTTCCTCTTCCTTCCTTCCATACAAGTGGAAAATGCCCTCTCTGAGCTCAGAGCTGCTGACAGCGTCTTTTTTGAGGGAAAGAGGCCTCAAGTCTAGGAAACAACCACCAGCCTCTGCAGGCCCCTCATGTACAATTTGGACAGTGGTGCTGGCTTGAGTGAGAGCTGAGCAATTAAAAGAAAAAAAAAAAAAGTTTATTTGTCCCATTGTTCGCAGGAATTATTAAACACACACAGCATGGAACAGAGTGAATCCCTGGGCAAATGCAGTCACTGACAGGTGTTCCATGCCATTGTTATGAGGGCTGGTGCAAATCTGTGCCAGGTTTGGAATGTTAAATATAGGGAATGGGATGAGCTGTTCGTGTTTGCCTCGGTAGGAGTGAGCTGGAGCAGGCAGTGATGATGTTTGGCAAGACAAAGCAACTACAGAAAATAATAGATATTCATTAAAGACACCTAAAAAACAGCATTTCTGACAGTTTGTGCAGAATGGATTGGGTTGGAAGGGACCTGAAAGACCCTCTTGTTCCAACCCCTCCTTCCTTTAGGCGGACAAGAATATTTATAATATATTGTAATATATTCAGTGTTTTCCTCATGTAAGTGTCAACTGTTTCAACAGTTTCAGGGAAGGTGAATTCAGATTTTCAGCTCCTTGGAGCAAACTTGCCTTTTTGTGTTCATATACGTAACAAGATGAGCTGTAAGGTCCCTTCCCAACCCAAATCAACTCCAGGATTCCATGAATGGAGGAGTTTGTGGTGCTGGATGGGAAAAAGGCTTGAGAGGGAAGCCAGGCTGTGTTTGACAGGGAGAAATGGGGTTTTTTGGTGTTGTCCAGGGAGATTTTGAAAGCTGAAGGGTCTGGACAATGTAGGCCTTTGCGTGCTGTGGTTAAGGGACACAATTCAATCCTCTGTTTAAATGTTTTACAGACATCAATCAGGGCTTAATATCCCCTGATTTTCCCCCAGAATGAACCATGGGAGGCTGAGGAGCTGCATTCCCCTGCTGCTGTCTTGCTGTGGATGGACAAGCATGGATGTCTCACTAGGAATGATGAGATGATCTATTTAAAATGGAAATGTGGGGCCTTCCAGCCTTGCATTTTTGAGGAAACCTCCCAACCTACCTGTAGCACTTTCTACCTGCCAGGTCTGGAAGGGGACCCAGCCCAAAAGCTTGGAGAAGCTTTGCCACTGACCTTGTGAGCCCATGAGCTTGACAGTGGCCAAGAAGACAAATTCACCTTCATTCGGATCAACTGAGAGCTGTGTTTACAAAAAAGTTTAAAAAAAAAAAATTTGGCAGGCTGTGTCTGCCCAAAGTCTGAATGAATAGAAACTCCAAAGGAAGCACCTGCTGCTAAAGGAAATCCAGGACAAGTTTTATTATCCTTTTTCACAGGTCTATTCAGGACTACATTAGGGGTTTCCTCTTTCCTTTTCTGGTACTTCACACTCATTCACAACAAAAAAACATATTGTGCTTATGAATTATATTCCAGAGAATATGGCTGGAGCTTATAAAGGCCCTGGCCAAAGAACTTTATTTTTAACCTTGCTCCCTGGCGGATTAATTTCTCAAATGAAAGCTTTGCAATTGTTTGGGGTTATTTTTCTCTCTTTTTCTTGGACGGGGCACAAGGGCAAATCCTGCCTGCTCTGTGTTAACAAAAAATGCCTCTCAAGGAACGAGGAGCAAAGGAGGTGAGTGAGGCCCTCCGTGGAGCTCAGCTAGGAAGAAAAAAAATGGAAAAAAAATTCATGTAATTCCTCCTAAACCAGTGTTACTCACCTACAAATGATGCAGCGGCCACTTTGGTGCATACAGAAGCTGAGGGAAGTTCTCCCATTTCTAATGGAAAGGGAGAGGGAAAGGGAAAGTCCCTTTGGTTGCTGAAGGAGCAACTTTTGGGGTTGATCCTGAGACCATTTGGGGCAGTGAGGAGGGACCAGGAGGCACTGGGGAGTTTGCTGCTCAAACACAGCTGTTGAGCTCAACATCTCCCAGGCACAGAGCACACAAAAGCTGAAGGGTTTGCAAACAACCCAAGTGCAACACATGAGCCACTCGTGCACCAAAATGTTTGCTTTGGGGTCATTTTGCACCTGTGAAATGAGGATATGACCCAATCCCTGAGTGGCCTGGGAAGGTTTTGCACCCTCCTGCTCCAGGGTGGGTGCCTGGGAGGCAGCACTGGGTGCTCTCTAACAAATACACTGTGCCCTGTGAGGGCAAGGACCTTCCTGTGCTTGCACGCAGGATTCTCCTTCTGATCTGTTCTTAAAAGTCTCATTTTTGGCTTTAAAAGCCCTTGTCCAGCCCCTCAGGAGGTCACAGGAGTGTGAGCTGTCACTGCAGCCACCTTCTCCTGTCCCCGTGGGTGCTGGTTCTTCTTCTCCCAGGTTCTATTTTGATTTGCAGCCCCTTTTAAGAGCAGAAATGGCCTGCTCTGCTTTTGAGCAGCACCCAGCACAAGCATTTCTTCTCTAGCCTGAGGCTCCTCACTTTTCCTGCAGTGGAAATAGTGAATTATGGCAATTAGCGGCGGCATAAATCAGAGACTGCAACCAAACGAGGTCACCGAGGGCTCGAGGGCTGCATCAATCCAGTAAATAACCCCAGACAGGAATTCCTTCATCCACACCACTGGATTGTTTGAGCATTCCTTGACATGGGTTTGGCCCAGCCCAGGAATGGCTCAGGCATCAGCACGGACCAGTGACCAGCTGGGAATCTCGTGTGGGACCCCTGTCCCGTGGGTTAGAGGGCAACTTCCACAGGGACACGGCCAGGAGTGAGTCTTGGCACTGGTTGGTAGAGGTACAGCCCATTTTTAATGAGCATGAGTCCATTTTAATGAGTGTGTTTGCATGGCACTGACATTTCCCCACTTCCAGAGGAGGAAAACCTGCTCTGGTTCCCAAGATCCCCAGTGCAGCTCTCACTGCCCTCAGTGCTCTTAACATTTCTACCCCTGCAAGCTTTTAGCTAAAGGTGTTTTAAAGTGCTGCCCCAGGGTCAAGATGTTGGTCCTTGTGATTTCCAAGTGGTGCCAGGCACGGTGTCACCGTGACCTGAGGTAGCACAGCTCCTTCCCTTGCAGTCTCAGCCACACCACAGAGACTTTGCTGCACAGCAGGGGCTTCTCTGACCAGATGGGATTGATTTTTCCCTTTCTCTCCTTGGCTTTTAGGATGTTTTTTTCTGAATGTTCTTGCCTGATCTTAATAGGTGACACAAATACTTTCAGGTATCACCTAATGCTTTGTAATATGGGTTGAATACACAGCTATTTTCTGGACTGGATTAGACCAGAATATCCAGAGTTGCAAGAGACCCATCAGGATCATCAAATCCAGCTGCTGGCCCTGCACAGGAACCCCAACAATCCCACCCTGTGCATCCCTGAGAGTCCAAACACTTCTGGAGCTCTGGCAGCCTCGGGAATGTGACCATTCCCTGGGGAGCCTGTCCAGTGCCCCTCCACCCTCTGGGGGAAGAATCTTTTCCAAAAATCTAACCTACACCTCCCCAAAATAACTGGTTTGACCACCACCTGTCCTTTTTTCATGGTGTACAGGCACCAGAGCTTGAGGGACGTGCAGGTTGTGCATCCCCATCTTATAGGAATTCCTCAAAGGTCTGGGAGCACCAGGACAAGCCCTTGGCTCTTTGGTGCTGATGGCTTTGTCCCCAAGTCACCAGCAGGACTAGCCTGAGATAGGTTGTTGTAACTGAAAGAACTCAAATGCCTTTAAAAGCCATAAATTCTGTATTAAATCATAAATGCTACCTCTGGCCAGGTACTGCATGTGGCACACAATCTTCCTGTGCCCAGTTTGCATGAGATGATGCCCACCCTCCTTCCCTTCTCCTGCTGGAGCCGTGCTGCCTGGATGGGAATGCTGATTTCAAAGGAAGCTTCAAAGGAAGATTCTTTGTGAGAGAGCAGAGGAATCAAGGGCCAAAGGGACCCATTTGTGCCTCCCAGGAGTGCTTCAAAATTTTCTGTGTTACAGATCATATCCTCCTCTCCACAAAGACTCCTGCCAGCCTGGGAGAGATTGTCCTTTCTGTGAGAGCAAAAGATGAGGATTAGGCTGCACCTCTCCTGTCTCTGCTGCCTGGGAGGTACCCAAAAGGCTCTTAGGACATAGCAGCTGAGTCTTTATTATTTTCCTATAGGATGCAGAAAAGGAATTGCAGTCTGTGGGGGAGAGTTGGGAGATGCTCCACTAAACCTCACTGGAGTTTGTGGAGGGGCTGGAAAATGGCCAAAGCCCTTTTAAAATAAATATAGGAATCACAGAATCCCAGAATGGTTTGGGTTGGAAGGGACCTGAAAGCTCATTCGGTTCCCACCTCCTGCCATGGGCAGGAACACCTTCCACTATCCCAGGTTTCTTCAAGCCCCATCCAACCTGGTCTTGGACACTTCCAGGGATGGGGCAGCCACAGCATCTCTGGGCAACCCAGAGCTGAATAGCAGTGAAGGAGATCCTCCTCTTTCATTTTGCAGTCATTTTCAGATGGAGGAACAATTCATCCAACATTTATTTGGTGGGAAATTAATATTATCCAATATTTCTTCTGCAGCCTTAGCAGAGAAACTCAAAGCATCACTGTGGTGGAGGCCATGGGGAATCAGGGAGGAAAAAAGGCAGCTCCAACATCCATTACCAAGGTCACTGAAGGGGGAAGAGGTTCCCACTATTTTTTGTTTTGCTTCTGGGATTTAATTCAGACCGAGGAGGTGACTCTGGGGACAAGCTAGAGGAGTCCAGCAGCTGTGGCATTGAAATGCAGGGATCATGAATGGCAGGAGGAAGGGAAACCCAGTAAACAGTTTTCAGATCTCAACCGAGCGTTGCCTCTGAACTACAAAGACCTGCGAGAAAGTGGTGTCAAACACCCAGCTCCCACTTTGACCCCTGCCTGAGGGGAAATGAATCAATGTTGGGAAAATACGGAAAGCAGGATGAGATTATCTGCTGTATAAAAGAAGCTGGAAGAGATGGCTTGGGATATTTGTGTATTGAGGCTCTTTCCACGCCCTATTCCTTTATGGGGGGGTGCTATTGTACCTATTGTGGCAGATCGTTATCAGCCCTGTTTATCACGTTGGGTGCGGGGAATGTCAGATTGCTGAATGTCAGGTTGTTGACTGTTTTCATAACAGGAAGCTGCCTGCTGTCTTGCTGTGTTAAGGAACTCCCCTATGCACAATATTAAAACAAAAAAAAAAAAAAAAAAAATTAAAAATAAAATCTAAACACTCTGCTGTGGTTGGGCAACTGCATGGATTCGAGTTTCCATTGTTCCTTGTAAGGCAAAATCCTGTGTAGATAAATGCACTCGGCACACATTTGCCTGTTATTTCTTTTGTGTACAGATACAGGAAATACGGCCGTTGTTTTGTCAAGATGAAATATTTCCCAACGCCAGCAGTAAATCTCCACACTTTCATCAGTGCTTGGGAGCCTGGAGCGCTGCCACCTCTGGGTGCAGGTGGGACGTGGGAGAGAGGGACAGGAGCGGGTTTGTCACTGCCACGGAGCTTGGAAGTGCCTTAATCCCTGGGAGATGAAGGAGGCATCCAGCTCCCTCTGGGAGTGGGGGGCTCATTCATATTCCTTCCTAGAAAATTCTGTCTGCTTCCTCTCACTGGGAAAAATACCCCCATGATCCCAGAACTTCCTGGCTTCCCTGAAAATCAAACCCACAAGGATGGGGACTGGGAGCTATAAGTGACCCGTGTGAGTCACCTGGGGGTGTAAAACAGAGGGCATCCTTTGCAGGGGGGACACTTCTCAGCTGGACAGGGTGGGCACAAAGTATTGAAATTTGAGTGAGAACAGGTCTTAAGGACGTTACAATCCTGAATAGAATTTGAGTGAGGAGAGGTCCTAAGCAGGTGAGAATACTGAGTAGAATCCTACTCTTTATAGTTATCTTGAGTGTCTGTTGGAGCAGATCACAAATAAAGCATCTACTCAGGTGCTTCCTGGGTGACAGTGGTTCTGAAAGGTCCAAAGGTTGGGCAAATGCCATGTATGAAGTGAAGGACCCTAAAGTCCTTTACACCTTGGTGCAATTAACAGGAGTTGGTCTGAAGCACTCCTAGGACGAGGAATTTGAACCTGAGCCTTTCCTACTCCTCCTGACTGCTTTTATCAACAGACAGGTGAGCATAAGGTCTTTCTACAACACCAAAATTCAGAGTGGGCACCTGAACTTTGGACATTCCATGATTCTGTGGTATCATGGTTCTGTGATTCTATGATGTCATGGCTCTACAGTTCCATGATTCCATGATTCCATGATACAATGGTTCTATGAGTCTGTGATGTCATGGCTCTGATTCTATGATGTCACGGCTCTGATTCTATGGTGTCATGGCTCTACGGTTCCATGGTTCTATGATTCCATGATTCTATGATGTCATGGTTCCATGATTCTGTGATGTCATGACTTGATCATTCTATTACGTCATGGCTCTGATTCTATGATGTCACAGCTCCATGATTCCATTATATCATGGTTCTATGATTCTATGATTCCACGATACAATGGTTCTATGATTCTATGATGTCATGACTCTGATTCTATGATGTCATGGCTCTATGGTTCCATGATGTCATGGCTCTACAGTTCCATGATTCCTTGATTCCATGATACAATGGTTCTATGAGTCTATGATGTCATGGCTCTATTGTTCCATGGTCCTATGATTCCATGATTCTATGATGTCATGGTTCTATGATTCTATGATTCCATGATGTCATGGTTCTATGATTCTGTGATGCCATGGCTCTGATTCTATGATATCATGGCTCTATGATCCTATGATGTTATGGCTCTGATTCTATGATGTCATGGATCTATGATTCTATGGTTCCATGGTTTTGTGATTCCAGGATTCCATGATACCAGGGTTCTATAATTCTATGAGGTCATGGCTCTGATTCTGTGATATCATGGTTCTATGATTCTATGATGTCATGGCTCTATGATGTTGTAGCTCTATGATTCCATATTTCTATGTCATGGTCTATGATTCTATGATGTCATGGCTGTATGATTCCACAATTCTATCATATCATGGTTCTATGATTCTATGATGCCATGGTTCTGATTCTCTGATGTCATGGCTCTATGATTCCATGATTCCATGATATCATGATTCTACAATGTCATGGCTCTATGATTCTATGATGTCATGGCTCTATGGTTCCATGGGTCTGTGATTCCATGATTCTATGACGTCATGGCTCTGTGATTCCGTGATGTCATGGCTCTATGATTTCATCATATCATGGCTCTATGATTTTATGATATCCTGGTTCTATGTTTCTATGATGTCATGGCTCTATGGTTCCATGATTCCACGATTCCATGATTCCATGATTCTGTGACATCATGGCTCTATGATTCTATGGTGTCATGGCTCTATGATTCTATGGTGTCATGGCTCTATGGTTCCATGGTTCTATGATTCCATGATTCTGTGATGTCATGGCTTGATGATTCCATGATTCCATGGTTCCTTCTATGATTCTACACTTCTCTGACTCCAAGATCCCATGGTTCTGTGCTTCTATGATCCCACATTTCTATGACTCTATGATTCCGAGTTTCTGTGACCTTGGTCTGGCCTGGAATGACATCCTTTAAGGAGAAACAGGATAAACTCACATTTATCAGCAGCAGAGGGCGTCCAACGCACGCGTGTCCCTAAATCCCAGCCCGGAGCTCCGGCAGCAAATCCGACCGCGGCCAAAACTCTTCCCCGGAGCGCGGCCGATGCTTCCCCGCCAATTGTGCCGCTGCCCCAGGTTTCCTTCCCCACTCCGTGCTCGGTGCCATACGGGAGGTGCAGACCCGATTGTTCGCCCCGTGGCCCCTGCAGACAGGATACGAGCCCAGTGCCAGGTGTGGAATTATTTTCCTGCGTGGTGCTATAGCATGGGGGTTGTTGATAACGCTAACAATGCGGCAAAGGAAAAGTGGGAGAGGAGCAGGACAATTAAGCAGCCTTTGAAAGCCCTGGGGACGCGGTAAAAACCCTCCCCCTATTCATGTGTCTCCAAATCCAAGTTCTTGAGGATGGAAACGCGGGTGTTCTTATTGTGTGAATCCCTCTTTTCAGCCTGAAACTCTTCAGTGAGACTTGTCCTGTGGTGTCAGTCACTCCCCTGGCTTAGTGGAGATAACTTTGATTTATCCCAGCAGCCTGGCAGGATGGATCAGTGTCCCAGGGAATAGCTCCCTATCCCTGCTATGTTTTGTTGGTGCTGGGGGCTGAGTCAGGGCTGGGGGCCCAGCCTGCTCTTGGTGAAAAGCAGGTGGGGGACAGTGGCTGCGACGAAGTGGTGGGGACTGTGGTGCAGGAGGAGTTTTGTGGGAAAACAGGATCAGGCCCTGGATCCAGACTCCCTTTGAGATGTAGAGAAAGTCACAAATCCTTGTGACTCCTGAACAACAGTAGAAACAATCAGATTTTTAAGGTGGAAACCACATACAGTGACATAACACCTTATAGCATCAAAGAACGTGTCCCCATCCTGCATGGCAGCATCCTGTGGGATTTTCAGGAGAGGTTTAAGTGCTGATTTGCAGAATAAGGGGCTGATGCCCTTTCTCCTGAACTCCAGAGCTCTCCAGGACTCTGGGTGAGACTTTATCAGAGTTTCCACGTCCACAGAGCTCTTGCCAAGACAGTGCCACCAACCCTTGTCACAGCACCGAGCTCTTGCACCAGCCAAGAGGCCACTCTGTCCCAGCCAGCTGAGACCCCTCGAGCTCCACTGCCACGATGACACTTCCCTGTTGTCCAGGCTCACAAATCCCAGCACTTCTGATTAGGAACAGTTTTGTCAGCATTTGGCACGGTCCCAGCCAAAGTGACACCAATTATTCGTGTCAGCTCCCCTCTGAAAGCAGGAGATGTATGAAATCTCACCCCAGGACAATCCATCACGGCTTGCAGTGGGATTTGGGACCTGTCATCCTGAGAGGGTATTGACTGAGTGGGGCTTCTTCCAGGCCACAGAGGTTATGGGGAACTTTATATCATCCCCAGCAAGACTGAAACTGAAAAATGAGCCTCAGGGTGTCTCAGCTTGGGTAAATGGTTCAACCTGAAGTTAATTCAGGCTGCTGCTCCTTTATGTGATGAATTTTAATAACTGAAACATGATTAAATGGTAAACGTTTGCTTTAAATTAAGCTGGGACCAAGTCTTATTTCTGTTTTAACATCAGCTTAGGTTAAAGTCCTACCACTAGAGTATATGGAGACCTCTTGCTTTGCTCAAGGACCGCTGGATTTTCTGGATGATCCCTTCTTAATTCTTTTTGACTGGTAGCATCTGGGTTTTTGTGCTGATATGAGGCTGTGCTTGCAGATGGGATTGGAAATGATGGGAAACAGCTTGGAAAACAGGAGTTTGGGTTGTGTCTGGAGTTGTTTCAGGAAAGTCACATCACATCCATGACCCCTTAATGCCTCCTTGCAGTTTAATAAAAATAATAATAGACATCTTGAATTAATGGTGGCTCTGCTCATCCCACAGCTCATGGCAGCTCTGTCCTGAGCCTTATTCCTCACATTTTGCTGTCTGCAGCTCCACTTTCCTGCTAAAAGATCACCATGGATGAGTCCAGGACACCTGGGCCATCCCTTTTCCTCTTTCTTCATAGCCTCATCCTGAGATAGTTCAGGGTGAGGATTTGCAAGTCACATCCCACTGGTGCTGGAATGATGAGAACAATCCGTATCCTGAGGGCTAAATCTATAAAATCACACAAGACAACAGTGATCTTCTATCCCTGGAAGTGTCCAAGGCCAGGTTGGATGAGGCTTGGAGCAACCTGGGATAGTGGAAAGGTGTCCCTGCCCATGGTGGGTGGAATGAGATGAGCTTTAAGGTCCTTTCCAATCCAAACCATTCCAGGATTTTTTGATTCTACCTCTGTTAGAAACTTGCCATCATCACCATGAGACAGCCACAGATAATTCACCTCCTGACCTGCCTAGCACCCAACTCCCACCCACCCTAATCCCAGGCAGGTAGAATTAAGGAGTCTGGGTGTCCCTGGGCAGGAAAATGCCTATTGCAAGTGCCCTTGTTATTTATTGAATGAATGCCCATATCCTCAGTCCCACCTTGAAGCTATCGACCAACAAAAGCGCTCAGTGAGGCATTGAGGAGGGGAAGAATCAGGTTAAAAGTGCATTTTCCCACTATTCAGAATATTTATTCTGACTGTTTTATTATTGTCCTTCCCCAGACCACCAGGAATAGGTGCTCTGCTCACGGAGGAGAACAGGAACATCATAAAAGAGCCTCTGAGGTCTCCTTTTCCTCAGTGCCACAGCTACATCCAACCTGCAAATCTGGAGCCTTCTCCTGCCTAAAGGGCAGGTTCAACCTGGTGCAGTGGTTATGGGATTTCTCAGTGTGTGGAGAATGAAGGGAGCCAGAAAATCTCTTTTTCTCAATCACACAGCTTCAAAATTCACCCCAGATCTCAGTGCCAGTCAGAGTTAGAGTGATCCAGACACTCTCCATCCCGGAGCTTTGGGAGGAGCACTTCACACCCACCTCCCCTGCACTGACCTTCACCCAGAGCAGCTCTCCCTTTGGGTGTGCCTGCACTGAGCTGCTCTTCTCTGACAGTTCACTCACCCCACTTCTTGCCTTTCCTCTCTTCCCTTGTCATTTTGGGCTGACTCACTGCCAGGTTATGCCATGCCTGGTGCAATCCCTTTGGATCCTCAGAGAGGATGCCCATGGTCTGCAGTGTGAGCACAGAGGAGAGGAGAGGAGAGGAGAGGAGAGGAGAGGAGAGGAGAGGAGAGGAGAGGAGAGGAGAGGGAAGAGAAAAGAGAAGGGAAGGGAAGGGAAGGGAAGGGAAGGGAAGGGAAGGGAAGGGAAGGGAAGGGAAGGGAAGGATTTTCAGGGGAAACACTAAGATGGTGCTGAGTACACCAATAACTGTGGATTATCTGCAGTTCTGCCTGTGCATGGTAAGTGAGGATGTTGGCTGAGTTGGAGATGCAGCTCCTGCCTTTCCCCAGCCTCAAATGATAGCTCTGGATCCAAATCACAGGCATTTTCTCCCAAATGCAGAACACCAACCCTACTGCAGAGATTCCCACTCAGAATGCAGCTAATGCCCACTGCTTTCCTGGCTAACTTCATGGAAGGACACCCAAGTCAGGGCTTTAGCAATGTTTCTAGTCCAGTTGGGTTTCCCTGGGTTATTCATTATTTTCAGAGGAAAACAAATCCTTTGACCTGTGAAAATGCTGTGATGACTCTCAGCAGTTCTGTTCATTCATGGTCAAATGGGATCTTTTAAGCAAGGGGGGAAGTGTTTTTCTTTTCTTTAAGTACACCACAAACTCTTCCTCTGTGTCAGGAGTGCGGAATTAAATCCTAATTAAAGGCTGTAAAAACACAGTGAATCTGAGAGGCCAGGAGCAGATACATATTATCATCCCTTTCATAGATCATACGAGCTCCGTGGTGACATAATAAATAATCCATCCCAAGTTTTTAAAGGTAAAAACCAGCAAATCATTAATAACATCTCTGGCACCATATATCAAAGTGAAGCCTTCCTCTCACAGCTGATCCCCTGCTATTCCCAGCTGCCTTTTTGCATTCCTCCCTTTGCCCTGCTCGCTCTTCCCATCTTTTCTGCTGCAGAATTCCTGTGCTTTGTCCACCTGTGTTTATTTCTGCAGTTCACTGAAGAGCTGCAGGTATGAATAAGGCAAGAAAACACAGATCACACTGTTTAAACTGAATCTCAAGAGGTTCAAAACCTGCCTGGACAAGCGAAGACAGGCAGAAACTTTTTTTTTGGGGTAGAGAGAGGAACTGGATGATGATGTGGTAGTTTCACTTATTTCTGGCACACCTGATCTATTTACACTGCTGTCTGTAGTGGTGGAGCACTTCCTTCCATGTCAATTTTGCTGTCTTGTCACCCTCTCTTTTTTTGATATTTTAAAATTTTTCTATAACCCACTTAACCCACTTCACTGTCTCAGTCTGTCTCTCTGTGAGCCCGTTTCTGAAGGGTTGGGATACAATCTGTCATTACTTGCTCACGCTTAGTGTGATGAGTTCTTCCAAGCTCACAGAATCATGGAATGGTTTGGGTTTGAAGGAACCTTCAAGACCATCCAGTTTCCACCCCCTACCATGGGCAGGGACACCTTCCACTATCCCAGGTTGCTCCAAGCCCCATCCAACCTGGCCTGGAACACTTCCAGGGATCCAGGGGCAGCCACAGCTTCTCTGGGCACCCTGTGCCAGGGCCTTCCCACCCACACAGGGCAGAATTTCTTCCCAATATCCCATCTAAACCTGCCCTCTGTCAACTTAAAGTCATTTAGGCACTGAGGGAAGACTCCACAGAGATCTCACAGAGGAGGAAGGGACTGCAAACATTGAGACAGGATGGGCTTTTGCTGGGTTCCTCCACCTGGAAGATGCAGTACCAAATGCATCCCCTTTTTCCTGGAAAAGATAAAAGCAACCCAGTGGCTGAACTTCATATTTTATGCTTGGATTTTTTTCCCCCCCAGATCTGGGAGTTACTGCATCTGTAATACCATTCCTGGAAAAATACAACTCTCTGCCCGTTTTCTGAGAAGCACTACCCATTAAACGTGAAATTTCTCCCTCTCTGAGTACCTGACACACTTGAGAGTACCTGCTCAGAGAAGCTGCCCCATCCCTGGAAGAGTTCCAGGTCAAGTTGGACAGGGCTTGGAGCAGCCTGGGATAGTGGAAGGTGTCCTTGCTCATGGCAGAGGATTGGAGCAAGATGGTTTTTAAGGTCCCTTCCTACCCAAATAATTCTGAGATTCTGGGACTTCTCTCCCTGATGCTCAGGGCAGGAGACAGCTCCAGTTTGTGGGCATGGGAAGTCAGGGCACCTGCAGGTGTCTCCAGGTGAGCTTCCTGTTAAACACCAGTTACAGGCAGCAGGGGTGACTCGTTTGTCCTTACACAGGTATTGATGATGATGACTTGAGATGACTTGAGATGCTCCCTGGTTCCTGAGCTGCCACATGCAGAGGGCAAACCCATCCTGCCAGTGGAGTTTGGGCAAATATTCAGGAGAGTCTGCTGTGCATCACATCCGTAACGAGACAGATGCTATTTGTACACGTGGCACCAATTTAACCCAAATTCATTCATCCCTGGTACATTCCAGTGCAGCTTTTGGGGCTGAGGAGAGTCCAGAATGGGAGGGAGGTGAGAGGGCTGCACACATTCATGGATGCAAGGAAGTGATGGAATGTTGGCACGAGTGCCAAAGGAGCTGGACTGCGGGGATTTGTATAGTCCTGAGGTGCCCTCACAGCTGGAGAGAATGAGGATTGCTTTGTTCTTTCCCTGCTGTGTCCATCTGTGAATGGGTGACTCCAGCAGGGTGACAGGGTCTCCAGGAAGGCATGGGGGAGTTTCAGCTCATCATCCATCAACATTCACCCAGCATTCCCCAAACTGGGAGGCAATTCCTTAGTCTTTAGATGAGAATTCCATTGCCTTTGTAGTGGCCTTCTCTCCTCCTCTTCAGTGTTTCATTGCCACAGCAAAGTTGTAAAATCACAGATGTCCTGAGTTGGAAGGGATCCATAAGGATCATTGATCCAACTCCTGGCGCTGCACAGACACCCCAACAATCCCACCCTGTGCATCCCTGAGAGCAATGTCCGAATGTTCCTGGAGCTCTGGCAGCCTTGGGAATGTCACCATCCCCTGGGGAGCTGTTCCAGTGCTCAAACACCCTCTGGGGGAAGAGGCTGAACCTCACCTGACACAGCTCCAGCCATTCCTTCAGGTCCTGTCCCTGGTCACCAGAGAGCAGAGGACAATGCCCAGTTCTGAGCATGTTGCTTCTGCTTCATCAGGGATGAAGACAATCAGTGAGCCTACCTCTTCAAAAAATTGGTGTTCTGGACTCTCTGAGCTAAACAAAGGCTCTTTGCTGTCTGTCTCTCCTATGCTGCAAACCTTTAGAGTATTTAATTCCCAAAAGGAAAAGTTTGCTTCCAACCCCCAGATGCACCAATGGATCTTTATTCCCAACAGTCCAGTCCTCACCACATACAAATTTCTCCATTTCAGGACATGTTTGGAGCTGCCTGATTCTCAGCAGTGATGATCAGTGAGGAGCTTACTCACCCCTAAACCCTGCTGGGATTCACCAGCTGAGCGTGTCCCTACCTGCTTAGCTTTGGGGATTGATCCAGAGGGTGCCTGTTCCTTGTAGATTTGAGCAGCAAGAGGAGGGAACCTCTCACCTTTTGAGAAGTTAGACCCTCTCTCCTCACTGCCAGGATGCCCTTGTTAAAATAGCTCCATGTGGAGACTGAACCTGCATTTTCTGTGGTTTAGGAAAGGGCACTAATCCATAAGTACTCTGCACTGGTTCTCTGTCATCAAACTGTCCAGTGGTTTTTGTCAAGAATTGGATATTCCAGCAGTTGGGGCATTGCCATGGAAGACTGTACTGTCCCCATGGATAAGTTATGGCAACAAAAACACCTTCCAAATGGGACATCTTGAGGCCACTCAAGATTTCAGTTCCCTGCTTACACCCCAGAGTGACAGACACTGGAGGGACTTGAGGAAACATTTCTGTGTCTGTTTCTGCTGACTGTGTGTGTGGCATAGCCCGCTCTGAGAACACTGAGCAATCCTCAGATGGGATATTGGGAAGAAATTCCTCCCTCTGAGGGTGGTGAGAAGCTCAGGGTGCCCAGAGAAGCTGTGGCTGCCCCATTCCTGGAAGTGTTCCAGGCCAGGTTGGATGGGGCTTGGAGCAACCTGGGATAGTGGAAGGTGTCCCTCTTCATGGAACAAGATGAGCTTTAAGGTTCCTTCAAACCCAAACCATTCCATGATTCTGTGATGATCAAGGCCTATGAATATGTTGACTGGAGAAATACCAGCCTTTGGGCAGTGGTGTTGTTTCCAATTCCTCTCCAGGTTTGTATATCCATGCCAGAGCAAAATGGATCTTCCTCTCTCTATGGATCATCCCCACAAACCAATAAATCTCTTTTATGACACCCAGCTCATGGAGTTGTCTCTTGAGATCCTGAGGTTCAAGAAACTGCAAAAATCTTCCCATTTTAGCACCAACTGAAGATGCAATTAGCATAGATCTGAATTCCAGTTCTTAATTATTAATGAAACAAATCCAAATCCACCACTTTACATTCTGCACAAGCTGGTCTGCTCCAACATGGCAAAAACCAAGAGCAGGATTGTTAGAACCACTCCTGATTTGGAAAAGAGACTCAGACTCCCGTAGTTGCTCATGTTTTCAGAACCCTATTTGGGGTTGGTTCCTCTGTTTTTCCTCCATGGCTGTGGGTTGTGGATTCTCCCAGCTCCCTTTGGTGCCTTCCCTGCCTCCCTGGCAGGGAACAGCCCCGAGCCCAAGAGGGACATTGGATTCCTGTCATATTGCTGGGAAAAGGTCAGAGTCTGCCAGGATCACCAGACAGGAAGAGATAGGGACAAGCGACAGGAAAGGGAGAGAAGGGAGGGGGACAGGGAGCTCATTTTTTACCCATCTTCTGTCCTTCCTCTCCAGCAGAGCCCTCCCACACGTGATGCAAATCCAGGGTGTGGCCAGAGACACATAATCCTCTTTCCTTGCTCAGGGGTGTCACAGGAAGGTGAAACCTGATGAGATTAGATGTGGTCCCTTGCTGGGACTGGCTGACAGCTCCAGAAGACATCTGATGTAACCAAATCCTTGCAGTTCAGTGTGGGCTGTGGCA
The DNA here is from genome assembly GCA_034509425.1 of Eopsaltria australis. Classification (NCBI taxonomy): domain Eukaryota; kingdom Metazoa; phylum Chordata; class Aves; order Passeriformes; family Petroicidae; genus Eopsaltria; species Eopsaltria australis. The sequence continues at coordinate 673,055 of JAVTVJ010000612.1, forward strand.
AGAAAATAAACATCTCTCATATGTGAGAGGTGCATTTTTCTCCTCAATTCTCCTTCCCTCCCAGCACACGTTGCTGTGGTTGGGTTGATATTACCAGAATCCTCACTAGCTTGGTCTCATTCCTTAAGTTTTCTTATTTATTAAGTGCTGCAGCTCAGAAAACTAAGTTACTGCATTAGTAACTTCCAAAATTTTACTCTGTTGATGTGGATTTGTCTTCTTGGGAAGGGATTTGCAGGTGTGCAATATGGTGCCAGCTCTGAATGAAACATTTCTCACCTCTGGGACAAGCATTATGGCTCTGTCCTCAGGTTATCCCTTCTATTCCCTGCCCATGGCAGGGGATCAGAACTGGATGATCTTTAAGGTCCCTTCCAACCATTCTCTGATCCTGTGGTTCTGTTTTCACTCTCCAGGTTTCTTGGGAAGACAAGTAAAATACAGCATTTTAGGACTCGCGGGTGTTTGCCTTCAAGGTTAGGTTTGGGATGAGGTGGGAGACTGAGGAAGAGCTCAGGGCTTCTGCCATAAAATATAATTGGGGTTATCAGAACCACAGGGGTATTTTTAGTAGCAGGAAACTCTTCATTTTTCAAACCATTGCGGATTTTAGTGTGAAATCTCTATTCCCTTGTCTCCTCTACCACGTGACTGGGTTTAGCAACCCAAACCAACCACACATGTCTGATGTCACCACAAAGATCAAGGGAAGACTTAAAACTCCCCATGGTGATCAGCAAGGTGCATGGGATCACCAAGGGCTGTGCAGCCCACAAGGTGAGAGAGCAGAAAGGTTGTGTCCTTCCTCAAGGACAACTTGATGCATTGTCCTGCCCCTGGACCCCTGGAAGTGTCCCAGGCCAGGTTGGACAGGGCTTGGAGCACCCTGGGATAGTGGAAGGTGTCCCTGCCCATGGCAGAGGGTGGCACTGGATGAGCTTCAAGGTTCCTCCCAAACATAAAGCATTCCGTGACTCTGTGAATTCCTGCAGGGATTGCAGCACTGGGCTGTGCCTGCCCTCCCTGAGGTTTGATGAATCAGGGGTCTGATGCAAGGAGGGATGGCCAGGGAGGGACTGAAGCCCAGGATAGACAGAAAGAGACCTGGCTGCATTCCTTGCCTGATCCTGAATCCTTAAGGAGGGTGAGTCCTGCTGCTCAGTGAGATTCTCAAGAGCAGGAGTTGGTTCCTTGTACTTCAGTAAAGCTCCTGCTCTGGATGACTGGGAAGAAACTGATGCTTGAAAAAGAAATACAGAAATTTGAATATTTAGCAACCAACAAATAATTCTTCAAATGTTTCAGTGTACAACAAAGAGGTTTTTTGTGTAGTGCAGAGACTTAGCCATGCCATTCCTGAAATTTAACATGGAATTAGCCTTGAGTGGCTGAGGTTGCTGTGATGGAGAGGATGCTTTGGGATAGCAGTGGGAAGGATGGTGTTTGCTTGAAGAGCCTGGGTCCCACAGCCTTCTCTGCAAGGGGATCAGGAGTGCCAAAGTAGCCACTGCCCTAAGGTCGAACTGTCCCTGGGACCAGAGAGAACTCCCAGGTCGGGCTGGGTGCAGGGGGAGGATTTCTGTGCTGGAACAGACTAATTAGGCACCACAGGGAGGCATTTCCATCCGCTTAGGAAGCTCTGTCCTGACCTTGCTCCTACACCCACTCCCTCTCTGTCACGGGCCTGAAAGAGCCTCACTCAGCTCTTTTAAAACTGGAAAATGAGCCCCAGCACCATCCTTTATGCAAGAGCTGAAAGGTTAATACATGTCACGTCTGCCAGCCAGGACTCTGCAAGAGCAAAGCCCTTTTTACTGAGGGAAACAAAACCCCACCAGCCTGTCACAGCCTGACCTTTCCACCCTCACACTCCAGCCCCACTTTCACACCACAGGGCTGAGAATAAACACATCCTTTTCCAAGCAGGGCTGGGTTCTCTCAGCTGCAGCGAAATGCGATTCCTTGCTAACGGTGCAGGTGGCCCTTAGGTAAGGGTTTTCCTGTGGGTTGCAGGGATAAGAAAGCACCGAGCTCCTGGAATTAGAAAGGTCAGCAGGGATGCTTCCTGTTGGAGCTGCACGAACCCTGGTGCTCGGATCAGAGGGCAGGGAGCTAAAATTAGAAGCGGCCGCGGGGTTACAGAGGTCACTCCTTGAGCCTGACAAGGTGATGGGGTCTGTGGCTTAGGGGCATGAGAAAATAAACATCTGCAGCCTTCATATTTTCTAGAGGATCACAGAAAATACGTCTTTAGCACGAGGTTTGGAATATCAGGAGTTCCTCCCTAAATAACCCCTCTCTTTCCCTGGCATGCAGAGGATGTGTACACACCTAGCTGACCACACCAAAAAAGTAAGGACTGGAATAATTAGGGAATCCCCCGTTGAGTAATTTCCTAGAAAGGCTGTGTTGGATGGACACAGCTCAGGAGATGTCTTGGTGCTTGGCAATTTTCTGGGATGTAAAAGGCTGGGTGATTCACCATTCAGAAGTGCAGAATGTGCCCCTTTCTCTACTGAGTATATCCTGCAACTCTGAGAAAATTTTTCACCAAAAGCAGGGCAGCTCCAACAGAAGAGATGGAGAGAGATCCCAGAGCCCCAAGCAGCCTGTGTTTGTTTCAAGCCTTCTTTAGACACTCTGTCCCAAATTGTTTGGCTTCCAGTTACTCAAGGTATCCTACCTGGAGCAGAGCAAACTGCAGGGAGAGAGTATGGCCAAGGATGTAATGCCTGGCCACAGTTTAAACCAGTTTTGTGTATTCTTTATCCCATGTCCTAATCACTCCTCCTGCACCCATGAGGAAGTGCCTCTCTGGAGGAGCTGTGGCACTGATGGATTTACCTCCAGGAAGGGAGTGTCATACTTTGGGACAAAACGCTGCACCTCCCAAACGCCTGGAGCTTGATGTGTGCATGGATTTGAGTGTTCCCATCCCATCCAGGAGGAGCAGTGATTCCTCTGCTTTGCCAAGGAGCCACCAAGCCCTGCAGTGCAAGTTCTCCACCTTCCCATTAAAAAAAGAGTGAGCTTGCAGGGCACATCCACAGCCAGCTTGGAAACTCTCCCTGCCCTCCAGAGCAAAACCTACTGGAGGAGCCTGAGGTCCAGAAATAACCACAAACCACCCTTTCCTGTCAGGCAGCTGGGATTTCAAGTGGTTGGAGCTAAATATGGCTCTGTGTCAACAAGGAGCCACCAGAAAAGGGGGATTATTGCTCTCCATTAGTGAGAGGAGTCTGCTCACACACGTCTGCAAAGACCTCAGCTTTGGAAAGCACATTTCCTTCATTTCTGTGGTTTGCACTTGAATTTTCACCATGCTCCTCTTCATCTTTCACTGGATATTTCCCATCTCAAAACCAAGCAGACCAACAAAACCAAGGCCCATCGAGGAGCAATTTGTCTGGCTGGTAAAGAAACAAAAACAACCACCCCAAAGGCAGGCAGAAGAGCACAGGAAAACACGAAGCACAGCTGTGCAAGTCTCACATCGCCTCTGCTCCCTCCTCCTCCTCCTCCTCAGCCCTGCTGAAAGACAGCAGCTGTAATCCCTTCCAGGTGGTGACAGGAGTGATCTTCCCAGCCCCTATGAACGTGACAGCCCTGGAGCTGGCTGGGAACACGTGTTCCCGTGCTGTCAGAGGGAGAGGGGAAGCTGCAAGACCCAACAGGCGCCTGAGTCACAGCAGCCAAGGGGAAATGCAAACGCTGGGAGCCGTGCAAGTGCGAGGGATGTGACTGTGAGGGATCCTTTCCAGCTGGTTGCTTCCTTCACGGATGCTCTGGGTGACCCTGGGAGAGACTGGTGGAGGAAGGAGACACCTCCTGCAGCAGCATCTGTCTCTGGATCCCCACTGGCTGCTCCCCAGCCCCTCTGAGTGGGGATTTTGGTGAGCAGAGCTCACTCTGCCCTGACTAGGACTGGCGTGTGTGTGAGTCACTGCCCAGTGACAAACACAGATATGAGTGGGATGGGTCTCCTGGGCAGGAACTCCGGTGGTTTCAGTTTTCATGGTTTGACAACTGCGTTTTTGTGTTCCTTTTAATTTCTTTCTCCGTGCCAGTGCTGCAGGTGAGGAATGGACTGATTCAACATGAGCAGGGTGTGACGTTGACTGTGTAAGCAGCTTTAAAGTGATCAAAGTCAGCAGCTGCAGGAGAAATCCTGGGAAATGTTTGCCCTTTCCCTAACCTGTTAAGTTCCAGCAGTGGCTTTTAGCAATAGCACAGAAGGGCAGTCATGGAATCCCAGAATGGTTTGGATTGGAAGGGACATTACAGGGATTATCTCATTTCACCCCTTCCATGGAGAGGGACACCTTTCACCATCCCAGGTTGCTCCAAGCCCTGTCCAGCCTGGCCTTGGACACTTCCAGGGATCCAGGGGCAGCCACAGCTTCTCTGGGCAGTCTGTGCCAGGGCCTCCCCACCTTCTCAGAAAAATTTTTTCCTAATATCCAACCTAAACCCCTTCAGTTTGTAGCCACTCCCCTTGTGATCTTGGAGCCAAAAAAAACACTTCTAAAACTTCCATGGGATGACTAGCTTCAGCTGTTGCCTGATAGCCTGAAGGTCATCAATATAAGATGCCTTAGAGTAACTACACTGAGATCAGCTCTTCCCATATGAGACATTTGGGAAGGGGCTGCCCAGGGAGGTTTGGAGCCCCCATCCCTGGAGGTGTCCAAGGAATGACTGGACATGGCACTCAGTGCTCTGGGCTGGGTGACAAGGTGAGGACTGGTCACAGGTTGGACTCAATGGTCTTGGAGGTCTTTTACCACCTAGTAATTCTGGGATTCTGTGATTTTCATCTGAGGAAGTTGTCTGGGCTCTCTGTGCACTCTGCAGGTAGAAATGTGCCTGCTGGCAGTGCCATCCCCCTCCTCCTGAGGTTGCTGCCTGATGCAGACGGATCACAGCCTTTACCTCTCTCTCCCTGCTGGTCCTGATGGGAGTCTGAAAGGTGGCTCACAGGGAGACATTTCACCAGGAATGTTTAGAATTCACTCAAAGTGTACCACTTCCAGTCTGTGCCTCAAGTCAAGGTCAGAGCTGTGACTTCCAGGCTCAATTATTTTTGGAATCCTGCACGAATTGATGTGTCACAAAGCTGATTATGAGATAAAATGGTTCTATGCATGATGTAGAACTTGGGGACAGGGTTTAGTGGTGGGCTTGGCAGTGCTGGGTTAACAGTTGAACTTGATGGTCTTTATGTGTAAAAATTGAAAGACGGGAGATTTAGGTTGGATATTGGGAAGAAATCCTTCCCTATGGGGGTGGTGAGACCCTGGCACAGGTCGCCCAGAGAAGCTGGGACAGGGCTTGGAGCAACCTGGGATAGTGGAAAGTGTCCCTGTCCATGGCAGGGGGTTGGAACCAGATGATTTTCGAAGTCCCTTCCAATCCAAACCATTCTGGGATTCCATGGGGCTCACAGACAGGGTTGTCCTTCTTTTGAGGAAGGCCCAGATTTTAACTTCTCTTGAAGTTGAGGATGGTGCTGTTGTCCCTGGAGGATCTCCCTGGAAGCACTGCCAGCCTTTGTGGAAAACAGCTCAGCTGAGATCCAACTCTCCACCAACTCCTCCCAAACTCCCCTATTCCTCAGACACCCAAAATCAAGTGTTCCCTTCTGGAGCTGAACCCAGTTCTTCATCTGAGTGAAACAAATCTTACCTCTGGCTGTGAGTTTAAGAAATGCATTCTAGAAATGAAAACCACAGGAATTATTTAATTTGGAATATTGATTATTTAAACATGTCTGCATACATCTTCACAAACCCAACACAACACTACACACATACTTTTTCTCCATACAATTTAAGGCATTTTGTTTTCAACCTCTCTGTTTTATTCTCCCTGCAAATTTTTGATAAAATGAACTGTGTCCCTCAGAGCTTTACATGAATATGCAGCTGAGGTATGGTCAAACTTCTCCTGGCATTAGTTGGGCATTTATTCAGAAATGTTTATATTTCCCCAGGGGAAGCAAAAAAAAAAAAAAAAGTTACAATCTGGTAAAAAAACAGTTGCTAAATGAAGTTTGCAGATCTATTGTGGTTTGTAAAGTCCAAGCTCCCCAAGAAATGCTTCAGCCTCTTCCAGCTGTTTGCTGCAGCACAAATGCCCAAAGTTTTTCCACGTTAAAGGGAATATAAGTTTAAATTTTGTCTGCAAGGATGGGGCACTGAGCCATTGCAAATCCTGTTAGCTCCAAAACAGGGCCTCGTGCAAAATTGTCTGAGGGATCTCAGATGGTTGTAAAGTGCTTCGATACCATCATTGGCATAGTAAAGGATATCACAAGGGATGGGATCTATTCCTAATTTGGTGAATATTGCACTCAACCACTCCTCAGACACCTGACAGGGTGAATTAACTCATCTCTTTTATCTACCACTACAGTGATGAGCACAGTACAAAGAGATGGGATCTGGAAGAGGATCTACTGGAATGACCTTTCTCAATGCTGAGGCTTCCAGTGAAGTGAAGAATGAGCTCAACATCTACTCAAGGAAAAAAAAATGGGAAAATGGGGAAAACCTTTCATCTCAGACCCTTTTTTCTGGGTACAGAGAAGTGGGGTAGGCGAGGGCAGGGTAGGGAGGAAGATGAATGTACATCTCTGTGGGCTCTGACCAGACTTTGGCAATGAATCCCGATTTTGTGGTGTTTCTGTGGATTGGCAATCTCTCCAGGAAAACGGCGTGCAACAGGTGAAAGGCATCCCAAAGTCACTCGGAGACGATGCCCAGCAGAGCCACAGATCACTCCAGCAGCAAACAGCACGGCTTAAAGGGTGGGAACTAGAAGGTATCCCAAACAAAACAGCTTTCCCTTTCCCCAAACCACTTATCTATTGAGACCACAGGATATTAATGAGCTACCAGCCCTCTAGAAATGAGGGCAGGTAATTGCAACGTTACTCACAGGATTCAAGATCGAGTTTACCACATTTAACTCAGAAGAAAAGCCGATTACGAGGGCTCAACTCACTGGAGATACTGAAATATGTAATGAAAATATACTTTTAAAAAAGAAAGGAAAGAAAGAAAGAAAAAGTCAGTTTTTAGTCAGCAGTTCTAGAAGTCCAGGTCATCCTGGCCAATCTCATTAGAGTTTTCTTTCTTTTTAGGAGCCTGAACTTCCTCAGGGTTTTCAGCCTCCTTTGGATCTGCACCTTCAGCATCTGCCTGCTCCTCTTCTCCCACAGGATCAGAACCTGACGATTCTTTGTCCTCTTCTTCCTCACTGTCAGGATACATCTGGGAGGGTTTGGAGCTCTCATCACTTCGAACTTCTCCATTGGGGGGGTCGCTCGTGGGGTTATCATCACCTTTGCATTCCTCTTCAACTACTCCTTCCTCTTCAACTATTCCTTCCTCTTCGACTACTCCTTCCTCTTCATCTGCTCTTTCCTCTTCATCATCAGATCCCTTCTGGGATTGCTGTGAGAAGTTTCCGACAGAAGAATAACAAGAAAAGGCTGTGGATTTTTTCAGAGACTCTAACCTTTTGCTGATTCTCTTGCCTTTGGTCTTTGAGGCTTTCTCAGAAACGTCGTTGTTGCCTTGGTCTTCGTGTTCTTCATGTGCCTTGTCAGGGTCATCACCGGTGGGTTCCTCACCATTCTCATCAGGTTTCTCACCTCCTTCACTGTTTTTCTCCTCAGCCTCATCTCCTGACTCTGGTTTTGCATCTTCTGCTGCCTCAGCTTCATCTTGCTCAGCTTCTTCATTTCCTTCTGCAGCATCTTCTTCAGGGTTGTTGTCAGTTCCAGAGCCCTCAGCATCTCCTCTGCATTCTGACGTCTCTGCCTCATCATCAGCCACAACGTCCTCATCCTCGGGCTCCTCTGTTTCTTCAGCTTCATTTTCACCTTCATCTTCACCTTTCATCTTTTCTTCATCTTCCTGCTCTTCATTTTGACCTTCTTCTTGTTCTTCCTCTTCCCCTTTTACTTCCTCCTCCTCTTCCTTCGTTTCTTCCTCCTCTTTCTCTTCCTCCTCCTCTTTTGTTTCTTCTTCCTCTTTTTGCTCTTCCTCCTCTTCTGCTTCCTCCTCTTTCACATCTTCCTCCTCTTTTCCTTCTTCCTCCTCCTCTTCTTTTGCTTCTTCCTCTTCCTCCTTTACTTCTTCCTCCTCCTTGGCTTCTTCCTCTTCCTCCTTCCCTTCCTCCTCCTCTTTTGCTTCTTCCTCTTCCTCCTCCTTCCCTTCTTCTTCATCCTCCTCTTTGGCTTCTTCATCTTCCCCTTTTGCTTCTTCCTCCTCCTCCTCTTTTGTTTCCTCCTCTTCCTCTTGTGCTTCTTCCTCCTCTTTAGCTTCTTCCTCTTCTTCTTTGGCTTCTTCCTCATCTTCCTTCCCTTCCTCTTCCTCCTCTTTGGCTTCCTCCTCCTCCTCCTCTTTTGCTTCTTCTTCCTCCTCTTTTGCTTCTTCCTCCTCCTCTTTTGCTTCCTCATCCTCCTCTTTTGCTTCTTCCTCCTCCTCTTTGGCCTCTTCCTCCTCCTCCTCTTTGGCCTCTTCCTCCTCCTCTTTGGCCTCTTCCTCCTCCTCCTCTTTGGCCTCTTCCTCCTCCTCCTCTTTTGCTTCTTCTTCCTCCTCTTTGGCCTCTTCCTCCTCCTCTTTGGCCTCTTCCTCCTCCTCCTCTTTGGCTTCTTCTTCCTCCTCTTTGGCCTCTTCCTCCTCCTCTTTAGCTTCCTCCTCCTCCTCTTTTGCTTCTTCCTCCTCCTCTTTGGCTTCTTCCCCTTCCTCTTTGGCTTCTTCCTCCTCCTCTTTAGCTTCTTCCTCCTCCTCTTTAGCTTCCTCCTCCTCCTCTTTTGCTTCTTCCTCCTCCTCTTTGGCTTCTTCCTCCTACCTCTTTGGCCTTTAACTCCTCCTCTCGCTCTTTGGCTTCTCTTCTTCCTCTCTTTTCCTTCTTCCTCTCCTGCTTTTGCTTCTCTCGCTCCCTCTTTGCTTCTTCTTCTCCTCTTTTGCTTCTCCTCCTCCTCTTTTCCTTCTTCCTCCTCCTCTTTTGCTTCCTCCTCCTCCTCTTTTGCTTCTTCTTCCTCCTCTTTGGCCTCTTCCTCCTCCTCCTCTTTTGCTTCTTCCTCCTCCTCTTTGGCTTCTTCCTCCTCCTCTTTGGCCTCTTCCTCCTCCTCTTCAGCTTCCTCCTCCTTGGCCTCTTCCTCCTCCTCCTCTTTTGCTTCTTCCTCCTCCTCTTTGGCTTCTTCCTCCTCCTCTTTAGCTTCCTCCTCCTCCTCTTTTGCTTCTTCCTCCTCCTCTTTGGCTTCTTCCTCCTCCTCTTTGGCCTCTTCCTCCTCCTCTTTAGCTTCCTCCTCCTCCTCTTTTGCTTCTTCCTCCTCCTCTTTGGCTTCTTCCTCCTCCTCTTTGGCCTCTTCCTCCTCCTCCTCCTCTTTTCCTTCTTCCTCCTCCTCTTTGGCTTCTTCCTCCTCCTCTTTGGCCTCTTCCTCCTCCTCTTTTGCTTCTTCCTCTCCTTCCTTCCCTTCCTCTTCCTCCTCCTCCTTTGTTTCTTCCTCCTCCTTCACTTCCTCTTCTTCCACTTCATTCTCTTCCTCCTCATTTAGTTCCTCTTCCTCCTTAGTTTCCTCTGCTTCTTCCTCCTTTACTTCCTCATCTTCTTTAGTTTCACCCTCTTCCTCCTCCTCTTTTATTTCCTCCTCAGCCTCAGCCATTTCTTCTTCCTCTTTCTCTTTCTCCTCCTCTTTTGCTTCCTCTTCTTCTGCTTCTTTTGTTTCTTCCCCTCCTTCTTCTGCTTCTTCTTCTTTGGTTTCTTCATCTTTGGCCTCATCCTCCACCTCAGCGTTTTGACTCTCTGCTACTTCAGGTTCTTCTCCGTCTCCAGTCAACGTTGCACCGTCATCTTCATTTAATTCTGGCTCTTTCCCTTCATCGTCCTCTGCCTCCATTTCACCTGTCGGAGGTTCCCCTTCATCCTTCTCCTCGTTTTCTGCCCCTTCCTCCACAGAACCATTGGGAAGTGTTTCAGTGTCCTGGACTGCTTCTGCAACAATGGCTTCTTCATTGTCGTCTTTCTTAAGCCTCAGGATTTTCTGTAAATCAAAGGCTTTCATGACTGGGGCATTGGCGGCCACCACAGGGGCTCTGACAGGCCTGGATGCCAGTTTTTTCCTCACACAGGAATCACACGGACAATATTCATCCTCACTGGATGGTTTGCCAATGCTGTCCTCCAAAGCTGCACTAAGGTCAAAGTCATTATCTACATCGAATGATAAATCTGTCGTCTCCTCCAGCATCTGGGCACCATTCTTGTCCCCAAAGAGAGACTTTTTATGCATTGTTTGCAGTCGCCATCTCCTCTGCTCAGTTTGGGCTTTGGACTCACGTGTGGGTGGCCCCTCTGGAGGTCTTGGCATCCTCCTTCCAGCCCTGCTTCTGATCTTCCTCAACTCCTTCTCTATGCTCTTCTGTATCCTTTTATTCACTTCCTCCTTCAGCTCCAGTATCATTTGATCCATCTGCTGGTTGTCCTGCAGGTTCCACCTGACTTTAAACTCGTTCATGGCATTGACATAGTGAGCCATGAACTCCTTCTCGATTTTTTTGAGTAGTCTCAGGACCCAGGTTGGGTCTGGATCCATAGAGTTTTGGTGGACAAGGGATGTGCCCACTCGGGTGGATGTATCAACTTTGGGCTCAGGGTCATTTGGTGACTCTTCTTGGGGCTGCTCTTGCAACTCATCTTTCTGCTCTGTCCCACCATCAGCATCACCGACATTGGCATCATCAGTGGTCGCTGGCTGATCAGCTTCTTCTTCTTCAGGTTTTTCTTGTGGGACTTCATCATTCACAGCTTCAACTTCTTCCTGTTCTCCAGTTTCAGCTAATTTTTCTTCTTCATTTTCATTTTCTCCCCCTTCCTCCTGACCATGCTCACCGCCCTGATCCTCCTTATTCTCTTCTTCCTCCTGGATCACAGACTCCTCTCTTACAGACTCTGCTTTTTCCTCACCTTTTGCCTCTGAGCGGGCTGTGGAAGGGCAGGATGGCTGCTCTTCCTCTTTACTTTGCTCCTCAACCTCAGTCAGTTCCATGCCAGTCTCTGCATTTTCCACTTGCTCGGCTGATTTGAATTCCGCGGTTTTCTGTGCCGCCAATGTGGCACCAGCTGTGCACTCTTCTCCTGAGCCACCAGAGCCACTGCAAACATCAACCCCGGAGGAGGACATGGGAGTGAAGGCGTGACCCATGGATTTTGAGGCTTTAGACTCAGACACTGGCTCTGCCTGACTGCTTGCTTCTTCACCTGAACTTGGGCCGCTCTTTTCAGGGGTGCACCCAAACCACAGGGCTTGAAAAATATTTAGCAGCTCCTTGTACCTTGACTTATTCAAATGTTTTGAGTTGTCTGATGGATCCTCTGACTCTTCATCAAGGAGTTGAAGGCTGGCAAGACAAGTAATCAAAACGTTGGCAGAGTTACTCAGTTTTCTCCCCATTGTGGGGGACACTTCGGGCAAACTGTTTGATCGGTCAAATTTGGTCTCATGTTTTGAACTGAGCAAGGCCTTCATGATCTGGACAGATGTCTGGACAGAGGTTGGCAGGTCCCTCTTGTTATTTTGGCTGGATGTAACTGACTGGTTGCATTCTGCCTGCTCAGCTTCAGCAGCTTCAGGTGCCACCTCAGAGATTTCTTCCTGTTTCACACATTCTTCAGCCTCTTCATTAACAGCTGTATCTTCTGCTTTCTCTTCTTCCACTTCAGCTATTGCTTCATCCTCTGCTTCATTCTTTGCTTCATCCTCTTCTTCAGCCTTTGCTTCATCCTTTGCTTCATCCTCTTCTTCAGCCTTTGCTTCATCCTCTTCTTCAGCCTTTGCTTCATCCTCTTCTTCAGCCTTTACTTCAACCTCTGCTTCATCCTTTGCTTCATCCTTTCCAGCCTCCTCTTCCTGCTCCTCATTCTTTTCCTCAGCTTTTTCCTCCTCTGGGGCTTCCTCGGCATTTGTACACTGTGATACCTCGGTGGTCGACTCTGCATGTTCCTCTTCTCCTCCTTCCTCCATTTCATATTTCATAAGCAATGTCTCTGAAGGGATTTTCCTGAGCCATTCTTGCACAACTTCTTCTGGAGATGTATTTGGTAGAGCTGATGGCATTAAATCAGCCCCTTCCTCCTGAACGCCTGTGTCTTCTACCTCTTCCTCTGGTTTTTTGTTGCAAGAGTCATCAGTCTCTTTATTATTCTGACCATTTACTTCGGTTGCAGCTGATTTAGAGCCATAGGAAGTTTCTTTGGAGGAATCCACAATTTCTTTCTGCTCATTTCCTGCAGTCAGCACAGACTCGGTGCCGATGCTGCTGATGGAGGAATTCTTCAACATGGTTGAACGCAAATTTTTTCTCTTTGGCTTCCCTTTTGGTGGGGCAGGGCAGTGTAGACTGCACACTGACATAGTCTCCGACACCGATGCCCGGCTGGAGTTTGACACCTTCACATGAAGATTGTTCGTGTTTGTCCGCCTTGATTTTGAAGACAGAGACAGATTTGATTGTGAGTTTGTCCGCTTTGATTTTGAAGATACAGACATGTTTGATTGTGAACACTTATCATCAGTTTCCTGGGATGTCTGTGCTAACACGCGTTTATCTTTTATTTCTGACACTGAAGAGACTCTCGAGGAGCTACTTGTAGGTTTTCCATTCCTAATCCCATCATCAGTTGGATAGTCAACTTTTGAACATACACTCCCACTCATGCTTCCCTGTCTTGAAGAAGGTGGTTCTGAACTAATCTTGGCATGGTCCTTTCCAGCTTTTCCATTAGGACTTGAAGTACTTGAGCAGAGGGATGATGGCTTGCTGCTTTCTTCTTTATGGCTTCTCTTCTTTGAGCTTTTTGAAGATTCACTGTAGCCATTGCCTGTACTTTTTGAGCTTTTCTCCTCAGCAGGACCTGCAGTTGCCTCTACTTCACTGGTAGATGAAATGTTTGAGTGAAGAGATCCTGACTTATGAGACAAGGCATCTGCAACAGATTTTTTCTTGGTTCCACACGAGCTTTTGGAGTAAACTGATGTCCTGCTGCCTGATCTCCCATCATCTGCATGTAGGGAATTCTTTTTATTTGGAGTGGATTCAAGTGAAGACACAGACATTTCAGACCGTGCATCCAAATGAACGTGGCTGCGTTTGCTCTTTTTAGAACCTCTGGAAGAGCAAGAGACACTGCATGGAACATTCTCATCACTGCTACTTTTCTTGCTGTGCCTGTCACTAGCCCTGTGACTGTGACTTCCTTGCGTAGAGCATCGTTCCCCTTCGCTGCTCTCATCCCCGACTGTTTGGCTTGGCTTTGTTTTTGCTGATACTGAACTGACTTCATTGGCTTCACTTTCTTCCTGCTCTGCTTCCACATCTTCAGCCTCTTTCTTGGGGCAGGACTCAGTGGAGAAGGAGGACGCCACTGGGTTTTCATCAGAGAGGTCACCCTGCTCACTCTTTGCTTTTGCCGTGGTGCAGTTACTGGACTTGCTGTGCACGCTGTCGGCAGGGGTGGAGCACTGGCTGTTGTCTCCCTGATTAGCCTTCGGAAGGCTTGAGGAGGACACGCTCCTGCCCACACTGCTCGATTCCTCACACACGTTCTTCTTGCTCTGCCTGGACTGCAGGGATGACCTGGACATGACACTCCCGACTCTGCTGCTCTCAACCTCTTCCGCATCATCCTTCCAGCACTTCACAGGGGAGGCTTCGAAACAATTTGCATCCTCATTTTCTGAAATGATTTTGGTGACCTCCTGGTCTTCAGGGCTGTCTTGAGTATCCAGGTTGTTTTCACAGCTTGAATGAGACATCAAGCCCAAGGAAGAACGTCTCTGGCTATTTCCTGTGCTTGTCCGAGTGTGTTCCTGCTGTTCTTCTCCATTGGAAGCACCTGTAGATAAATCACTTCGGCACATACACTTTTTAACGGACCGATACGCCACTCTGTTCTTTATAGTCTCTGAGTAGGATGAGGACTCTCGCACGATGTGCTCAGAGAATTCCTCACTGGACGTGGTGTGGATGCTATCCATGGATGTCATTTTTTTGTGAACTACTCTCCTCCGGGAAGATGTGCTGGAGCACGATGACCGCGTGTGCCAGGTGCTTCGCACGCTGGGGTCTTCCCTTTGGGACATGTGCATGGGGTTCTTCCAAATGTCATAGTCCTGGTGTTTCTTTCCACAGCTGTGACAGTGGGCCTCGTCACATTCCGATTCCTCAAGTTTGGACATGTAGGAATCGATATCACAGGGATATAAGGAATCATCTGCCTCCGAGCTGGCTTCTGGGTTCATTTTCTGTAGGGGGTCAACTCCACTGTCCTCCTCCAGCCCTGACTCTTCACAAGGCAGCCGGTTCATCAGGTTGGACTTTTTGATCTGGGTGGACCACTGCAAAGTCTCATCGTTGAGCAAGCGGAAGCGAACCTTCATCTCCACGGACAAGCTCCCGTCCTTGTTCACGTGGACCCGCTTCTCGATGTCATCGTTGACCAAGGACTGGACCAGGTCCCCAGCTTTTGGGTGAGAGAAGGGTGCCCCATTGTCTGGAGAGGTTGCGAGGCCGTTGGGGTACGACTTTTCTGATGACAAGGAAAATCTCATTGACCTGTTGCTGGATGCTGACCGTGGATGGATAACGCTTTTTTTGGCTTTCAGTCCGAAATTCACTGGAGTGCAGAAAAGAAAGATGGAGAGAGATGTTAACTCACTTAAAGATGACACAAAATATATAAGTCAAACTCTCAAACTAGTGAATACTGATATTATTCCATTAAAGCCAAGCCTATGCCAATTTGCATAATCTGAAAATTTGTTTTTGAATGAGTTATCTCCATAAATCATAGAATAGTTAAGGTTGGAAGGGGCCTCTGGAGATGACCTAGTCCAACTTCCTTGTTAAATGTTAAGTTTTGAATTAATAATCTGTAATAAAATCTTCTACACCTTAACTTTGTCTTTATTTTAAAAAATAAACTGAAATACAAACACTTTGTTTCAATAAGTGCCCGCCAGGAAGTAAAATTAAGAGAAACAAAATATGTATATGCATACAGAGCAATTTCATCTCAGAGTTTGGGCATTTTATCATGTTGCAAATATTCCTTTATTTAACTCTGCAAGTTTTCATTCTTCTTATTTAACCAGAGGAAAATAAATGGAGAAGTCACCCTCTTCCTTAGTTGGATGTCAAAGGTCACATGTTTATTGTGCATCCTCCAGAGCAACACTTTGTCCCTGCAGGGATAGGTTGCTAAGAATAATTATAATTCTTATTAAAACATAAAGAACAAATAGAAAAGGAATTGTAAGCTGGTGATAATTCCAAAGAGAAATAGTGGGAGTTGTAGAAGATAACAGTGAGAATAAGGGAATTTAGGAATTGCAATTGAAATAACATCTTTATGGCCTGTACAGTGATCTGCATAGGTTTGTTTAGGTCCCTTAATTTCAAGCAGAATTTGTTGTTATCAGGCTGTCTTGCAAGACATTCATCTGTGTTTTTTCTGATGCCTGAAGGATTTTTTCTGCTTTTTCTCCTGAATACTTCTTACACTGTTTACTATATTCACAAGTATTAGCATGCATACTTGTGATGCTTTAGGTGATAGTTCAGCCTGGTTTCATGGTGTTTAGGAGGCCGGTAGACCAAACACCCCTGAAGCCACGTAGAGTTAGAGACCAAACACCCTGTTTTCATGAGCCCTCGAGGTCTCCTAGTAGGACAGATTTTGTAAACTAGAAGTTAGCCCACCCAGGCCCCTTATTGGGCCCTCCTGGTAGATCTGCTGATGTGTAGAGTCTTTAATTGTACACTCGAGTGGGGGGAAGGGGCTTTTGCGGCGTGTTCCACCTGGACGGCAGAAGCCATTGAACGGGATACTATTAAAATACCGAGGGAAACAACCCCCAACCCTTTCACCGTGTCTGAGCCTTTATTTCCTGAGACCAGAAAAAGGCATCATTTCTAATATATATTTGTCCAAAATTTCCTTGTACCTATATCCAGACAATCCTGTGCCTCCATGGGCACATGGATATGCAGCTGAGTGGAGGGCATTTTAGGAAGGAAGTGCTGAACAGGAGCACATCAAAATCACATGAAACAGCTCTTCCTAATCATCCTTATGATTGAACAGATGGATTTGCTTGGTCTTTTGATGGGTAAAGCTCTAATTTATTCCCGTGTTTCCCTCCAACTTTTTATGTCTCGGACAGTGAGCGTAGGATGCCTCTGTCCTTGAGTTTCTACAACTTGTTGGCAACACAAGAATGAATCTTTCCCAGCTCCTGGTATTGACAATGGAGAGAAACAGATGCACCTCTAGAGCACACTTCAGTTTCATCCTACAATAAATCCTTAATGCAGGTGAGATTAATTGCCCTTTGGAACTGGGAAGTTTCTTTTCCCAGGCTACTGAGGGTGGCTGGTTTAATTACCAGCCTTAATGACCTTAGAAAACTCATGATGGGGTGCCAAAGAAATATAATCCTGAATAATCCATAACTCCTTCCTGAATGTAATCTTTCCATGAAAACACACTTTGTTCCCAGCAGGGCAGCTGTAACCTGCTGAGTCTCCTGCTGACAGAACCAGGGCATCCTCTGGTCCTGGTGCAGGAAAACGCAGGAGGGAAGGGCGTGATGGGACAGACAACGAAGGGATAGAGGATTCGTGGGAAATCTCAAGGGTCTGGGGGGACAGACACAGGAAAGGAGGCAGTTGTGGAAGGAAAAGGAGACCCAGAGATATGAAAGAGGAAGGGAAGTCAGCCAGACGTGGGGAGCATGTAAAAGAAAGACTGGGGGGTGTAGGGAGGAAATCCTAGAAGGAAACCAGTGAAAAAGAAGGGGAGGATGGGATGGCCTGGGAGGCAGGGAGAGGGAAGTGCATTTTCCACATGAAACCTGCACTCTGGGGCAGCACAATAGGGGCCCGTAATCCCCATGTTGTGGGACCCAGGCCTGCGGACGACTACTCGACATGACCCCGAGGTTTTCTTACTTTCATTGTTCTCGTTGACATTGTTGCCATTGTTGGAGCGGGGAGGCAGGTTGGGCAGCTTCTCCACCGAGTGTTTCCTCAAATTCTCCATGGACACGGGTTTGAACGGCTCCCGGCCGACGCACACCAGCACGTTGGGGCAGTGGAGCAGGGCCTGCATGCTGTCAATCTGCAAAGGGAACAGCAAACGGAGCACCATGAGCCCAGACAGAAGAGTTTGGTTCCTCAAGGCCTGGAGTCAACTGACAATGAGTTGTCACCTAAATAAAAGAGTGTTTGGATAATGGTCTCAGGCACGCGGTACCGTTTTTGGGGTTTTCCTGCGCAGGGGCAGGACTTGGACTTGATGATCCTTGTAGGTCCTTTCCTACTCAGGATATTCTGATTCCATGAAAATAAATGTGGTTCTGGAGAACTTTGGGGTCTACCAGAGCCTGTTGGAGGATCCTTCCACTGAAAGAGAAGCTCTGCTATGCTTTGATCAGATTTCCTAAGATGGAGAAGGAGTGGGAGAGATTCCCTAAGTGAGAATATATCTCATTTATTATATATTATACAAGATTTCACATATTCTGGGAAGAATTTAGGAATATTCCATGTGGTAGTGACGAAGAGGGTGGAACTGGAGGTGTTTCAGTTTCCCTTACAGAGAATTATAACCCATAAATTCTTCTAATTCCTGTATGGGGCAGCTTTTATTATCTGAAAAATTTCATTTTTATCCTTGATCAATCCTTTTCTTGCTCAGGAAGAGGGACAAGACCTGTGACTTCTGCTAATATTCCCTCAAATTCTGCCTCAGTTATAACCCCAAGTATTCCCTCTGTGCTGGAAAATGTAGGACACTGTCCCCAGTGTGGGGAGTACCTGTGAAGGAGTCTTTGTTCCTCCACGAGAACTCATGTTTGCACCCTTCATCCTCACCATGTGACCTGTTCCTGGATCACACACCCAAGTCCTTCATGAATCACTTCTCTTGGAATTGTATAATCCTAGAATAGTTTGGTTGGAAGGGACCTTTTAAATGCCATCAAGTCCGGTCCCCTACAATGAGCAGGGACATCTTCAGCTGGATCAGGTTTCTCAGAGTCTCATTCAACTTTTATCCAAATACATACTTCTCTCTCAGAGAGCAGGCATCAGTCCTGTGGGAAGCATGGGGGCAGACTGATCCTGGACCCATCTTCCATCTTGTTTCTGCAGTCTCTCATTTGAAAGACTAAAGTTGAGCTCTCAGGTAAAACACCTGATGTCTTTCAAAAGGCGAAGTCTTTCTGCTGTCTGAGAGGACTTTAGAGTGGCCAACATTTGGCAGGTTTTTGTTGCTGGGGGTCTCAACAATCTGGGATGACCCCTCCTCCTCAGCCTGCTACATCAGGAAAAGGTCTTTAGTGTATGGGAAGACCTCAACAAGAGGTGACCACACTGTGGGTTACCAAGCCAGGACTGGTGGTGGGCCCAGCAAGATGCACCCTGACCCCAACCTGCCACTTAATCATCATCCCCTTAATGAGAACCAAGATAAGGAAATCTCAGAGGAGCAGCGATGACAGTTCTGCAGTTGTCACACGTGCCTGAAATAACAACGTGTGAAGGAAAGACCTTGGCTTCTAAATATTGTTACAGCCAAGGAATGAAGAACCAGGGCCCCTTCAGAGCCCAAGACCTCGGTTTGTGAAATGCCTCTGGGGTTTTCCAAGGTGTCCCACCAGGGAGGCACTAAGGGATTGGTGCTGGATCTGGTGCAAAGAAGAGGGTAAATGTGTGGAGGGTGAAAGAGCAAGACAGGGATAAATGGAAGCACATTCTACATCCAGTTAATCCCTTCAGATAACATTTCTCACAATGAAACATATTACATCAACTTTTAGTGGGAATACAGTAAAATCCTATTGCCTTCCCATTATTTTCTGTTTTCTGTTTGTTATAACAATGCTTGTGATTTAGGCCCTTCCAGTTTGCTGCGAAATCCGAAATGAGAGAGCTTTGCTCACTGAAACTTGCATTAAGCACTGCACAGCAACAAAAGTGCTGCATTCATGTGATGGGTACCATGAAACAGAAAAGCAGTTCACAGATCTCAGTTTTCTTCTGTTCGCTCCACTTCTGGCCCATCTATTTCTAAAGAAAACATCTTTATAGAGTCCTAATGAAAACATCTTTCTAGCTCACTTTAAAAGTTTATAGAAAGTCTAGAATTCAAGAAATCAAATATTTTGAGCATGTTTGTGCTACCTGTGTATTTAATTTCCTTCTTTACTTTTCTGTTCCTTTTTTTCTCTGTTCTTTTTTCTTTTTATTTTTATTCCTTTGGTGAAATCTTTCCCCCTGATCTTATACAAGTAGAAAAAAAGTGAGAATAAAAAAGAAGAAAAAGAAAAGGAAAAAGAGGGAGATAAAAAAAAGAAAAATAGACATGAAATGTGTTCTGTCTCTAATAGAAAAGAACATGTCTTTAAAGCACTACTAAGTTTAGGAACTGTTCCTGTTTTTAAAGGACATTTTTTTTCCAGTAGAAGCTATTTTTTGCCCATATTTTCTCACGTGGTTCTGTGTCTGGGTGTAGATATTTCAATCACACTCATCACTGCTGCGTTGTGTGTGCAGAAAATAGATGGTGCCAATGACAGAGAGTCAGGGATCCATGGAGCTGAGCCAGCTGAGTTAGGGAATTTACACATCTTTTTATATGGAATACACTTGTGTTATGTCACTTAAAATAGTCTGTGTTTGTAGTGTGGGATATTTCTGAGATCAGCAACACTTCAGCTGTGTTTTTCTCTATAACGCAAATTTTCTTCCTAATGTCTTGCAAGATGAATCTCTTTGAATTAATAATTCCAGAGATTCACCTTTGTAATGCTTAATTGTTAAAAGCGTTTTGGTAGTTTTAAATACAACGGAATGTTTCCTGAGGGTCAAATAAATCCTATTTCTCATTGATTTAATGCAGCATCCACTGTTTCAGGGCAAAAGTTCATTCCATCTGCTCCACACGGAGCCTTCCTAGACTGCTGAAGGAATCCCATCCTCTCAGCACACTGCCTGGGCTTCCCAGAGCACATCTGTCTTCAGGGCCATCAATATGCCATCTTTTACAAGAGCTGCATTATCCCTGAACAGCACAGCTCCTCTTGGGTGTTCAGCAACTTGCAGCTCACTCGGTAGGTCCTGGGTGAGGTCCACGCGGTTCTTCTCAGAGTTCCTTCTTTTTAAGGGATACATAAAAACTATTCATAATCATAAGGAATCAGATCCTGACCCTGCAGGCATTCCAGTGTCCACTGTTGCTCCTGGAAGTGATGAGTGAAATCCTGGACCTATTTCAAGCAGTGGTAGAGTCTCCCCTGGCTTCTCTGGAGCCTGCAGCACATTGCTGAGAAATGAGGAAAACTGGGAGCTTTCCTTCCATCAGCATCATCATGGAATGGTTTGGGCTGTAAGGGACTTTGAAGCTCATCCAGTCCCAACCCCTGCTGTGGGCAGGGACAATTTCCATAATCCCAGGATGATCCAAGCTCCATTCAACCTAGCCTTGGACACTTCCAGGGATCCAGGGGCAGCCACAGCTTCTCTGGGAAACCTGAGCCAGGGCCTCATCACCCTCACATCCAGGAATTCCTTCCCAATATCCCATCCATCTCTATCCTCTGGCAGTGGGAAGCCATTCCCTGTGTCCTGTCCCTCCATTCCTTGTCCCAAGTCCCTCTCCAGCTCTCCTGGAGCCCCTTTAGGCTCTGGAAGGGGCTCTGAGGTCTCTCTGGATCCTTCTCTTCTCCAGGTGAACACCCCCAGCTCTCCCAGCCTGGATCCAGAGCAGAGGGGCTCCAGCCTCTTTTTTGCTATTGGGAAAGAGAAGTGATCCTGTTCTTCTTCTTGGACACAACAACAACCACCGAAGAGTTTTTATGACTTGTGCAACTGTGTTTTCCATGCAATTTCTGCCACAGATTTTCATGCTGGGAGAAGAAGCTGGTCATCAGACAGAAACTTGGAGAGAGATAAGGTTACAAGATGTGGCAGTAGGAGCATGGTGAAAAACCAACACAGTAGTTATTAATGTTTCATAACCGTGTGAGCCCCAGAGAAAGAGATGAAATATTAGATGGGATTAAATTCTGAGAAAGTAATCTGATGTTGAATTGCTGTTCAGACTAGGTAAGAGGTGCAAATTATCTTGCAGAGAAGAGCATGAGTTCCAACATATGGAGGAAAAGAAAGGCTTGATGAGATGATCTCCAGAAGTCTTTTCCAAACTCAGTGATAATGAGATTCTGTGTTTTATTGTAGAAGTGGATGTTATTTTCATGGAGACATCAGTTAAGAAAAAGCGGAGTGGAATGGAAAGATGAGAAGGTGAATGTTCTTATCTGCTTTAGCTCTCACAGACAGTGGAGAAAACTGAATGCCACTGAAGGGGGATGTGTTTCATCTGAAGGTTGGGATATTCCAAGGAAACAATAATAAATCCCACCATAATTCAGCTAAAAAACCCCAAAGGCAATGGATTGTAAATCTTTAAAATCTGGTGATCACCTGAAGGAGATGTGATGGAGAAGAGAATGCCCTGCTCTAATATCTGTCCATTAATTCATGACACAGGATTGTAACTCGTTTTCTAAAATCAAGGCTTCTTGGTGGAGAGCAACCAGTATTTTTGGGAGACAGGTAATTCCACCTGATCCAGGTGGAACATCCCCCCTCAGACATGCCTGACTCTCACTGATGACAGAATCAATCATCTCAATGCAGTTGTCTAAATCCAGATTCCTAGAACAATTTGAGATGTCCTAGGGTATCCAATAAGTGCCTGAGGATGGCTGACAGGAGAAAAGATAAATATGAGACCTGAAAGCTCAGCAGAAAACATCAACCACTTTCATAGAGTCAGAAGATGAGAGGTCTTCATTTGCAAGCTGAGTCTCAAAACATGGGAACTCAAGAATATTTTAATCCATAAGTGAACAGTCAGGAATAAAATGGAAGAGAAATAATGGCTTAAGATAGAGGTGTTTGATGGGCTAGCAAAGAGTTCCTTTGGACCACTCAGGTCCCATTCAAGCCTATTTTTGAGTTCCTTTGATGTGTCTCAGTCACAGTTAAGGCTGTGGATGATCAGAGACAAAAATCCACCAAAATTCGTGGGATCAGTCTCCAGCAGTTGGCACTTGGTGGGCTGGAATAGACTCCCATTAAAGTTTCATTGTGTAGTCCCTGAAAATTAAATCAAGTTTCTCAATCTTAAACTAAAACCTGATCCAAGTCCCACTGTAATGGATGGAGAGAAACTTGATGACCCCCATAGACTCTGGATCAGGATCCAAGGGGATTCTGGATGCTGTGAGTGAAGTTCTGGACAAGAGTCTTGGAGCAGCCTGGTCTTGTGGAAGGTGTCCCTGCCCATGGCAGGGGGCTGGAACAAGATGATCCTTAAGGTCTCTTCCAACCCTAACCATTCTATGATTTATGATTGATTTTCCCCCACCAGAGGAAATCCCTGCCCAGTGGGATATGGCATTTATGGGTTGGTTCAGCAAATCTCGATGTTCTTTCCAATAAAAATGTTTTACACACATTAAGCTCCACTGGGAAGGTCACCACAAGTGCGGTGTAAATAAAAACACATCCTCTCTTCTGAAATGTCCCTTTCTTCTCCAGACTGGCTGCTATCCATTGAGGATGGATTGTCTCCATGGATTTTGCTGTACAGAACCCACCAACTGCTGTGATCTCAGCAAGGACCTCTAGGTGCTACTGCAACACAATTAATAATAAAATCTCATCAATGCCTTTAGAGAAGCAAGGCAAAGGTAACACCTCTAAAATAGGGAAACAGCTGGTTGTTGTGGAGAACATGCTACCCTCTGGCTCTTCCCAGAGAAAAAAAAATCACTCTCAGCCCTGTTCACCTCAGAAGCTGAACACAGAGAGATTCTGATGAAGGCAGAGTGAAGGAGATACCCTTGCTCTCCCTCTGCTGGCTGCCAGCCAACCAAAGACATCTGAGACTTAGACAGAATGTGGAAATAATGCAAGATACGGTGCAGAGGACAAGTCCATAAGCAAATCCACCTTCCAAAGGAGTGCAGAGACGCATGGGAGAAACAGGAAAAGATGGAAGCAGACACGTTGAAGAACAGGCTAAAGGGCTGTCTCATTGTGTCCTTTCCGAGAGCTCTTCCAGCTGCTCCCTTTTGTCTTCCATTCCCATTTACACCTCCCTGGAGTGTGAACAGCTCTGTTGTTTTGTGGCTGTGCCACATCCAATCCAGAGGCATCCAGGCTCTGAACTGATGTGTCTGTGGTTTAACGGCAATGGATTTTGCATTTTATTCATGCAAAGAACCCATTTGCCCTTCCCTTCCCCAAACTCTGCACCGGAGGAATTAGACAGTGGTTCTTCTGGGGAGTGGCTGGGTAATCTGTGGTCAGGAGGTGAATCATGGGGTGTTGCCACTCCATGCCCACATACAAATTAACAGAGTAGTGGAAGAAAAGGAGGAGGGAGAAATCAGGAAGTGCATGACTTCTCCCTTTCGCTAACTTCAGCAGGGGTCAGAAGGCTCTTCTCTGTCACCAGGAGGAACACAGAAAAAGAGGTAATACTGAACTTAGACTGAGGAAATACTGAATGGAAGTGGATCAAGTCCTCTGGAAATGGTAACATCCAAATTATTAGTCCAGCAGAGAGCACACAGCATCCCTTGCATCTCCCAGATCAAAACTCACGTGGATTCTTAAACTAAATTAGATACTAGGTCCTCAAATCCACACAGAATCATGGAATGGTTTGGGTTGGAAGGGGCTTCAAGGATCATCCAGTTCCACCCCTTCCATGGGCAGGGACACCTTCCACTATCCCAGGATGCTCCAAGCATCCTGGCCTGGGACACTTCCAGGGATCCAGGGGCAGCCACAACTTCTCTGGGAATTCTGTGCCAGGGCCTCACCACCCTCATAGCCAACAATTCCTTCTCAATATCCCACCTAACCCTGCCCTGTGTCAGTTTGAAGCCATTCCCCCCTGTCCTGTCACTCCATGTCCTTGTACGAAGTCCCTCTCCATCTCTTTTTCCTCAGCCTTCCTTCAAGTACTGAAAGCCACAATTAGCTCATCCCAAAACCTTCTTTTACCAAAGAAAGATGCATAAATCAGGGCAGATGCCGGTGACCAAGGCTCTTGTAGGAGCAGGTGGTTTGTTAAACACAAATTACAACCTGCCACCTTTATTTGATGCTTATTTAACGAGAATATGGGCAAGTCCAGTGCTCCACATGCTGAAATGCAGCAATGTAAGATAATTTGTCATTCCAACATTTTTCCAAACAGAAGCATCTTCTAGATTTTTACAGACATGATCTGTTCAGCTTTCAGGTTTGCCCACAGTATAAAGACACGTGAAAAAAAAAAAAGAGACTTTTGGAAGGCCATGAAGCACTCAAAGAGCCAAGTAAAATATGTGAAAGAGAGAGGAAAAATGCAACAATGCCCTGCTCTGCTTTCTCAGTCAAGCACAGGCAAAGATCACAGATTGCTCTGCTGGCAGCGTTTCCTGGAGCACTCATGGATGGTTTTTTCCCTGTGTGTGACACTTTGCACACACGTATAAAAAAACATTCTGGGTTTTGCCCTGAAAATACTTTGGATGAACAACTCTTTCTTCATTCCAAGAGAAACACTTCAGTCAGAAATTCAGTGGCCGTTGGAAATCACTTGGATAGCAGCAGAAGAGAAATAACTCATCGGAAAATGGAAAAGGGGAAGGAAGAGGATTGATGGGGGAAATAAAGGCATGGAGAAAGCATGTTTTTGAGAAACAGGTGAAAGAGGATAAAAACAGGAAGAAAAGTGATTTCTAGTCTGGTTCAGTTTGGAAGTTTGGATTGTGTGAGAGGTGCCACCAGTCCTGCCCCTGTGCAGGATGAGCTGGTTCCTGATGTAGACCATGGGAGGCTTCCCAAGGACTTCACAAGTGCTGGATTGAGATGGGGAGGTCCCCACGTTGCACTGACTTGATGTGCAAGTTTTGATTGCCTTTTCTTTCCCCGCCCACCCTGCCAGCTCAAAATTAGGTCTGACACTGTTCAAGCTGTGAAACAGCCAGAGAAAGAGCAAACTGCTGCTAAAGGTGCAAATTTCAACAGAGAAGAGAGGACAGACTTTCTAGAAAAGTTTCACTGTTGATGTTTTTCACCTTCCGACTGAAATCAGAGTCCCCCGCCTGCCCCTTTGGCATTGGGTTCATTAAATCTGGTCCATCCAACATCAGCATTTGAAAATGATGAGTCAGAGTAACATCCACTCCACCCTGAGAGCCTGCCCTGATCCTCTCCTGGGGCAGGATTAGCTTAAAAATTGACGTGCCTTGAAAAATGTAAAGCATTTGGTTCTTGTGCTCAGCCTTGTGGTGGCTGAGTCGGTGGGAAGGATCCAATCTGGGAGTTCAAGGTTTTCCCTGTGACCAGAAGGTGTCAAAACTCACTCCTTTCACATGGAGAATGTTTACATCAGAAGCTCTGGGCATAGACACATTCAGCTGAAAATTTTGGTTTAATTGAATATTTTTCTTGTTATTGAGCCCAGGTTTCACTGTCAATTTGCAAAATTTATGGTGCAAATGAGAAAAGTGGGAAGGTTTTTACTTCTGCTTTCAGACCTTGCTAAGAGTTGCTGCAGAATCCTTTGAATTTCATGTTCAAAGCCCCCCAGAAAAGAAGAAAATTGATGCAAATGTAAAAATCCTCTCCTTTCCTCTCCTTTTACTGGCCAAAGACTCTCAAATCTGCATTTTTAAAACCCAATTTCCCTATGAAAAAAACCCACAGACTTTCCTGTGGAAAATTTTTGCAGAAACAATGATTTCTAGTGAAAGCACTTGCAGAAAATTCACAGTTTTTCCAGGAGAGGGTGGAATTCTGCTATTTTTTGTACTTCAGCAAATGAATAAATAGAGAGATCACGGTCACACATCTTACTCTCCTGAAGTCCACTTTTATTTAGTGCTCCTTTTCTGCACTACAAAGAGAACTATCAACAACAAAAGCTTCACATTTCTCATAAAATATTTTGTAACACAACTTTTTCTGATGAACCCTGATTTTTTCCATCAATTTACCTGTTACTGACATAGACCTGGTTTTTTTTGGCTCGATACATTTTTTTCATAAATAAAACCCCCATACAGGATTTTTATATCAGGTTTAAATGACTGTTGTGCACTTTTGTGTCTGTTGTTGCATTGATAAATCTGCATTTTATAAGTCTGGGGTGCTTTTTTCCTTCTTTACCTGTCTGTTATCTTTCCAGAGTTCTAAGCTTTCATATGTTGATAACCATAGAAGTAGTTTTCCTATAGGTACTTTCTGAAATTTGTTTAAGACGGGAAAAAACCTGAATGTGATAAAATAGTACCTGTAAAAAATTAAGTTATTTTTCTTTCAAAATGACTTGCATTTAGAAACAAAGTAGTTTGTTTTGGGAAAAACCCAGAAATGCCAAAAATAGTTGTAGGAGGTACCCATAGCATGGCAGAAAATTTTGGTTGTATAATGAAGTCCATAAGGACAAGATAAATGAGTGGTAGAATTTTCTGAATCGTTATTAGGAAAAATTAGGAAATATTAGTGGTCATAGCACCAAGGCTGCCAGAGCTCCAGGAGGGTTTGGACAACACTCAGGCACATTGTGGGATTTTTGGGGTGTCCTGTGCAGTGCCAGGAGTTGAACTGGATGATCCTTGTGAGTCCTTTCCAGCTCAGGATATTCCATGATTCCACGATAATTGCATCTACTCAATAACATGATTGGAAATGTCTTTGCCCTGGATTAAATTCAAAAAGATTAGAAAGCAATTATACTTTGCTCCATTATTACTGAAAGAACAAAACCTCCTCAGGCTAGAGGAATCATCTGCATTTGGTGTGTGTTAGATAAGAAAGTATCAGATTTGCTGCATGTTAGATAAGAAAGTGGCTAAACACTGGGTCCCTTTAACTCTACCTTGTATGGCACCGGGCCAGATGATCTCAGGGCATCTCAAAGGTTCACAAAACACACCTGGATATGAATCTTCTCGTGGATGAGGTTCATGGAAAGTTTTGCTGAGGTTTACAGATCGCTTGTGTAAATCTCGTTGGAGTCATTGTGGTTTTGGCACGGAATCAGAGAATATCGAACCTGAAACCTGTAGTTTGTTTTTAGACCATGAGTCACACACGTGGTGGGTGGAAAAGTGGCACAGCTCACTTGATAACAACAGTTTGCTCCAGATCAGGGGCTGGAATTGGTTGCACTCCTTCATACCTGAGCACAGAAACCGAGTGTCACAGTGGGTACATCAACATGCAACCAGAAAATTAACGATCCCACAGAGGCAAATTAACACCTCTCTTCTCTCACTGTTTATATACACACACCACATTTTAAACCAGCTTATCTGCCTCCATGTGTCCCGTTTTCCTCCTGCACTTCCATCAGGGTCTTGATGACACCTGTCATTAAGACAGATGAGCTTGGTAGAGAGCCCAAACACGAGTAGCCGAGAGGATGCCTGCGGGCAGCCTACAGATGTCCCAGGAATGGCTCTATGGATGTGTAAATCTGAGCCAGGAAATATGTCAGACAAGCCTGTTTCCTGGCCTTGCACCCCTAGGTCGCTGTAAATACAGTCATTATTATCAAGAACTACTTGGTAATAATAGTTAGGCCACCAGCTTGGCTGATAATATCTAAAAATAAAAGTTCTGTCTTTACTGCTAAATTGAATCAATTCTGGAGCCAGGGCACTGGAACAGTGCTGCCTCTACCGCTCTTCTTAGAGTGGTCTTTAGTGCATTTAAAGCCTGGATCAGCTGACACTCTCCCAAGCAATTCCTGGGCAGATCTGGGAGTTAACAGATCCCAGGGAGCTTTTCTAAGAAGCGGCTTGAACACGGTCATCCCTGTGGGAATTAGACCCTATTTTGGGTGCTACAAAGTGTGATTATCCACAGATGGTGCCATTTGGTGCCAAAGGCTGTGCCCTGATAATCTCCTGGCTACTGGAATAGCTGTGTGGGCTCATTGTGCTGGTTTGGGCTGGAGATCTTATCCTACGGATGGCTGGAGACTCGGAAGATACACCAGGGAAGGAGTCACCTCATACAGGCCATTGTGTCTTTTTCCAAGTCTGGGACGTGGTCAAAGATGTCTTGATTTGTCCCAGAATGGTTGGTCTTGCCTAAGTGCATCCCGTGCCAAATTCCACAGAAACATGGGAGAAAACTGAGGGTTCTTACCCCAAGAAGTTTCTAATAACTAATCCTTTACAGTCCCCAGTTTGTGGTGCCTGAGGAAACATTCCTTAACCCATGATTGCTCCCCTGATTAACCTGCATGGCAATTCTCTGATCCCTCAAGGAAATTCAGTGCCACACGCTGCTCCTTCTGCAACGTTTTCACTCGCAGAATCTGAGGCAAAATCGAGTCTTTCTGGTCATCCACTCGACCTTTCCACACAACAAAACGGGATCACATTCACTCATTAAATGTAACAGCTTACGGTCAGCCTTGAGTGCACCCAAACAAAAAAACATCTCAGCCTTGGCCTGACTCCAACAAACATAAAACTGGCCACATCCCCTGGAAAACTCTTCCGAGGGCTGATAAATCCCATTTGAGCTGCTCTTGGTAATTGCCACCAGTAGCCATAAACTATGCAGACTATTCGCCATCTCACAGTGTGGTTTCAAACGCCATGTGAGGAGGAGCGTTGGATTTTAAGGATGACTTTGGTTTGGGTTTTGTTGTAATTTAGGACAGCCAGTAAAAGGAAGGCCTAGTGATTCAGAAATCAGGACAGCTGTGCCTGGACACAGTCATGGTGCTGGGTTCCTGTGACTTAACGAAGTCTTAAAGACTGCTCAGCTGGTGGGCCCTGGATAATTGCCATTTGTAAGGGAAATCCTCTGTTGCTGCCTCATAATCCTACACGTCATTTCTTACAGCCTGGGAGGATTTCTGCCCTTTCTGTGATCTCTTTGCCCCCAGAGACATCCTTCCCTCTCCAGAGGCGGGCGGTGGGGATCTGAACAGAGGTGCATTCCTGTGGTTTAGACCATGAGGAAGAAAACCCATTGTGTGGTATAAAAACTTCCCAGAATGGAGTCAAAAGGTCATTTGATGGAGAAGATAGCCCACAATTATTCTTTATATTGAGATATCTGCACACCTGGTTCTTTTTTTAGTGTGGAACTGATATTCCCAGTAAAAACTAGGAAATACCTGTTTTTCAACAGTCTCATCAGCTGCTGGATGTAAAGTCCTGTACTTGTGTTTGTCAATATCTAAATATCTGTAGTACTTTATAACTTGGATATGAAAACTTAGGCCTAGCTTAATTTGCTAGTCTCAGTCAGCCCTCCAATGTTCTATAAATAATAAAGATAATAAAGGGCAAAATGCCCCCCCATCCCAAATGTCTCATAAGACAATCAGATTTAGATGAACTAATGAATTAAGTCCAGAATTGTCTCTATTTTAGTGTAAAAATGTTCACAGTTTCGCTGGCCAGTTAATTGCGTGCCAATGTTAACCTAAATAATAAATTTCTCTATTTGGGCAGTTAATCCAATTATTTCCAGTTAATCACCTGGAAAACACCAAGGAGTGGCTTGACCTGAAAAAAAAAAACTTTATGATTTACACTTCTTTTCTTGCCGAAAATTTAACTGATTTTGCTTACCTAAAACTGAATTAAAATTTTCTCCAGTCCCACAGTCATAAAATTTCTAGGCAAGAAGAATCTTTGCTAATTTGGGAAAATGGGCTATTAGCCCTGATGAAATGAGTGTTCAAACACTTCACACCTACTTTCTTCAGTGGGACTAGGATTTCCTAGTAGGAAATGTGTGTGATATTTAGGATTAAAAGTACTGGTTTCACCAAGACTTCAGGAGTTAGAATGAAAATGGAAATATGTAAATACCAATAGAACAAAGCTGGATTTACTACTGTGGGAATCAGGGCTTTAAAATTCTCAGATTCTATGATTTAACTTTGAGCCATGATTGAATTAAACTTAGAGGTTTCCTGGAAACATTTGTGGAGTACCAAAGAAAGAAAACACTTTTCTCTGCTTTTTCAAAACAAAATGCCATGAAAGGAACACAAAACAGGCCCACATAAAAATTTGTAGTTTTGAAGCATTCTGGATTTACTGAACAAAATGGTAAAAATTGGAGCAGACCAAAACAGAGCCACTGGGGAAAGAGTGATTTAATTAATGTTAAGATTTCAGTTTAGATCTGGAATTACAGTAGTAGGAGAAACGAAAGGAGATTGAGGAACAAACAATCTGATGTCTATGAACAAACACTCTGATGTCTATGAACATCTCTCCCATTGATGGAAGATTGATTAACGTGTAGGACAGGAGATTTTTCCCTTTATTTTGTATTTGGTTTTCAAGAGATCAAGGAAAATCTGGCTGAAAGAGAGACACCGTGCACTTGCTATTACATGCTGTGAATTTTGTTATTCTATGCCAGACTAAGCCAATCCAGCAGCAGTCCAGATGCATTGCTTAGGAATTATTCTGCGAATCTGCCAAAATGTGGGAATAAATATCAAGTTACTGTTCCACTCAGTTCCAGCCCTCTTTCCCAGAAAGATCTCTGTATTAAGTCATGGGAAAAAAATTACGTCGATAACTGGGATAAAAGAAGTTCCCAAAATTATTTCAAGAGAATTTGAATTATTCTTCAAAGAGAATAATGTGAGAAAAAAGGAAATACCCAAGAAATACGAAACATGCAGATACCTTTGAATGATCATGGACGAATGGAAGCTTCTTTCCATTGGCTTTAACAGAAAATGTAAATTTAAGTATAAAAACAAGATGTACAGCTAAAATTAAAGTCCAGCACCAATGGAAGGAGGTTATTTCAGGAAAGCTCACGGAATTGTGCATTGACTTCACAATTTTCACTCCTCAACGTAACAGTTATATCTGGTGAAAACTCAGATACAACCCACTCTGTATCAGGAACAGAGGTCTTGAAGCTGAGCTATGACAAGGAAACTTAGAAGAAGGACAGAAATAGTTTAGAGAATCCATGTGAAAGGAAAATATTGGAAAATCCAAGACAGAAGGAATTTTTTGTGGTTTAAATGCTTTGCACCCAACCCTTAGAGTAACAGGAAGCCCAAATAGGAATGCTTGTTAAATGAAAAGTAGTGAACAGTTGAAAAGCTGGAGGTAAATTACTAGAATTAATAATGGCCAAAAAAATCACTGTAAAAGATTCCCAGGAAAGGTATTAATAATCACATATCTCCTAATTATGTGGAAGATGATGATGTTGCTGAGGTTAGACCCGTTGTCACCTACCACTGTGATATTCTGCACAGGAATTAAAGGTGTGAAAATAAAATTATTAAGGTATAGAAAATCAACTCCGTATCGACAAGACAATAAAGAAAATTTTCATATTAAAAAATAGAATCTGAAAGGACCATAGAGAGATTAAGTGATGGTGTTTGATCCACACATTTCTGCTGATGGAAAGCATGGCAAAGTTGGAAAAGACCTCCAAGATCATAGAGTTGAAGCTAATGTGTTTACAGACTGCATATTTAGCACACATCCCACTTACAATATTAGTGTTTATCATGACTAGAAGGAAAATGGTGAGAAATTTATTTAGGAATTCATTTAGGGGAGCATTAAGATTGCACTACGAAGTAGAAGGCAAAAGTTTTCTTGCGATAAATCAGTGAAAATTCTCAAAAATTGAAGAAGAGGAAGTTGCTATCAGTTCACAAGATTATTATGTCCATCTGGACTGAGCAAGAGTCCAAGTCTTGAAAACTGGAGAAATCAATGGCAAAGTAAGTTAATTATCCATAGGTTATAAAATATCTTGGCAGCAGGACTGGATTTGGTTGGAAGCTCTTTCCAGAGTGGTGAGAACAGCAGAAAACTCCGTGATAAGACTTGATTCTTTCACCAGGGAGGACGGCTTAAATTATCCCCTCCCTCTCTCCTTCCTACTGCACATTCCTGTCCCTGTGCCAGGTCAAAATGATTCTATTGCAAAATATTCCTGCATTTTTTCCCCTCCTGGACAATGGGTCATTTGAAGTTGGGTCATTTCAGTCACCTGGCTCAGAAAGGTGACACCAGAAGTGGTTGTGTTTTTACCACGGAGGAGCTGGCACTCAGCTCTGTAAAGGAGGGAGAAGTAGCAAAGGAGCTGGGAATCTCCCTTCAGCTGCAGGGACAGGGACAAGTCAGGATAACGCATGAGATCCCTCCCAAAAAATGGAAGTAAAGGTTAGTTAGCTAAAAAGGGGTGGAGAAGAACTCAAGAGAATCTCAGGTTTGTCAGGAAATTCCTTTGGGAACAGAAGAATGAAGGGATTGTCATGCCCTGAATTTATTATAAGAGTTCCCCCCACAGCAGATTCACCAATTCATCAATACAAAAGTGTTACTTGATCCCACTCAAACCTTAATTACTTATGTGTTAATTGGTTATCTAATCATAATGTTGAGGATCCCATATTGTGAGCAGGACCTTGTTCTGTGAGGAACTGCGCAACCACAAGGTGCTACCTGAGGGCCACTTTATTCTGTTGAATCCGTAGTGGTCAGGAATGGAAAAGTTTAACCTCTGTTGGGACATGCCTCCCCAAAAAAGGTAGGAAACACTATATCTAGAAGGGGTTTTAAATCTGACAGCAAAACATTAAACCTCCTGTTGTCCCCAGACAATATTTAACATGAAGTTCTTGAGTGGCTGAACAAGATTCTTCTACATCAAACTTCTGTGTAATTAACGGGGAAGCGATTAATGTGACAAAGCCTGAAGGATTAACGTAAAGTGGATAAACTTTTGGACCCGTGAGCTTAAGGATTTGCATCACAGGGAATGTGATGACCCCTGTTTGAACAACTGAGCAGCACCAGAGATATTTACCTTCTTCCCATCAGCAGTGTAGAGCTTCTTCACCGGGAACTGCAGGATCTCCGTGATCTCATCCAGGAGCGTTTTGAAACTCCGGGCATTTCTGCGGTTCAGGATGATGGAGCGCCGAAACCCACTCTCCCCATTCTTAACCAGAGTGATTTTCTTGGGTATTCTGGGGCCGTGGTGAGTGAAAGGTGTGGAATAATCTTCCAGCTTGCCCTCCTGAGCCGCTCTCCTCATGGTGCTGGAGGGGCGACTGTTCCGTGGCGGGGCCGGCCTGTGTCCCCCAGAGGTGATGCTGATGGGCTTGACGTACTTCTTGTCGGAGCACAGGTAGCACCCTCCATCCTCCAGCTGGTCCAGCTCACTGATGCAGTGTATTCCTCGTGGGGTGGTGATGGTGCGGACCCCAAACGGCAGCGGGACCCGATGGGAGAGGTCATCCATGAGCGCGTTGAAGCTCTTGAAGCTCCGCTGGTTGATGGCCATCTTGACTCCTGCAAACTGAGGGTCTCCACTCTTGAAGAAGGTTATTTTTTTGGCTGGAGGGACCTTGGTGAGGGTGCTGCCCCGAGCCACGGAGGGGAGGGGCGGCTCATAGTTGAAGGAGCTGGTGGTGGACAGGTAGTCAGCAGGCACCTGAGACATCCCGCTTGCTTAAAGGTAACTGCAAAGAGAAGGAAAAACAGAGTGGGGTTTGTTTGAGTCATGCAGGATCAGAGTCTGGCTGGTGTGGGAGCAACGTTTGTGCTCCTCACAACAGCTTGGTCACGAGCAGATGGTACCAACAACTCTTAAGAATTCATGGATCAGGCAGATCGAGGGAAGCACAGCAGGGAGAGCATCCATAACCCTGCTCCTCCTGGTCCTGCACATCCCAGTGGGAATCCAGGCAGTGTCAGTCACCCCCGAGGCACAAAAAGCATGAGTCAGACCCCAAGTGAAACCCACAAGAAGTGCATTGTTGTCCTTTGGAGTTTTGTGCCTTCCTTGCCTATGTTTTTGAGGTTTTCTCTGAAATTATCAGAGCCAGTGATTATTTCAGCTTTATTTTTACAAGCACAGCACTGAGATTCTCACGTAACCCTTTAACCCCGTGGACTGGAGCATAACAAAAACCAAAACAAAGCTGAATTTCTTCATGTTGTGATTACACTTTGTGGCACACAATCAATCCTGAGCTCACTGAGGGGCAGAGCAGTCTCATTTTGTGCTGAGTTCTGGATGAAAAATTTCTGGCAGTTATGCAAATAAATAACAAATATCACAAGACACCAAATAGAACTACAAAACTTGGTTCTGATAAAGAGTGGGAAAATTGGAAATTGGTTGGGATCATCTGTCCAATTTTTGTTGGTGTCCTTCACTTTAAAAGAGGAACTGATTTTGGTGTTTCAGTCAGGTGGCTGCACCTCAGATTTTGAACACAAGTGGTTTTAATGTCATTGTCCTGATGAAAAAAAGACTCTTTCTTACTTGCCCTTATCAAATTCATTGTCATGGAAGTCAGTTGCTAAAAAATTCAGACCTCACACAGAATGAAACTCTTATGCCAAAAAAAAGAAGACATTTTGATCTTGACATGAAAAACATAAAAGAATTGACACTATTTTTACAACTGTTAAAATATTGCTGTAATGAGCACAACACATTTATTTCATGAATATGAACATGAATTAATCTAACTTAATTGCTCAGACTTAAATGAAGACTCTAAAAATGGCACTTAGAGATGTCATCTTCTGGTCATTTATCTGCTCTCAGATAGGAAACCTTTTGAATTGTTAGTAAGGAATCAATAGAATTGTAACTTTCAGAAGGGGGTCCTGGCCACAAACACCTACATCCAATTTATTTTCCAAATTCTGTTCTAGTTTGTATCAGTTTTCTATGATAAGTTCCAAAAAATCTCTTACAAGAAAGGAAATTTTTAGTGCTCACTAATGAATTAGAAAACACTGAATGTATTTGTAATGAAATGGTTCCTGCAGTTTGCTCCTGGTTACCCCTCTTGCAGCAGCTGAATGAAGTTCTAGTTTGAATAATTGTGATAATCACAATTTATTCTTTGGAGGATCAGTTTGGTGCCCACTGCCATTAACGGGAATTTCGTCACTGCTGGAGCATTCAAAAAGCTGTAAATGCTGAATTTCTCTATATTTTAGAACAAAACCATTATATCTTACCATGGTGCCCTCATGTGAAATATTTGTGCATGTTGTACTACAGCAAATGC
Source organism: Eopsaltria australis (assembly GCA_034509425.1). Classification (NCBI taxonomy): domain Eukaryota; kingdom Metazoa; phylum Chordata; class Aves; order Passeriformes; family Petroicidae; genus Eopsaltria; species Eopsaltria australis. The sequence continues at coordinate 708,266 of JAVTVJ010000612.1, forward strand.
TGCAATAAATGGAAGTTTAAGCTCAGCTAGGTGAGAAAAGACATCAGGCATCATTTGAAAAACCCTTATTGTGACAAATCCCTGCTTTTTTTATATCCAGGCACACCCAAAAGGTTTCAGGATGATTTATTCTTTCCACGTACACATTTCACCAAGCAATCATTCACTTATTTATTTCCCAGTTCAAGGTCAATCCATCACTCCAACTCATCATTTCCAGGGAAAAATATATCTCATTTCTCTATTTTCCAACAGCTTCCAGAAATGTGGGATCAACTTTTTCTCCACAAGCCCCACACTGGAACTTCGTTTCCAAGCAAATCCATTATCCAAACTGTAGTCACTGGACAAATGGTGATCCACAATGTGCTGACTGCATTCCCAGAAATCTAAACTGCTTCCCAAAGATTTATTCTACATTTTTCAAGCTGTTAAATCATATTGTAAGAAGTACAGAGAAAGTTAAATACAGGACAAACCGTAACACGCTTTCCCAATACTGCTTTTCTTGGGGAATAATTTCACAGGATTGTTAAGGGGCCACCAATTTAAAGGAAAATTATTCCTTGAGTTTTGGGTGATAGAGTTGATTACCCGCCCCAGCCTAGAGGATCTGTCAGATCTGCTCCTACAAAGCCATATACCCATTAAAAAAAAAGGAAATATAAAGAGTTCCCACACAGAGAAGTTTAATATTATCCGTTTGAAGGGTCAGAACTGAAAGTGAATTCTACTGTTAAATGCTCATCTTGCCCAAATAGACTTTTTTAGAGAAATAATAGAAGTCCCAATGCATATTTTTGTACTTACATTGAAATACTTCATCCCTCTGGCTCAAGATGACTTTTCCTTACAGAATATCCAAGGGATCAAAAATCAAATCAACCAAATAATAATAATTTTGAAAAGCAACACATCCAACCAGCCACCTACAGGATCAAACACACTGGGAAAGGCAGGGAAAATGTTAACAGGTTACCTGCTGTCAATCAAACTGGCCTCAAAATGACTGACCACAGCTTGGAGGGTTAAGCTGGGCTGTGTTGCTAAGGATAGAAAGAAAAGCTACCTAAGCTGCTGGAGAAGGCTCTCAAATCCACTGAGGCTTTGGGAACAATTTGTCCAATCCTTCTCTTCCCTGTGGCCATGTAACTCTGGTATAAATCTGACTCTGCTCTGAAATCACACCAGTGAAACTGGAAAGGCAATCCAGGCCAGAGAGGGAATATTCTCCTCTTAAATAAAGGCCTGCAGAGACCTGGAAAACTTTCCCGATCCAACCCACTCATTAAAATGCTTTGGATTCATATTTATCTTTTGGCAACTCCAGGGAAATCAGTGGGACTGGAATAAGGATGATGGTGGCTCTGAAGGATTTGTGTGGATCTGCCACTCCTCACCTGGTTGATAGCCCCTTACTCAGGACACAGACAGATGAGATCTGTGAAAATTTTTTCAGGAAAATATTAAACAGAAGAGTCTGGAGAGCCCTAACCCCAAAATTTTCAAGTTCATGGCAGATGCCAAAGTCACAGTCTCAGAATGATGCTTGACAGCTGGACCTTTGAGATTTGGGCATGAAAAAAGGACAGCCAAGCACGTGAATGACAAATAATGAGAAATTGCTTGTTTTCTCATCATTCACCTGCAAGAGCCTTCCTGCTTTCTCTCTTATTCCCTCCTTGCAAAAACCCCACACATACAACAACAACAAGAAGGAAAGCAGACGGATTTAGGTACAAAATCAGTGGGAAATCTCACTCCTGCATGGACTGGACTTTTTGACAGTTGGACATGATGATCTTGGAGGTCTTTTCCAGCCTTAGTGGCTCTGTGACTCTGTGATTCCATTACTTACAAAGCCTGTGCACCTTTCTCCCTCCCAGCACTAAGCCCCTTCTTTTATAGAAACCAATTACCTGCACAGAGATCAGGGTCACAAAGGGCATCTATTGCAAGGGCAGGGATCTGGGGGTACTGCAAGGACAAATTCAGCAAATTTTGCATCTCAGACCCTCAAAAGGAACCTTCTCAATGTGATGTCAGTACAGCCATTACAGTCCTCCTTGTACAGTGCTGCTTTTCCATCTATGGACACATCTTTGAGGGTCCAGGGGCCATTCCTGTGGCACCCTTGACCCAGACGATCAAGGTCATCTCTCTGTCAGCTGGCATTGAGTATAAGAGGTCACAGCTCTACAGGAAAATCCTTCCATGGGAAAGACTGAGCCCCTGATGGAGGCCATTCTGCTGCCAGGAGCCTTGTCCCTGTTTTTCAATTTCCCATCAATGTTCAAAAAATCTGAAAAAGACTAAACTGTAACAGGCAGGTAAGTCCTGGACTCCTAAACCCTATCAAACCTCTGCTGCTGGAATTCACACAGAGGAAGCTGCCTGACCCCTTAGCCAAAACCCAGTGGAATGGTTTGGGTTGGAAGGGACATTAAAGACTCTCTCATTCCATGCCCTGCCATGGGCAGGGACACCTTCCACTATCCCAGGTTGCTCCAAGCCCTGTCCAACCTGGCCTTGGACACTGCCAGGGATCCAGGGGCAGCCACAGCTTCTCTGGGAATTCTGTGCCAGGGCCTCAGCACCCTCACAGCCAAGAATTCCTTCCCAATATCCCATCTATCCCTGCTCTCTGGCAGTGGGAAGCCATTCCCTGTGTCCTGTCCCTCCATGCCTTGTCCCAAGTCCCTCTCCAGCTCTCCTGGAGGGCCCTTTCACCTTCAGCAATAATATCTGTTCACATCAGCCTTGGCCTTTTGTCCCTTGCACAGATCTTATCTTGGAGAGATTTTTTTTCTCCTTCTCTCTGTTGTGGGTGTAGAAGAAAGAGAGGAATCCAGGTATCACCCAGAAGGTGCCTGAGCCAAGGCAGGAGAGCTGTCAGGGAATGTCACTCCATGAATTGAGCTCCAGGTCTACAAGGCCTTTATGAGGAGCTTCCAGACTTGACCTAAATACTTTAAATTATCAAGAATCCATCCCATCCAGCAGTGACAGTTCATTAATCCCACTTAATACTAAAATCTGTGCCTTTCCACTCACCTGAACAGTCCCAGTGTCAATTTTTAATGACTTTTGCTGATTAATCAGTATGCAGAATTTTGCTGGAAATTTCTCTTCCCATACAAGTATTTGGAGCTTCTACTTCTGCAAAGTCATTTCTTCCAGACAGAATAAAAATTTACAGAGCACCATAACATTAGGAATGCTGCTGGTTGAAAACTTCAGGTTTGTTTTCCAGGAAAATCATAAACAGAATTATTTTATGTGGAATTTTTCCTAGAAAAGGTGATTTTCTTGCAAGGAAGATGAATCAGTTTGGGGAAAAAAAAGCTCATTTCAATTTGCCTCGTGCTCTTTTTGATGAAGAAAAGTATTTTTTAAATATCAAAGTGATCTTAATGAACAAGGAGTATTCTGATCAGGACAAAATTATGTATGGAAAATTACAAACTTTGAGAAATTCAATTCATAAAAAGATAAAAGCTTTGAATTGGAAAGTGGATTATCCATTTCCCTATGAATATATAATTATTATCTGAAAAAAAGAAACCAACATGGATAGAATGTATATTTTCTCCTCAATTAATTTGTGACTTAAATTACTTGAAAAGGGTTTTCCAAAGGACTTTAGATTTTTCATTGTTTGGGAAGGACATTTCTGATAGCCAACCTGTCATTCTAATCCATGGATGAATGAGCCTAAACCACAGCACCTTTCCTCACCCAGGAGCTGGTCTAAAAACATGGAAAATCACCTCCAGATAGGAACAGATTGGAGATTTCAGGGATTGACACCATTCCTTGAACCTGACTGTTGGATCAGAAAGGAAGCTGGAGATGCAAACTGTCTTCTGTACCAAAAATCTCCCGGGTTTGACAGCACCTACACCTGTGAACATTTTCATCAACTGTTTTCTAGGAGAGTTTGGATTCACCACATCTCAAATAATTTATTTCTTTTCCTTCTCTTTTGGGATTTTTTTTTTAATTTACAGGGTAGATGGATGGGTAAAGACTCCATCTCTGGAAAAATTCATGGATGAAGCTCCGAGCTCTGAGCAACCTGGTCTGGTGGAAGCTTCCCTGCCCATAGAAGGAGGTGAAATTATGAGGTCTTTAAGGTCCCTTCTATGATTCTAGGAGTGCATGATGTGAACAGAAATGAAAAGAGCACTGGAATTGTTGAACCTGGAGAAGGACTTGGAAACATCCACATCCTTTTCTATAACTACCTAGGGCATGGTAGAAATACGGGATGGAGACTCTTCCCAGAAGAATAAAGCATTAAGATGTGGCAGACACAAGTGACAGCAGGAAAAAGGCCATTTTGGTAGGAGAAAAAAATAATTCCTGATGATAATCAGGGACTGGGGCCTCAGAGGTGGAAGAAAAGCCAAGTGGGAGGATATTCAAGACTCTTCTGATCTACCGAGACTGTGAGTGTGTGGTAGAACCTCCCAAATCTCTTCCAGCCTAATTTATTCTGTGATTTAGCAAAGGCAGATTCTCCAAAGGTCGCCTGCACTGGCTCAGGCTCCTGTGGCAATTGGGATCCACCTAAATGCCAGTTTAATGTGATCCAACCTTTGCAGCCACCTGAACTGTTCCATCATGAGAGATATTTTCTGGGATCTGATGGAATATTCCACCTCGAATTTCTTTAACATTAGTTGTTCATCCCTTTTGTGATCACCGGATTTTCTTCCAAGAAATTTCGATATTAATTTACACATGTGAGGTATTTTGTTGTTCTGGGGTTTGGGTGGGCATTGGTGGGGTTTAACAGGGTAGGTTGGGTTTTTTATTAGTTTCTATTTTGATTTCTTTTAAATAATGTACTTATTTTTGTTTACTTGGGTCTATATCACTTTGAAATAAGTCACTCCTCAAAGCCCAGCAATCCAAATTGCATTTCCAGGTACAACCTCCCATGCAAAGGATTATATTGCACTTAACCCAGGAAATAAAGAAGCCCAGCCTTCTGGAGGATAAGAATTAGTCTCAGGGATCAGATTCATCTACAGAAAATCTCCCTGCTATTCTAGATGTATTATCTAATTAGTTTTCCAGCCATCAGCCACAGGTACAAAGGAAGAAAATCTACTGAAATTGCTGAAGAATCAGGTTTTTCCCCCTATGTTCTTTCTTTTAAAGCATTTATTCTCTTACAAGGTCTCTACAGCTGATACATCATTTTCCATGGGTTTAAATCATGAAATTGAGTGCCTTCAACATAAGATAAAATTAATGAGCTGAGAAACTTTGGAGGTTGGGTGCTGGAATGAGATGGTATTTAAGGTCCCTTCCAACCGAAAGAATTCTGTGGTTATTCCTTTGGCAAGAGGTGCCTTCACTATGCAAATAAAAGGTGTATTTATGAAGCTGAAGACCAAACTCATGGCATCAGTTCAGAGAGTAGGGACTGAGCCCTAAAGGTCTGGTTCCAGGATCAGGACCTCAGACAGGACAGACCTTACCAAGACTGGCTCTAAACTAAGACTTGGTTCAAACTCCTCAGTGGTGAGGTTCAAGCTCCTCAGTGGTGAGTTTTGCTTTCTGCTTAGGCTGCTTGTGGAAATAACGGGGTAACCATCCCCAGAAATGTTCAAAAGAAATGTAGATGTGGCACTTGGGGCCATGGGTTAGTGACAGAACTGAGATAAGGGTTGGGCTCGATCTTAGAGGGCTTTTGCAGCCTCAATCACTCTGTGACTCTTGGTGAGCAGGGACAGGGACACTGTGGTTCTTGTTTGCTACCCCTTCCCTAAACATCCTGTTGTCTCCCATCTCGGAGTCCCTCAATCCAATCACACTGTGATGTCTCCCCCAGGATTCTGATAAGCACCGTCCACTGAGAGATTTTAGAGCATTTTCCCACTGAAGGGAGCAGAGAAGACCTAATGCAGAAGGCTGGTTTTCTTCTCCTAGAGAAATGTAGGATTTGTCTTTCCTAAAATTAAAACAAGGGTTTAATAAACTAGAGACAGAGAGGACAGTTCTGCCACTTGCTGCTCAACACCCAAGTGTGCTCTATCAAAGTCACAGAATGACTGAGGTTGGAAAAGACCTCCAAGACAAACAAGCCCAACCTGTGACCAGTCCCCACCTTGTCACCCAGCCCAGAGCACTGAGTGCCATGTCCAGTCATTCCTTGGACACCTCCAGGGATGGGGACTCCAGCACCTCCCTGGGCAGCCCATTTGGCTGGGGGACAGCTCTGATGACACTGCAATGAGATCCAACAGCAGCAGCCACATCTGGGTGTTTCAGGCTCTGCATTGTTTTGCTCCAGCAACAGGGCAGAAATACCTCTAGGATCAGGGACAAAGCTTTTGTTTCAGAGGGTATTTCTAGTGTCAAAGCCAGGCATTTCCCAGTAACACTTTTATGGGTAATCAGCACTGCCCTTTACTCACATTCCTGGCAATATCGGGGGAAATAACTTCGTATTTCCTTTTGAGGTGAAGTTTGAACTTTTACATCCAACCTGCTCTGGATGCTTGTGTCAGGAAACTGATAAACAGAGGTGCTGTTTCTCTTCTGTCTAATAACAAGAGACAGGACCTGAGGGAATGGTTGGAACTGTGTCAGGGGGAGGTTTAGGTTGGATATGAGGAAAAGGTTCTTCCCCCAGAGGGTGTTTGGGCACTGAACAGGCTCCCCAGGGAATGATCACAGCCCCAAGGCTGCCAGAACTCCAGGAATGTTTGGACACTGCTCTCAGGGATGCACAGGGTGGGATTATTGAGGTGTGTGTAGAGCCATGAGTTGGACTTGATGTTCCTTGTGGGTCCCTTCCAACTCAGGATATTCTGTGATACCATGATTCTATTCACCACATCAGACTGGAGCAGCCTGCCCAACTCAAACCTAAAACTGAACAATTAATTACATGAAAAGAACATGATCCCAAAACCACACATGGATCACAAGGATCAGGAATGGGCAGAGCAGCTGTTAGCAGTTCTTTTGCCTCCTCTTGGAGTCTGTCTGGTAGGGATGTCCCTTGATTACCTGATCACAGCCACACAAGGTGGCTCCTGTACCTCCCACCTCTCATCCCAGGGCTGTTCCCAGCTCCAAGGAGGAAGCTCAGGCACACAAGGAGTTTGTGGAGAAGCAGCTGAGATGTCCTAGGCTGGTGAGCTCCCCTGTAACAAGGAATTCCTCTCTGTAACAGGGAATGATGGAAGAGGCTGGGAAAGTTCAGCATCCAAGGAAGCAAACCGGTGATTGGAGTGAGCAGCTGAAGAACCAGGAATATGCACAAAACCCAGGACCTGAGGCAAGCTGTGCTTACAAATTGCCACCCAGAAGCTGATTGCTGAGAGATGAATGAAGAGAGTCCCCAGGAGCTCTGGGGAGGTTTCAATCTGCAGCTGGATCTGGCCTGGCAGCTCAAGGCTGTACGTCAGGAGAAGGAGCTCACCACAGCTTCCAGAAAGTGCAGGGATTGGAAGGATCTTTTCCCCCATTTTCCACAAGAAAAACCCACTCCAGTCTTTTCTCAGGACAACACACAACTTTTGAAATACAGACACTTTCTTGCCCAGACCTCCTGAGTTCAGCATGTGGTTCTCCATATGTCCAAAAACCATTTTCATGCCAGTGTTTCCATCTGCCATAAGGCACAAATCAATTTCCTCTACACCACCATCATTTCCCCATTTTCCATTTCCAATATAACATTTACTTAAGATTATTAAACCTTTGAATCCAACACTGGCTTTTTTTTTTCCCCCACAGTACAGATCTCATTTTTCTGACCATTGTTAATATTTCCAGGCCCCTTTGTATGATTTCTCTTTCCTTTCTTACACAGTCATCTCCTTCCAAATGATTATCAATTTTGATTTTCATTAATGTGTCTTTTACACCCTTAAAAAAGTTATTTTAAAATATATTAAATCAAATCAGCTCCCTCCACATTCCAACATGTATATCCTTTCTCTCTCACTTTTTCAATGCATATTATTGAATCCATGGACAGCTTTTATTCATCCAACAATGTCTCATTCTAAAATGCCTTTAAATAATTTTTCCAAGCCAAACCCAGCACTGTTTAAATCTGATAAACAGTAGAAGCAGTAAAATTTCTCTGGAATCGTGTGTTTATCTGGCCTTTTGTCTGGAATTCTTCTGCCATACAGCTGTGCTCTTATTTGGGCCCCAACATTTGCTCCATTGTATTCGAAGGCACAATGTTTCACCTGGAGCGACTCCTTTTGGTTTTGAGTAATAAGGGGAAAAAATTATCAGGGTTGTTATCCCATTTTTTTCTCCTTTATTCATCCCAGTTCACATCAGCTGCCTTTGGGAGGTGACAGGGTTGGTTTCTCAGTTCTCTAACATCTAACTTGTCAAGATCAGCAAAGCTGATCTGTGTTCTTTCCATTTTTTTTCTAAGGATTCCTCCATTTGCCCTTTACCAATTGCATTTTTTTTTATAGTGATTTCCTTCCTCACTTCAAATCCTGTCCAAACCACTCTCTTATAGTTTTCTTCTTTAGGAGGTTTTTTTTTAAAGGTGTTCAATAACTCAGCCGATTTTGAATTATTGCCCTCCTTATTAATTTATTATTAGCCCTGCTTTTTCCGCTACTTTTTCTCTACCCGCAAGATTTATATCCTTCCAATTCTTACTTATCCCAGATTTTAGCTCCTGTCAGCAAAACCCTGACCTCTAAAGCAGGGTAACATTTCTAATACTGGCACCCTGGCCAAAGTCTAAATTTGGTGTTTTCTGTGATTTTTCCTTGCCTACACTTCTAGCACAATTAAACTGTTCCTAATTTCCCCTCATCTATTGAATCCCAGTGCCAGACTTTCCAATCGGATGAGCCAGCAGGAGCTCTCAGGATCTCTTGGGATTGAACACCTGCTCTGCTCGGGCACTGTGCAGGAGCAGAAGGGACAATGCTTCCCCTCCACTGCCAGCTGTGGGACAATGGGGGGTGTTTCCGACACAAATTCTCCTTCCCAGATGTTTTGGGGCCCTTCTGGGAGAACAAAGTGTCCTGGTGGGGTTGTGCAGTCATCAGGTGGCCCCACAACTGCTCAACCCCAAACAGGGGCAGGGAGATCACGTGCAGTCGGGAATTGGGACAAGGATCAGCTGATGCCTGGGTAATGTGAGACAAATAAATCCCACTGGGCAGGAAAATTCAGGCTGGATGTGGATGTCTGTAATGCCTCCAGCTGAGAATGTCACTCCAGCTCTCCTTCAGAGCCACCAGAAAAATATGATGTCTTTTAGGCTGTGTTCAACTCATGGAATGGTTTGGGTGGGAAGGGACATTAAAGTTCATCCAGTCCCACTCCCAGCCATGGGCAGGGACACCTCCCACTATCCCAGGATGATCCAAGCCCCGTCCAACCTGGCCTTGGACACTTCCAGGGACCCAGGGGCAGCCACAGCTTCTCTGGGCACCCTGGGCCAGGGCCTCACCATCCTCACAGCCAGGAATTCCTTCCCAATATCCCATCCATCCCTGCCCTCTGGCAGTGGGAAGCCATTGCCTGTGTCCTGTCCCTCCATGCCTTGTCCCAAGTCCCTCTCCAGCTCTCCTGGAGCCCCTTTAGGCTCTGGAAGGGGCTCTGAGGTCTCCTTGGATCCTTCTCTTCTTCAGGTGAACACCCCCAGCTCTCCCAGCCTGGCTCCAGCCCCTGGAGCATCTCCATGGCATCTGGAGTCACTCCAGGTCCACATCCTTAATCCTTGACTGGAAGTCTCAAATGAACTCTATTTTAAAACTGTTTTGTTCTGTCACTCTCTGGAAAAGAAGCTCAAGGTGATGAACTCAGACAGTGACAATAAGGTTGTTTCATCCGTCATGTCTCGTTCCCTGGCTCTAAATTACCAGAAACAAATGCTTGAATGGCTCACAAGGAAGAAGGTGGTTGAGGGGAATCTTTTTGCTGATCCTTAAAGAACATTTTAAAAATACTTTTTTTTAATTGAATGGCAAAGAATTACTGAAAATGAACACCTGAATTACTGAAAACTGGTAGAAAAAAAAAAGCCCAAATAAAAGCACTGCATTTCCTCCTGGGCTGACCCTTCAAATAGCACTCCTTTGATATTCCTGAGAGATGAGAAAGTAAAAAAAAAGAAATAAAATTAAATGAAAAGGTTTGCTTCACCTTAGTTACGCTTTCAAAGCATTTGAAAGAATGCTTGAAAAAGAATAGAAATTTCATATTGAGACACAGTTTGGGTCCTTTAAAAGATTCCACATCTGAACTTGTTATTTAAAATTAAAACAGCTAAAAAAGCCACCTCCTGCCCCTCCTCCATGTGAGCTGCAGTTGAGATCCAGTTCTCCTCTGTAGCATTGGACACCACATTTTTGAGACTTGATCTGCTCTGCTGCCTTCAGCCCACAGATGAGGATGTGAATGTCCTGGTGCTTCTTCCTCATCCTCATTCCCTCTCTGCTGACATTGTGATCCCTGTGATGTCAGCTGATGACATCAGCCTTGACACCCATGGTATAACTCTCCACTGCTGGCTCTCTCCTTTCCTTCCTGAGCTTTCCCAGATGTGGTTCTGTCAACACTTTTCACAGAATCATGGAATAATTTGGGTTGGAAAGGACCTCTGGGGGTGCTCCAGTCCAACCACACCACCAGGGCAGGGTCACCTGGAGCAGGTGGCACAGGAATGCATCCAGGTGGGTTTGGAATGCCCTCAGAGAGGGAGACTCCATGAAACCCCTGGGCAGGCTTTTATCAGTTAAAAGAACACCTCCTTATCTCCCAGCACAGCTCCTCCCTCCCTGCTGGAACAACCCACACTCACACAACACCCAAGCTCACGACCTCCACGTCGTGTTCAACACCTTCATCTCCTTCACACCAAACACTCCCTTCTGGACTGTTGCCAAATCTTGCAGGTTCCTGCCTGTAATTGCTCCCAAACTTCCTGCAAAACACCTGTTTCTGAGTGACCTTATCTCAGCTTACATAAACTTTCACCAGTTTTCACGATGTTGTACAAGATCCATTCGAAACCCTGCCTATAAAATCCTTCACTTCTGCAGCCACAGAATCCCAGGGTCCTTTAGACTGGAAAGGACCTCTCCAAGGTCACTGAGTCTAACCTGTCACCAGACACCATCTTGTCAAGGAGACCATGGCACTGAGTGTCACATCCAGTCATTCATTGAACACTTCCAGGGATGGGGACTCCACCACCTCCCTGAGCAGCCCCTTCCAGTGCTGAACCTTTGGCTTTTTGACATTGCTCAGCTGATCTGAAGATATTTCTTCCTCCTGCCTGTCCTGAGGATGCAAGGGTTGGCCAATCCAGCTGACACCTCTCAATCCATGAAGCAGGAAGTGTTTTCATACTATGGGAATGGGCATCAAATGAAAGTTCAGGGAGAGGTACAGACCTCGCTGCCATTCACCTCCTTTCCCTGGCCTCACACTCATCCCAAAACCACAGACCTCCTAAAACATGTTGGAGTTAAAGCAGAACTTATATAACACTGCAGTGATCACTCAGCTCCTGAACTCCATCAATTCCCAGCTTATATCTGATCCTGACCTGGATTCAGATGGGAACACTGCTCCATTTGTCCTGCCTCTCACTCAAAGGCAGATGTGATAAGGAATAGCAAGATTATTTGTTAAGAGGCTTTGCATGCCTTTGAGGAAGCTTGAAGTGATAGCATGTGGAAATGGGTGAGCGAATCTCCAGCAGAATGGGAAGAGTTCTGGAAAAGTACTGCAAAAAATATCTGGGATTATCTGTGCCCATTTTTTTTCCCATGGGTTGGCCAAGGGCCATGTTTTTCTGACTTTGGCATTCACTTTGCCCAAACTTTAATGGCAAGGGCACCTGCCAAATGTGCTCATGGGCTCACTGAGATGTTCTTGGAGGGCAAGTCAGAACTCCCTCCCTGCCAGGCCTCGTGGCCACATCTCAGTGACACGAGATTAGCTTGTGCAGTCAGGAAACTGAGGATGACACCTGGTGAATAAGTCTGGTCAGCTAATGCAGAAAGAATGCAAAATGCAAGAGAAACCTGGGAGCAGTTGGTATGGGACAACTTCAAACAAACTTTGATGCAGCTGGGAATGTTCCCAGAAGTAGGACAGAAAGTTCCACCAAACTGTTGTAACTTATTGAAGCAGCTGTAGTGGCCTCATTATTCTTAGGTGCAGTTTTAGTACCAAAAGTTGCTGCAAATGTGTTTCTTCCTAGTAACACTTGATCAAATATTCTACATTTAGGTCACAGAATCGTTTAGGTTGGAAAATCCCTCCAAGATCATCAAGTCCAACCATTCTCCCAGCACTGCCAAGGACACTGACCCATGTCCCCAAGTGCCACAACCACAAGGCTTTTAAATCCCTGCAGGGATGGGGACTCCATCACTGCCCTGGGCAGCTGGGCCAGGGCTGGACAACCCTGTGGGGGAAGAAATTGTTCCTGTTCTCCAATCTAAACCTCCCCTGGCACAGCTTGGGGCCATTCCCTCTCATACTCTCCCTGTTCCCTGGGAGCAGAGCCCAATCCCCACTGGCTGCACCCTCATGTCAAGGAGTTGAGCAGAGCCACAAGGTCCCCCCTGAGCCTCCTTTTCTCCAGGCTGAGCCCCTTTCCCAGCTCCCTCAGCCTCTCCTGGGGCTCCAGCCCCTGCCCCAGTTTACAGCTTCACAGATTATTTTTATTACCTGCCAGGGCTCCATTGCTCTCTGGGCTCTGAGGCAGGGTCTGCACTTCTGTCAATCCCAGTCCCACCCAGTGCAAACCAGGACAGAAACCGGAGGTTAACTGGCACCTTTGCACACAATTCTATCAGGCAGCAGAGAGTCCCTTTCTCATTCTCACAGCTTTACTGACTGCACCTGGATAAAAAGTCAAAAAAACCCCCGTGTTTGTTTAAAGAGGAGAACTGGCAGAAGGTGGCTCTGGGATGAGCATCCTGTCTGTTGAGCAAGCAGGTATAATTTCTACAGATTTATTGCTCTGCTGGATTCCAGCAGTGCTCCAAGGCTGGATGGGGAATGCACACGTTGGGACATGGACACAGCACAGGCCCAGGCCTGCTGGCACGAACAGACTTGCTGTGATCAGGTGTGAGCACACAGAGAGTCACCTCTGCTCTCTGGGTGCCACAATGTGAGCCAACCTCCCTTTCCTGGCTGACATCCAGGCCATGCTGCATCACTGGATCATGGAATTGTGGAATCATCAGGCCTGGAAGATCTTCAAGATCATCCAGTCCAACCATCAACCCAACACTGCCACTGTAACCCCTAAACCACTAAAACCACATCAGTGCCAGGTCTGCACCTCTTAAACACCTCCAGGGTTGGTGACTCCTTAAACACTTCCCTGGGCAGTCCCTTCCACTGCCTGACCACACAAACAGTGAAAATATTTTTTCTGCTATCTACTCTGAATGTCCCCTGTCTCAGCTTAAGGCCATTTCCTCTGGTCCTCTCAGTGCAGTCATGGCAGGAGAATCTGACCCCACCTCACTGCAGCCTCCTGTCAGGGAGCTGGAGGGAGTGATGAGGTCCCCCCTGAGCCTCCTCTTCAAATCACGGAATCAGAATGGTTTGGAAGGGAACCTAAAGCTAACCCAGTTCCACCCCCTGCCATGGGCAGGGACACCTTCCACTATCCCAGGTTGCTCCAAGCCCCATCCAGCCTGGCCTGGGACACTTCCAGGGATCCAGGGGCAGCCACAGCTTCTCTGGGAAAGCTGTGCCAGTTCTTGACCATCACAGTCAAGAATTTCTTCCTAACATCTACTCTAAATCTATCTTCCTTCATCTGCCCCTCCAGGCTCTTGTCCCAAATCCCTCTCCAGCTCTGCTGGAGTCCCTTCAGGTGCTGGAAGGGGCTCTAAGTTCTACACAAAGCGTTCTTTTCTGCAAATTCTCCATTCTCCAGATATCCAAGTGTGGCTCCTTCCAAGCACATTGAGGATGCTGAGACCCAGCTAAGCCCAGGACATATCACAGAAAGCCTGGGGAGCTTGCAGGGCTTAGGCTCTCCCCATCTCAGAGTCGTGGAGACACAAACGTAAGTGATAGTCATAAAATCCTGGAATGGTTTGGGTTGGGAGGGATCTTAAAACTCATCCAGTTCCACCCTCTGCTATGGGCAGGGACACCTCCCACTATCCCAGCTTGCTCCAAGCCCCATCCAGCCTGGACTTGGACACTTCCAGGATTGGGTAGTCACAATTTCTCAGAGCATCAGACAGGAGAGACAGACAAAGGCTGAAGGGAAAACTGAGGTTCAGATGGATCAAGTAACCTGCCCAGTACCACCTGCTTGGCCATTGGGACAGCAGTGGGAACACGACTTCCATCCTCTTGGCCCTGATATTGTGATTTCCACTTCTGCATTAAAGCGAAGAGAGAGACACAAGCCAACATTCGACACAATTTCACTGTTTCCGGGTGAGCTGCACAGAAACAGCAGCAAATCAGAGGATTTGTTCTCCCTTCTCCATAGCCCACCTCTCCCTCTAAGCCCTTAAGCACACGCAGGATCCTTCTCACGCGATCCAGGGCGCCAACGTCAGCAGAAACACCCAGAAAAGTCAGGCAACAAACTCGACTTCCATGCCCTGCAGGAGGAGGAAGGCTGAGGGTAGCACTGGACAGCCACAAGCCTGCAGGACGCCGCCAATTTTGGGAGGCTTTGGAGGAAAGCAGCAGAGTGATTGAGGGGTTGGTGAGATGGAGGAGGGAGAAAACAAAATGTTGAAAGAACTAAATATACATTGCTTGGCCAACTAATGCCCGAGGGAAAATTCATGAGCTGGCAGGCAGGAGGGAGCCAAGAGCCAAGGAAGAAGTAGGATCTCCATTGTTGAGAGCTCTCAGCCCTTGAAAGTGAACAATGAGGAGTGACTGGGAGCCAGGAGATAAGTTGGGCTGAGGGGAAGCTGAGGAGTGGAGGCACTGCACAGAGAGGTGAAATCAAGTCCTTTCTGGAACAACATTTCTGGCAGTAGCCAAGCACCTGGGTCTTGATTTCCTCCTGTATTTTTCCTTCTCTAGGTGGTCAAAATGCTAAGGCTCTAATTCTTCCTCTTCCCAGGCGTGCAGAGGAACAGCTTAATGTAGAGCAAGAGGGTAAAAATAGATGTGCTGGGATAAAACTGAGAAAAGGGCGAGTGAGGTCATTTAGATTGGAATAATCTTCAAGTGAAGGAGAGGAAGACCCTTCCCACAGGTTATTTAAAACTTGACTGAGTGGGGAAAAAAGATTGTTTTGTTTTTTGGCAGGGGGGAAAGAATCACACTGGGAAGGGAAGAGATTAAAAGATGAATTTTTTATCCCTCCAAAATTATTTTAAATATATTTAAACCACCTAAGCCTTATAAATGTCATTTTATAAATGTGCAGTTTGCCCCTCTTCAACATTAATGGGCACAAATTACTTGTAACAACTGATAGCAATAAAACTCACCTCTTGGCCAATGGTTTGTGTTTCTTCAAAGCACAACAAGAAGACAGCCATAATTACAAGGAAATAAATGAAAAGAGAGGAGAAAAAGACTTACTGAAGCTCCAAAGGAGAGCCAAGGGAGATCCAGTGAAGCAGGGGGGAAAAACCCAAAATCAAAAAACCAGCAAGAGATAGAAATGTTATCATGTGCCCTCAGTTGTTGTAAGGAGCAATTTGGGGGAGTAGAAGATGTGGAAGATAAAAAGAAATCAATCACCAGCACAACGAATAATTCATAGTG
The DNA here is from genome assembly GCA_034509425.1 of Eopsaltria australis. NCBI lineage: Eukaryota > Metazoa > Chordata > Aves > Passeriformes > Petroicidae > Eopsaltria > Eopsaltria australis. The sequence goes on from JAVTVJ010000612.1 coordinate 724,007, forward strand.
ATCGCAGCCAGGCCAAGAACCTACTGGAGTTTCAGGTGTTCAAAAGCAAATACAAATCATGATCCAAACCCTAGAAGAGTCACAGGCATGAAGAAATTCCCAGATCATGAGTCTGGCCACCAGAAAACATCCTTCCATAACAGACAGGTAGAACCAGGTGGGTTTTCAGCAGAGGCCACCATGGATTGCCAGGTTCTTCTCTTCAAAGGCTCAGTGGGATGCTGACCTGTAGCCTCCTGGTGAATTTATATAATTTATTTTATTCTATTCTATTCTATTCTATTCTATTCTATTCTATTCTATTTTATTCCCTTAATTCAGTTTATGTGGTCCTGCCATGAGTCTCTGAACACAGTGTATAAACACCACAAAGGAAAGGATGAGAATCAATGCCCTGCTCTATTCAAACAGTCACATTTGATGATCTAAATGACCCTTATGTCATCAACTCTATGAATCTCTCTTCAGCCCAAGAAATTAATTCATTTCTTGATAGTAATTCACTAAAGAACTGTCAAGGGTTAATGACCTGGGACTTGTGTTAGCCAGAAAACACAAGGCCCCCGCTTTTAGGTTGTGCTTAGAGAGACTGAGGGGCTGCCAACAAAAGAGAAGGGGGGAAAAAAAGGCCTTGTGGTTATTCAGATCTTACAGAGAAAATCAGAGTAAAAATTCTGGTTTAGACTCCAGCTGGGGTTGTGGTGACAGTGACATGAATGCCATCAGGGTCTGGAGCAAGCCTGGCTCCCTGCCTGGGCAGCACTGCTTAAAATGGACAGGAGTGGGGATCTTCTTAGGGGGCTGATCCACTCAATCTCCTGCTATCCCCAAATAGCAGCAGGGACTTTAAGTGGCCGCAGCAAGTTACATCAGGAAAACCAGAATCCAGCTCTGGTCAGAAAGGAGACCTGTTTGCCTGGGAAATGCCTCGAAAAGGATGGACCCAGAGCCCACTGCAAAGCCTCCCAGGAGAGCACAAACACAGCCCTTGGAGGCCTTCCAGGGATAACATCTGCATTGCTCAACAGAGCAAAGTACAGCCACCAGCTATGGCTTGTTCCCATCAGGAACCTTTCCCTGTAAGCAGAATTCCTCTTTAGCACAGGCACCTATTGCTCCCACGTAACCAACAACATCCCAATTTCCTAGTAAGAAACAAATCAAAAAAGGATGACAGAGCTGCTGAAAAAAGACAACCAGTTCTAACATCAGTCCTCCAGTACCTCCCTTGTCACTCCTTCTCCCAGTGCTGGTTTAAAAGCTCACAGAGGGACAGAGAGAGGCAGACTGCACTCACCACAGCGAAGGTAATCCAGGTACATAGCTTTGCTCAGGTCAATAATCCATCCCAGGTCAGGCCTTCCTCGAGCACTGACAGTGAGGATCAAAAGCCAAGCAGAGAATTCCTCTGGTTCCTGTTCCTCAGCCCTGCGAGCGAAGGGTGGGACGCTTCTGCTCAGTCCCTGCCTGCACAGGGAGCTGGGCCCCCACCTCCCTTCCTAAAGCTTTACATCTCTCTCCTTCCTGCAGCTCTCCCCACTGCCAGGTGCTCCCATGCTCCGCCACTTCTCCAGATAACAAAGCCAACAGGCTCCTCTGCCAAGGGGAGCTGCTTGGAATGGGATTAGGATGAGCAGAAAGGAGCTTACAGCTGGGCACCATCTGCGGTGACGATGATTAACTAATGAGGTTTTAAAGATGCTGGGTTTCTTTTTTTTTCTTGTTCCCCATGCAGGTTTGGTGACGGAGAGTTTTGCATCACTGAGCAGCGTGGTCTCTGCTGCTCGCCCAGCCTGACCCACTGCGTCCTCCTCCTCCTCCTCCTCCATCCACATGTGTTCCAGCCAGGAGCCGGAGCACAGGGCAAGTCTGGCTCCTGGTTGCAAAGGCTTTCTTGCCTTCCCTGATCACAAAAGCTCAAGTTTTAAGTATCCAGCCTCTGATATTCAATAATTAAATCAGATTAAGTAAGTGCAAAAACCTCTCCCAACCTGGACGGCAAAAAGAAAAATTCAATATCCAGGACAAAGTTTCATATATTTCATCAGGGACTCTCAAAGTGTATTATAAGTTAAAAAGAATGACAAAAATCACAGAGAGGTGAGGGTTATTCTTCCTTCATTGGTTTCATCCTTTCAGTGGGAAGAGGCATCTTCACATTCTGGTATTTTCCCCACAGTAAGGCCAAGTGCAGATCCCAAATGTCCTAAAGCCAAGCTCAACACCCTCACCCCAGATGATGCCTCCATGCCAAAACTCTTGTGTTTGCTTAGGCTCCATTCCCTCTTGGGCACTGGAACAGCTCCCCAGGGAATGGGCACGGCCCCAAGGCTGCCAGAGCTCCAGGAGGGTTTGGACAATGCTCTCAGGGTGGGATTATTGGGGTGTCTGTGCAGGGCCAGGAGTTGGATGGATGATCCTTGTGGGTGCTGTCCAGCTCAGGATATTCCATGACTCCATGATTCACCCTCATGACTTCATCTTTCCAGGGAATGAGTGAAATGTGAGATTTTAGCTCAGATACTGACCTCTGGAATGGACAGCTGGAATTAACATGGGATGGGTGCCTACTCTCATCGTGCCCAGTCATGAGGATAAGCACTTCCAAAATGTTTCTGCATCCTAGAGTGAAAAATTACTGAAGCACAGAACAGCTATCACTGAATCCTAGCACAATTTGGGTTGGGAGGGAGCTTTAAAGTCTCATTCCACCCCCTGCCATGGTCAGGGGCACCTTCCACTATCCCAGGTTGCTTCAAGCCATGTAATTGGTACTATTCCTTCCAGGGGAAGACAGACACCCCTGGAATCCTTGCTTTAGAACGAGCTGAACCATTTTCCAGGCCCTGTTGACCACATCTCATCCAGGAGGAACTCATCGTATGCAAAACACGTGCAGTAGAAGCAGAAAGAGTTCAATGTTTGAGTTTATTCAATGAATCCTATAATCCTAAGTGAGGTGTGGCCATAAATAAGAAGTCCCAGAAATTCTTACCTACATTCAGTGCTTCTGTTTCTTCTAGGGGGAGACAGGGAAAGCTCAGCCAGCTCTGAATTACCCCTTCAAGTGACTCTTGCCCCAGTGATGACAGACCAGAGGCTGTTTGCAATTATTCAGTGGTTGTAACCACAGAAAAACCTAAAATTCAGCTTGATTGGCCCAAAATAACACCCCAAAAGACAATGCCACAACAACAGTGGTGTAAAAAGATTCTCCCTCGGTGTGTTGCGCTCCCACCTCCTTGCTCACCCCAACCCCTCCAAGACTCAAAAGCAGGAGCTGTTTTCAGCCATGTGTGAGGATTCCACACGTTGCAGGCTGTAACTCCAGGCAGGTGTCATGTTAAATCTCCCGAGGGATTGGTGGTTGTTTATCATCAGAACAGGGGGAATCTCTCCAGCTTTACCCCGCGCAGTGGCTTCGTCACCTAAAGCTGCACATGATCAGCTTGACCTCACGCTGCCGTGGCTGACTGGGGTTTTTTCCAAAAGGAGATTACACAGAGTTGCTCGGAGTGGGATTTCCAGCACTTTTCCTCCTCCGAGATTGTCTTAATAATTAATTGTTTATTATAATTAATTGTGTTTTTGCAACATCCCCTGGACTATTTTACCTGTAAATCTCTGTGTAACTTCAAGGCATTAATGAAAACAGACTCACCCACGAAGGTGGCTGAGGAGATTTTATTAAGTGTTAAGGGAGAATGCAGAAGGGAAAATGCATTTTGGAAAATATGTTAGGCTTGGAAAAACTCCTGCTGGGACCACTGCTCAAATTCAAGGCTGAACCCCAGTCAAGTCTGCAGGGGAGAGAAAGCACCCAGGAGTGGATAACTATTAACCCAGATTCCAGCCTTTTTAATAAATTAAAGCTGTAGATCCCAGCTCCTCACCACAGTGGCTGTTCTGACCCTATTTCCTCCCCAAATAAAGAGTTCTGTCAAGTCTTGAGCTCAAAACCCCAGCCAACATGACACAGCAGCAGGTCATGCAACAAACCCAGGGGTCCTCTTTCCTAATCCCCTCCTCCCCTTCTAAAAACCTCCTGCTCCTCGAGGAGGAATTAGCAGAAGACTGCAGAAATTTGCTGACAGACAGGGAGAAGCCTATCCCTTTGACTCCCATAAACCCTTCTTTATGTTTGGATCTTATTTGCACCTGTTTCCAATCCATTATTGAAAGGTTTTGCACTTAACAGTGAAATTACCAAGGCTGTTTGGTCTCACTTAGAAAAACTGAGCGTGGTCCAACTGGGAATATTTTGGGGAAAATCACTTAGTCCCTGTTCCCATAGGAATATGAGCCAGCACCTCATTTCCAGATGCTTAACCTCCTCCTGTGTTTTCCTCTCCTGAACAGGGCCTCACTTTCTCCCTGTGGAGTTATTTTCCATGTAGTGAAAGGATCTCAGTCCCAGCCTCCCAAGAGGTGACTGTGCTGCCCAGGAGAAAAAAAGGAGCATGGACCTCCCTGTCTCAGTTATCAGTTTCTGCTCTCTGCCAAAATAATCTCCACAGGAAATGAAATTCTCATTGTGTTTGTGGTGACACATCAGAATTGTTCAATTTTGGGCAGACTGCACTGAAGGACTGCTTTGCTCAGATGATCCCAACAGTGCAAGACCAACTTTCAGGAGGCCTAAAAGCCTGGGTGCTACCAGGACTGTCCTGATCTGGTGGAAGATGTGCCTGTTTATTGCAGAGGGTTGGACTTGAACTCTAAAGGTCCCTTCTAACCCAAACCATTCCATGGTTCTATTCTATACAACTGCATGAGAGCAGCCAGAAACTTGGGAAATGTAGCTGCAGACAGATTCCTCTTTGCCATTGAGACTGAAGTTATTTCTTTGCCAAATCTCTCCTCTTTCCTCCCCAAACACAAATCCTGCTTCAGCCTTGCAGGGTCACTTGAGAAAGCTCTTCGTTTGCTCTGGAATTTTATAAAAATAGAAACACCTGAAAACCAAACAAGCCTGAAAACCATGGTTTGTCCCGAAATGCAGCTGTATAAATGCATTAAACTATGTGGGTCAGTGAAAGAAGGGTGGTTGGGCCCTGGAACAGCTCCCCAGGGAATGGTCATGGCCTCAAGGCTGCCAGAGCTCCAGGAGTGTTTGGACAACGCTCTCAGGGATGCACAGGGTGGGATTATTGGGATGTCCTGTGCAGGGCCAAGAGTTAGAGGTCAAAAGCACTGGTCTCTAAACACCAATTGTGTGGAGGTTTGACTGGCAGGACAGTGACATTACCTTGCTTTGGCCCACCACAGATGTAAGAGACAGATGTGAGATACTCGAGCATCTCCCAGACCTCACCTTCTGCCTCTTTAAAACCAACCCCAGGCTGCCCACAGTGGTCTGAGCACAACTTTCCACCATCAGCAGTTCTCTTGGGTGAGCCTGAAGGAGAGCTGGAGCTTTGCCAGGCTTGGCTCTGCTCATCTCAGCTGGAGCACAGCCTCTGCCATCTCCTCAGGGCTCCATCCCTTGGTGCTGGGACACGAGCAGGAGATGACATCCCTGCCCTCAGTGTGGTGGGCTCTGAGATCAGGATCTCACCTTGCTGTTGGGAGCCAACTGAGCCTTGCTGGGCTGAGGATAAACCTCTGGCCTTGCCACAGCTTCAATGGGTAATGCAGTTTCAGGAATTTTTCACCCTCTGGGGTGCAGCAGATGCAAGGAGCTCTGGGTGTGCTGCACAACACAGGCACAGGAGATGAGAGACCTCCTCTCCTAATCCCCTTGGACCCAAAATCGGTCTAAGAGAGGAGTAACTGCCTGATATGCTGAGGCATTAATGGATTAGCACTAAGAGCATTAGGGACTTGATTAATGATGCAACATCCACACCCCCGCCCACCACGTCACCAGCCTTCAAAGGGCTCCATCCTTGCCTGGTCCTTGTGCCTTCCAGCACTCACTCCTCATCTTGTAGGATCAGGGAATCATGGAACGGTTTGGTTTGGAAGAGATCTTAAAGTTCATCTCATTCCTGACCCCTGCCATGGGCAGGGACACCTTCCACTATCCCAGGCTGCTCCAAGCCCCATCCAGCCTGGCCTTGGACACTTCCAGGGATCCAGGGACAGCCACAGCTTCTCTGGGCACCCTGTGCCAGGGCCTCCCCACCCTCACAGGGAAGGATTTCTTCCCAATATCCCGTCTATCCCTGCTCTCTGGCAATTTGAACCCATTCCTCCTTGGTCTATCCACGCTCTTGTAAAAATTCCCTCTCCATCTTTCCTGTAGGCTCCCTCCAGGCACTGGAAGGCCTCAGGTCACCTCTAATCTGTATTCAGATAAAGCCAGGAGCCAGTCTGGTATCTCCTACTCTCCTCAGGTGATACAACTTCCCAGCAGGAATCAGCTGCTTTGGCTGATTCCTGTGGCCATAACCCAACACTTTCACTTTGAGGCCTTGCCTTCAATCCAAAGGGAATTTCTGCAAAGCAGAGCTTTTCATGGCTAGGTTTTTTTCCCACAATTTCAGCTGCATCAGCCTGAATTCATCTAACCAAGCTGCAGGTATTTATATATGGAGATATTCCTTAGGGAAGATACTTGCTGGGAAAAACTCAGGCCGTGTAGGGGAGGTGGAGGTGGGAGACATCGTATCTGGAAATCTCTGTATTCTGAGGAATGATGCAACTTCCTTAAATCTTAAACTGAAGATCTGGTCTGTCATGTCAGCACATGGGGCAACCTCTCCCACTCATCCAGGAGCTGCTTATTTGAACACTTTAAACTCCAAAATGCAGTGATGGAAATGACGAGTTGGAAGCTTAAACCTCTGGTGCTCTCCTGGCTGTGCCACAGACTGGGAATGCTTTAGCACATCCTCTAAAGCTGGGACACAAACTCTTATTTCTTCTCACCTGATCAGCAGCCATGGTTAACCAGAGGATGTAGGGGTTGAAGACACACTTGGGGAGTGCTGGAGCATGTTCTGTGCTCTCTGGGATTGTCACACAAATGATCCTACAAATGACCACAGGAGGTTGGGAAGGGATAAGTGGGTAATAATCTCAGAATTCAGATGAAACCATTACAGATTTTTTGGTTTAGAGAGGATGGGCGGTGACAACCAGGATTTGCTCACTCCAGCATTTTCATACCTCAGTTTTTAGGATGCAATAGTGATACAGGACAGGAAGGTGACATCTCTGCCAGGAAACCAATCAGTGCTTGGAGTAATTTTCTGGTCCTGAGGACAATTGTCAGGGCTGGCAATGTCCACATTATTAAACTTCCTCCACAACGAGGGGAATGCTTCCTGTCTGGGTTCAGGGATGGGCTTTGGTACCAGTTTGGACCAGACTGTGGTCAAACAGCTTTTACAGACCAGTTAACCCAGTGCCTGCCCTTGACTGCTCTTCTCAGCATCATCACATTGCTGGATTCAGAGAGCAGAAAGAGCTGGAGACTAAAGGAAAGCCAGGAACATGATGGAGAGGGTGGAGAACCTCAAGGAAAAGGAAATCTGACTCTGGTCAGGCCCTCAAGTGCCAGAGGGGATGTGAATCAGGGCAGAAATGCTCCCCCAGGGAAATGACACTGTGTGCAAAGTGGAGGTTCCTTCCCCACCCACCACCCAACTCTGGTCCTCTCAGAAAAGCTTTCAGGGGATGAGATTTTGAGATTTAATCACAACTGTGGGACTTGACACCTCCAGGGAATTGGATTTCCCTTGGCTCTGCTGAAAAGGGAAACGCCTTAAAACTCTCAAATGTGACAATGTTACAGGATGCACAACGTGTCCTTTTGGGATTCAAAATCCACCCTCCCAGCTACTTCACTCTGCTCTCCTTTTTTTCCCCCTCCCTTTCACTTTTCTTTCACCTTCAGGAATGAATTTAGTTTCTGTTTCCCTGGAACCAGCCTATAGTGGGAGTCAATAATTTTCTAACAAGGCTCCAGATTTTTGTTCTGACTTCCCACAAGCCTCTTGCAGAGCCTGAAGACCCCTCCCAAGTACAAAAGGTGCCACTGCAACCAAATTTGGGATCTTCAGTGCTGTTCTCTGTGACAGCAGTGAGGATAATGGAAAAGCTCCTCAAGGAAATGGAGGACTGACAGCACGAGCTGTTTGCCCATTGTGTCTCCCAAGGTGAGGGGCAGTGGGAAGATGGCAAAGATGCCTCTGGAGAGGTTTCACATAAAAGAGAGGTTTCACATAAGGAGTGTGGGGTGTTTAGCTCAAAATACAGGCCACAGCAGGTGGATGGAGGGGGTTGGGAACGAGATGGTTTTGAAGGTTCCTTCCAACCCAGAATCACAGAACCAACTAGGCTGGAAAAGACCTTTGAGATCATCGAGTCCCACCTGTGACCAAACACCACCTTGTCAACCAGATCATGGCATCCAGTCTTTTCTTAAACACCTCCAGGGACAGTGACTCCACCACCTCCCAGGGCAGCCCATTCCAATGCCCAATCACCCTTTCCATTAAGAATTTCTTCCTAATGTTCAACCTAAACTCCCCCCCGGTGCAGCTGAAGACTCTCCTCTTGTCCTAACCCCAAACCACTCAATGTTGCTCCAGAGAGGAAGTGCAAATAAAAGCAGGAGAGTCCACGGCAGGCTGAGAGTGGCCCCAGGCTGGGATAAGCCCAGGAGGGAAGGGTTTGTTGGAGCTGTGGTTGCTGGGGACACCAGGAGCAGTCCCAGGAGCTCTGGGGGAAGTGTTTGGGAGCACAGCCCAGCAGAACGAGTCTGGTGGGGCTGCTGGTGTGTTCACACTGCTGTGACTGGTGTGAAATTCTGCCCTCACCCTACCTCCCAGAGAGCTGGGGAGAGCTTCCCTGTGTTGTAAGAGGGATGACAACATCCCTCTGTGCCTTGCCAAGCAGGGATCTGAGCGTGGCAGGGAAAACACCCCCGTGGTGCTGAGCTGGGGGAGTCCTGCCCACAGCCCCTGCTCAGCTCTGAGTACGTGGGGGTTGTGCTGCAAGGGGCTCTACTCAACACACATTGCCCACACAGAGCTCTGTGAGGATTTGCTGCTGGGTAAAACTGGCTCTTTAGCTCCAGCAACGTGGCTTTGCACTCAGGTCTTGGGTTTTATCCAGCCCCTTTCCCTGTCCCAGCCTTTTCAGAGTACATTTACACCACACCAGAGGTGAAAAATTAAATAAAAGCCTTGAGACTTCAGTCCCCTGTATGGCAGTAGAAAATATTGCTGCTGATTTTACTTTTATCTTACATTGTTTTGGACTCATAAATGTTCTTGGGCAGCAGGTCTGGATACAGATTCTGCATCACAGTAGCATTGGTCTGATCAGATTAAAGTTGAAGGAGCGGCTGTGGCTTTACAGGCTTAAAACAGCTACTCTGGCATTTGAAATTAATTCAGAATTCAACCCCACACTTGACACTAAGTATTATATTCATGTTAGGCATTACAGCCTGTCCAGGGGAGAGAAATTGGCTCCACTGGGTGGAGTTTGCAGAAGCCTGGCTGTGCCATTGCCGCAAATCCCAGTGCAGATGGATCCTTCCCAGAGAACAGGGCTTGCCTTTGCACTTCTCCTCTTCCAACCCCCCTGTCTCGATCTGCTTGAGCCCCTGCTCTTTAATGAGAGGTGAGATGATTCTCAGTGGAGCACACTCTCCTCAGTCCCAGTCCCGAGGATCATCAGGAATCCACTGGTAATTTTAAGGAATGAATTAGCCCTGCAGTGTGTCTGTGCCTGTGCATGGATAACCTGACTGCTGACTGGAGTCACTGGGAACTTTGGCTGCCTCTAAACCCAGTGTCAAATCCCTGGCAGGGTTTCAGCATGACCTTGCACCATTCTCAGGAACAAATCCCAGGTGTGGATCAGGAGTCAGCATGGGTCCACCCTGTTTTGAAGGCTGAACTTGACAGGATGGACATGTCCAAACCAAAGCAGGTGGATGAAGTCCCAGAGAATGGAAAAGGCACTGTTTGATTTATAGATATTGCAGTAAAGGTTTTTTATTTTGCCTCTGTTGATAGTGGCTTTGTTAAATAAGAATATCTTAGGCACAGACAGATAAGAGTATCCTGAGGGCTTCCCCCTGCAAGAGCCTCAATTTTCATGTGTTAATGGCTTCAGACTGAGCCCACTCAGTCCTTCAGTGCTTTGAAGTATCTGCATTGTTAGGGCCATTTAAAACCATCATCAGTTTGATTCTTTCTCTCCTGCACTCGCAGCCAAGAAATAATCCCGAGTTAACGCTTCCCTTGTTTGCCTGTGAGATAACAGAGCAGCTTCACAGTACGGGGTGTGCCCCACCCTGGACCCTGGGCCCGGTGGCATCTCCCTTAGAGCTTCCCTCACCTGCAGCTGGAGCCTTGTCCAGGCTCCTCACAGAATCACGGAGCAGGGAGGATCAGAAGGAGCCTCAGGAGGTCTCTGATCCAACACCCAGTTCAAAGTTAGATGCAAGTTCAAAGTTTTATTGCTCGGGGTCGTACTCAGCAATATTTTATCTCCAAGGATGGAGACCCCCTCAGCATCTCTGGGTCACTCCTCCCATTTTTTATTCCCTTCATGGTGGATTTTCCCCACCTCCAATCCCCTAATGTCTAACTGGGATTTCTATTCTTGCTGTTAAAGCCAATTGTCTCTTTTCCTTTCAATCTGAACATCCAAGGAAAATCTGACTCCGTATTCTCTATACCCTCCCATGGCTGAAGAAACCCAGCTACCTCAGCCTCTGCTTCCAGATCCTGCCCTTTATCTCCCTAACCATGTCAGTATAAATATATATATATAAATATATATATATAACATAATATATAAATATATATATATAACATATATAAATACCCTGACCTTCTGTCTGACTCTCTCCAGTTTGTCAGTCCACTCCTCATGGAAAAGCTCGAAACTGGGAAATCTCTAGCCAGGTACAGTATTCTGGATATGTCCTACATGTACCAAAGTCTCCCACAAAAAGGAGAAAAGCCCTCTGTGACACTCTGGCATGTTCTGTTACATCCCATTGCACTCCACAAGGTGTAATAAGGATTCTCCTCCTCTTGGACTCTTTCACATCCATCTTCTCGGTATTTTGAAATTCTCTCTTGATTGAATTGATGCAGGAATCAGATCCAAGCTAAGAGAAAGGTGAGGATGATCCCTTTTCCCTTTGTGCCTCTGTGGAGAATGAAAAGGGAGCAAGTAATGAGAAGAACCAGTGAAGCTCCATCAATCAATTCAAAAGATTTCTGCAAAACAATTGGGTGAGAAAACATCTCCTTCACTGAATGGAGAGAAAAGAGGGAGTGGTGCTACAGCACCATGGAATTCTGCACAATATCCCGGTTTTCTTTCCACCTCACCCACCTTTGGGAGGTCCATGTCCATGGCATGGCTAAGGAGAGATTGCAAGGGCTTTAATCCATCTGAAGCTGGATTAAACCTTTGCCCATTGGGGTTTTTAGGGCACCCCTGAAATAAAATTATGATGCCACTAATTAATAACTTGACACAGAGTTGATTCCTGTCCCTAAAAAGTGCTGGGACCCTCTAAGCCCCAGGGATCAGGCTGGAGGTGCAGAGCAGAGCTGAAGGGAATGTAGCAGCCTGTCCTGGATCAGGCTCAGGGAAGCCAGATGAGATATTTTGATGCTTACAAAGCTGTTTAATCATAAGATAACACACGCAGCCTGTTCACACAAATTAGGGTGGGTCCCGTTTGCATAATGTTGATTCCAGAGACAAATTAATCCCACAGACAACTTGTTGCTGCTGCAGATTTTATCCATTCAGCACATTCGATATGGGATCAGCTCTCAGGCTGAGGAAATCGTCACGGGGTGAATTTTGAGAGGGAGGAAAGAGGAAAAGGGAAAAGCAGCTGGGCTTCACTGTGGAAATTGCTCCTGGGTTGCTGAGTTTTAATGGAATTTATCCCAGGCTTTACAAATTGAAGGGGATCTTTGCTTCCTTCTGATGTTCCTAATCAGAAGATGCTTAATAACCATTCATCCCTTATTTATTTTGCAAATAATACAAATTCAGTCACGGATCAAACATCCCATCCCCAACCCTCCTCCAGGTGCTTCTTGCCCCACTGATCTCCCTTACAAAAAAAAAAATCCTTACAAAAAAGTGTCCATTCAGTGCTTTCCCAGCACTACACTGGACCAGGGCACCGATTTTCAAGCATTCCCTTTGAAATAAAAATCTATTCAGGACATCCACTGCTCCTTCACAAATTAATTAAATTTTAATTAAACGTCACTGAGAAATTACATCTCCCTTTGCAGCCAGCTGGGTCAGGAAGGGCCATGGGGCATTCTGACAGAGCTGCAGCTTTCCTCAGCTTTCCAAGGGGAGGGATCTATGCTGATTCATTCATAATCAGCGCACTGAATAATGAATGAGGTGCTAATGACAGTCCAAAGTCCTGCAGAGGAGCCAGGATGTACTTTCAAGACTCCATTCTTTTTGAGACAAGGTGGGGACAAGGCAATTAAAAAAAATAAAATTCATTTCAGTGTAAGAAACCAGGATGGAAAGCACAGCCTTGAGGACTCTGTGAGTTCCTGATGAATTCCTGGAGGTGCATTTTTTCGGGGGGGATATTTCAGAAACTGCCTTCTGGCCTCTCACTCTGCTACTGCACTTCCTCTCCTGTAGCAGAACTGTTAGTACTTAAAAATAAATCCTGAGGCAGCTCTTGCTCTCACATATCCCCCACAAACACAGGGAGCAGTGGAGGGGGCAATGGGGATTGGGAGAGAAACTCTGGGGGCTCAGGAGGGACGAAAAATGGGAGCTGGGAGGCTCTGACAGGAATTGCTCAGATATTCCCTCTACAAGCCTAGAAATTGTCCCTGTTTGGAAGGGTTTTTAACAGAAATCCTGAGGTTAGTGACTGTAACCACAGTGCATGGCTTTGATTACATGGGAATTTTAAGCCACCCTAAATTATTTCATATTTAGAGAGCACAAAGGCTCTTCCTGCCTTGCCTTTTCCCAGTGAGGGAAATCTTTGCTCGAGGAGCAAAGTCAGCTGGAGCACAAGAAACTCAAAGCTTCCAGCAGCCAAAGTTTAGATGAACTGGGATGAAAAAGCAAATGACTGAGTGGTGGAAATAGAGCATTTCTGGTTCATTCCCTGTTCTGGATTGTCTTTCTGCAAAGAAAAGGCAGGATGATCGTTCTCTGGGGTGAGGCTCATTAAACAGTGTCCAGTTCTGGGGACCTCAGCACAGGCAAGACATGGAGTGAATCCAGAGGAGGCCATGGAGATGCTCCAAGGGCCAGAGCCCCTCTGCTCTGGAGCCAGCCTGGGAGAGCTGGGGGTGTTCACCTGGAGAAGAGAAGGCTCCAGGGAGACCTCAGAGCCCCTTCCAGTGCCTAAAGGGGCTCCAGGAGAGCTGGAGAGGGACTTGGGACAAGGAATGGAGGAACAGGACACAGGGAATGGCTTCCCGCTGCCAGAGGTGGGATATTGGTAAGAAAGGAGGTTTAGACTGGATATTAGGAAAAGTGTGATCCTTTAGAGGGTTGTCAAGCCCTGGCACAGGCTGACAGGCTCTTTGTGTTTTGTTGGGATTCACTGAACTGCAGGAAACGCCCTGGAGCTGGCTAAATCCAAGCTCTTGCTTCCCTTTACACCTTCTGCGGAATAAAACTGAAGAACGGAGAGAGAACGAGGGTTTCTTTTAAAAAGGACAAGTTGTCTTATTTTAAAATAGCTGTAAAAGTACCCTGACCATGTCTGGAGGTTCTCAGCCCTCCTCTTGGACTGGAGGCAAATTAAATTAGCTGAGTCCTGGATTTTTTGGCCATTCATCTTCCAGCAAACTGGGAAGTCCCAAGGCACCAGTGTTGGAGCACTGCTGTCCCCTCTGATAGAGAACAAAATCATTGAAATGGGTTTTTCTTGGAAAACCAGCACAGACCCAGGGGATTCCTGTGCAGATTTTGGGAGTTTGCATTGCCTAGAGTGATTCCCAACAGGCAAGGTAGGTGTACCATCCTAAAATCTTTAAAATCATGATTATTTGGGCAGGGAATAGTCATAGTAAAATCATAGAAGCATGAAAGGGTTTGGGTTGGAAGAAACCATAAAGACCACAGGCAGGGACACCTTCCCCTGGAATATTTAGACAACTAATGGAGATAAAACTCTGAGCTCCCTAATTTAGGTGGGATAAACAGCACCCTACATTCTATTCTGTGCTCACAGAATCCACAGAATCACTAAGGCTGGAAAAGACCTGTGAGATCGTGATCCTCAAACAGATGCTGATGTTTTTCCTGCCATTTTCACTATGAGGGAATTCACCAATGCTGTGCACAGATCAGAAGCAGGGGTGGATCTACAGCCTTCACTTCCCCAGAAACAATTTGCTCCAGAAACAATCTGCTGGGAGATGCATTCAAAGCTGCAGGATCTGGGGACTTCAACCCTGCAAGTCTTTTCCTGTATAATTGCACAGAGGATGCAGACTCCACTTTTACTCATGAACCCATAATTGCAAAAGGTTGGAGAGTGGTAGCCAGGCGCTTTGCACAACAATAACCTGTTCCTCTTCATCCCACAGGATCCCTGAAAGATTTTTCATGCCTAGGCAGGATGAGACGTACCCAGTCAATTCCTGGTCTCACCCCCTAACCCCATTCCCGGGACATGACTCATTTTTGGACATCCAGCCCAAAGAAAGTCCAGGAATGAGCCTCCAAGTGAAATCAGTGGGCATAAGGCTGCTCCATCCTCCTGTAATTAAGCTGTCTCAGATATTCCCCACCAAAAAGGCACCGAGGGAATGCTGGGCTTAATCACCACGTCAGTTTATCCAACGCTTCCCCAGTGGGCTGGGCTGGGCTTTTGCCAGGTTTTGCCATGGATCTTCCTTCCTGGACAAATATTTCCCTGCTAACAGCCTCATCTTCCAATTCCTACAGACATCTCTCCCTAAAGACACCGAGCTCTCTCCAATTTGTTCATGTCACCTTGGAGGAAAGAAACAAGATCCTCACTTTAGGATCTTGCAGGGAATAATGGATGTTCCCAGGTCCCTTAAGAAAGGAATTATCATCCCAGTACTGCTGACAGGTTAGATAGAGCTCACTGGGGTTCAGGGACCTGGCAGAGGGCGTGGAATGATTCGGTGGCAGGAACAAAATCATGCAAGTGCAGAGCTCTGGTTCCATTCTTAATTATTCTCTTCCATTATCATAATGAAGACTGCAGAGTTAGGAAGGAGGTCCCTGATTCCCATCAGCCTCTAAACATATTTTTTAGGAATATTCCCTAATCCTATAAATGTCTTTATCCAGTTTGACTGAAGGGACAGGCAAAATCAGCAGGAAACAACTGGACAATCCCAGTTGTTCTCCCAGTTGAGGTTCTCATCATTCGTTCCTCAAAAAACAAACCCGACCAAAACAAAACAAAACAAAACAAAACAAAAACAAAACAAAACAAAACAAAACAAAACAAACAAAAAAAAACCCCAACAAAAAACCAAAAAACCAAAAACCAACCAACCAACCAACCAAAAAAAAAAACCAAACAGAAAAAGAAACAAGAAACCTCCCCTTCAAAAAAAACCCACCAAAAAAGCCTTTCTGAAAAAAAAATTTCCTGGTAAAATCTTCCCTTTTTTTTAGAAGGAAAATCGTTTTCTCTGTTTCCATTTTATCTTTGTTTAACTGAGAATTGTAATCTATCGATTTCATAGAAAAAAATCTCTTATTTTTACTCACAGTTATACACCTGAATATAGTTATTATTAAAGTAGAAAGGGTTTAAATTACAGATTCACAGAATAACTGGGCTGAAAGGGATCTTCATAGGTCATCCCTGACCCCTTAAATTAAATAGGTCTTCAAACTGGTAGAATTTGATGATGAAGATGAAGCTTAATTTGACCAAGAAACTGTTAATTACAGCTAGGTGGAAAGGAAAAAGTACAGGACATGAGAAAAAAGGGAATTTTCAATTTTCTATGGATGTTTTGGGGGAGTTTGGATATTGATATGAAAAACATTAAAAAAATATACATCTTGTCATTTGTAAAAAATCAAACAATCTCACTCTGACTGGTCATTCATCACTTTTATTTTTCTTTTCAACTAGAAAAACTTGAGAAGTCGCACAAAATGCACTTTCTTTTTAAGTGTGCTTAAGGGAAACAAAGCTAAACTCTAAGTTTTCTTTAAGTTACTGGGCTTTATTTTTTTTTTTTTCTCCTTAGAAGGATGTTTTCTGCAAGGAAATCATCAATGGAAAATGTTTGACCAGCTGTACCCTTATCTGCAGATCTGGAAGCACAGGCAATACATGGAAATCCCCACCTCACTCGAAGTTTCAAGGGGCTGGCTGCTTTTTTGTGCTCGTGCCTCTTTCGATGTGAATAAGTGCTCCAGTATTCGCTTTTGTTTGCCATCCATCCACTCCAGCCCAGGGAAAAACACAGGGAAATTTCACCTTGTGCAGGATCCCCGCGGAGTCTGCAGCGGGCTGGTTTTGTGCAGTCCCCCTGAACAAAGCCTTGGTTTTGGCTCCTTCTGGAGTCTTCAGGGAATTTGAGTCTGGAGATCAACTTGCAGCTTGCAGGAAATGACAGAGACAACCTGGATATGTCTCAGTATGGACTGGACGTCGCTCGTTTGCACTCCTGGCTTGGGTTTGAGCCTGCTGGAGTGACCCCAGTGATCCCAGCCATGGGGCAGGAGTCAGCACAGCCCAAGGACCATTCCTGGTGGTTGTTCAGGTGCAGCCACCAGGCTCTGGAGAGAGTTTTGACCAGATCAAGCCAACTGGTCATCAAGGGAGAGGATGGGCACAGGTTCATGGGAGAAGCTGTGGCTGCTCCATCCCTGGAAGTGTCCAAACCCAGGCTGGATGGGGCTTGGAGCAACCTGGCCCAGTGGAAGGTGTCCCTGACCATGGCAGGGGATGGAATTAGATGGTTTTTAAGGTCTCTTCTAACCCTCACCACTCTGATTCTAAGACTTGTCATTGATAGAAAGAGATGTAGTTTTGTTTGCCATCCACTCGAAGTTTGGAATTCCTTTGTCCCTCTGGTTTTTTTGCCAAGATCTGATTGTGGGAACTGATCTGAGGGCAACTTTTAATTCCTGACCACTCTATCTCCTGTCCATGTCCTACAAAGTACTGCAAAATCTTCCTGGTCTTCCAGGAGAACAGCAGAGAGAGTTAAAATTGTTCAGCCAGGAGAAGAGAAGGCTCTGGAGAATCTTCATCCAGGAGAACAGCACTCAGCAGGAGTGACGGGGGAAGAAATTCTGTTCAGTTTGGCTTTTCTTCCTAGTCTGGACTGGATTTCCACCTCTGGATTTCCACCTGTGGACTGCATTTCCACTTCTGGCTTTATTTCATACCCCAGCCATGAAGTGCTGATAACACTTTGGGGAAAAAAAGACACCCCAAAAGCCCAGACACACACACACACACACACAGACACACAGACTTGCTTGGGCTTGCACTGCAGGTTCTCCGCCCGGGAGCAAATCACTTGGGAAATTTAATTAAAGTTTAATGAGGCACTTTGATTGTTGGGCCGTACGCCTGCTGGAATTAATGTACAATGAAGGGGCGTCTCGTCACGCTGCTGGCAAGAGCTGGCAATCGCTGGCAAGTTCATGTAGAGCAGAGCATGTCATCCTAAATCACCTTTTGAACCCGGGAAGGCAGCAGGGAAGAGCAGCCAGGAAGCTCTGATGGGTCATTTAGTACAGCAGGTCCTTTACATGGGAATCTTGTGCCTGGGAGAAATTCCCTCGCAGTGGTTTTTGGGACTTTTCGGGAGGTTGGGGATGGAAGGCAGGCAGGGTGATGTGGGGAGTCTGGCTTGTGGGTTTCCTTCTCTTCTTTGCCTTGAGTAGGAAGGAGTCTGGATTGGAGGAAGCTCTGGCATGGGAGATTCTGGGATATTTGGGACCTCCATGGATCATCTATGGGGTCATGGTGCAGAGATACCCAACCTGTTTGTTGCTAGTGAAGATGTGGGTTCTGTCTCAAGTGAAGGGCCTCCAGGCCACCAGGAAGAGGCATTTTGGAATTCAATGCTGGTTTGGAGATGGACAGCCAGCCTCAGGAGAGTCCCACCTCCTTCTAGGAAAAGATCTGTCACAGCTCCCATATGGGATCTCCAGAGGCCCCTTAGAACCTCAGCATTTCTGTGAGAATCACAGAACATTCTGAGCTGGAAGGGACCCACAAGGACCATCAAGTCCAACTTTTAAGTGAATTTCCCACAGAGGGAAACCCATGACCTTGGCATTATTAGCACCATGTTCCAACCAATTGAGGTGAAAACTGCACCAGGCTGGATTTGACCTCCAAATCAGAGTGGAGACACCTGGGCATGCCTGGGAGTTAAATCCCACCCTAAATCACTGATCAGGCTTGCCCAATGTAGTCACTGGGAAGGGACCTGGCAGGCCTTGTTAAAACTTAAACGTTGAGTGGATGCACCCAAATCTGCCTGTGAGATGAGAGTGGTCCCAGAGGGGGGAAAAGTTCATTGTGATCCTGTAACCACGAGATCAGTGCCTTCCAATGCACTGTCACATCCCAGGAACTCCTGCAGCTCCAGCTCTCCTGCAATGCCTGGCACCTGGAAGGAGCAGGGAGGTTGCACAAGCACTCTCTAGCCTGGCATTTCCTAATCCTGGAGCACTTGATTCTGCAACTGAAACACATCTTCCTGGGAATGGGGGTAAAAGCCCAGCAGACAAATCCACACTCCAGAACTGCCCATCACGGAATAGGAGCAGGGTCAGAGGCTTCCCAGTGACCTTCCAGTTGTTCGGGGTGATTCTGGCCCAGATCAAGTGCCAGGGATGCAAGCACTGCCCAGGTAAGGTTCAAGGGGAGCAAAGGCCAGGGGTCATTCCCAGGAGGCTGTTTGGGTGCTGTCGTCCTCTTTTGGGAGTCTGAAAGGACAGACCAGTTGGGTTCAGAGCTGATCCCTTTATTTTCCTGCACAGTTGCATCCATGAAGGTCATTGGAGCCTCTGGAACCACCAGGCCATCGAGGCACAGTTGGAGGCTGTCACCTCTCCCAGGCCAGCCCTGGAGTGGATCAGAATCATGGAATCCCGGAATCACAAAATATCCTGAGTTGGATATCCATGGATCCACCAGGATCATCCAGTCCAACTCCTGGCCTTGCCCAGACACCCCAACAATCCCAGCCTGACATTGTCCAAATGCTCCTGGAGCTCTGGCAGCCTTGGGAATGTCACCATTCCCTGGGGAGCTGCTCCAGTGCCCAACCACCCTCCGGGGAAGAACCTTTTCCCAGTATCCACCCTAAAAGGACAGGTGGGACATGGGCTCTGCTGGGAGTTCCACCAGACTGTGCTGAGAGCTGTGGGATAGGAGACCAAGGGATGTTGCTTTCTCCAAGCCTTGTGTCCTTTGTACTCTGTATGTACACTTATATATAAAATCATAAAATCATGGAATTCAAGAATGGTTTGTGTTGGAAGAGACCTTAAAATTCATCTCGTTCCACCCCCTGCCATGAGCAGAGACACCTTCCACTGGACCAGGTTTCTTCCTTATATTTAATCTAAATCTACCCTCTTTTAGTTTAGAACAATTACACTTTATCCTATCATGACTGGCCTTGCTAAAAGGTTTGAACCCATTATATATATATATATATATATATATATATATATATAGGATCACCCTTATGCACATACACATACGTGTATGTGTCATATCTCTGTATGTATATATTATATTATATTATATTATATTATATTATATTATATTAATTACATTTATATTTATATTTATATTTATATTATATTTATATTTATATTTATATTTATATTTATATATACGTATATTTGGTATCTCCAGTAAATGAGAGTGGAAGAGTTGGGAGTACCCATCTTTCTTATATATATAAATATAAATACATATATATATATATATGTGTGTGTGTGTGTATATATATTTTTTTATATCTCCAGTAAATATGAGTGGGAGAGTTGGGAATGTCTGAGTGGTTACAATCACAACCGTGTGAAGCTCAAGACAGGAATTTTGGCCGAGAGGAAAGCTGGCCCCAGGTCAGGGGTGCTGAGGAGCCTCTTTTAAACTCAGGTTTTTGGCATCCTCCCTGAATTTTGGCTGATGCCCAAATGGGCAGCGTGAAGACTCTTCCCTCACCAGGGAAGCAAATCCAGCCTTTCCCACTCCAATTTCATGAAAAGAAACCTCACAAGCCGTGTTTTATTTATCAAAACAAATAAAAAGGGGTGGTGGACAAGGATTTTTGGTGCCCCGGCTGGTCAGGGCTCGGTTGGACCGGGCCTCCCCTGACACCTGATCCCGATCCCGATCCCGATCCTGCTCCCTGGGATGCCGGGAGGAGCAGCGGGATCGTGACTCAGCCCCACATGAGCCGGTTTCCTTCCTGCACCGCCAAGCCTGGGCTTCTGATGTTTTGTTTGCCGTGGAGCTCTGGGGGCCGAGTGGGAGCTCCTGGAAATCAAAGGGAAAGAACAACATCTCGGGCTGGCCGAGGCGGGGTGCGGTGTCCCGGCTGCAGGGGACACGGGGGAATTCCGGCTGCTGAGGGAAGAGGGGTGGAGGGCACGGCAGGAGGGCACAGGTCAGGGCTCCAGCACGAGGCTTCTGATCCCAAAATTCTCCCTGAATGCAGCAGGGCTCCCCGGATGCCCTTCAGCTGTCGGTGGGAATCCTCATGGGCTCCTCAGGCTTGGAGGAGGAGGAAGAACGGGGCTTTTCCCTCTCTCCTTTCTTCTCAGGTTGTCCTCCAGTCCTCTCTTGGACCCACTGGGTGGGAAACAGGACTTCCAGCAGTGCCTTTTGGATTGAAATTGGAGTGGGAAGCAACTCAGCTCTCGTTTACCTCCCAGGACAGGAGATTGCCAGATTTTCCCTGTTTTCAGACTTCTCCCTGTTGATGCCGAAGACAAAACTCTCCATTGAAAGCTGTTCAATGTCTGGGCACATCCAGACCAGGTGACCACATCCAAACCATCACCAGGAATGTCCTCACTGTCCCTTTCCTAGGGCTGGGGCAGGATTTGTGGCCTGGGCATGGCTGTGCTGGGATTTGGGGTAATTTCAGTGGGAATGGTAACGCTTGAGGGCTGGGAGTCTTCCCTGTCCTAATTTCTTGACTGGTCTAAACCTAGCGCAGGTCTCTCCACGTTCCTTCCATCATCCAGAGGTGGCCCTGGACATGTTCCAGCCCTCAGGCAGTGCACAGGTCCTGGCTTGAGCCTTGGGGACATTCCCAGAAGGATGTTCGAGGAGCACAGCCACATTCCAAAGAGGAGGCTCTGGCCAGCACTGGATTCCACTTATTTATTGCAAAAAATACGGAGGAAATCCGTGTTTTCCTCATTCCCTCCATACCCACTGCACAACCTCTCCCTCCTTCCCAGCCAGCTGAACCACCAGACCCAGCTCTGCCACCATCCTCCCTCTGCCAGCATCTCTGCTTCCCTGGATGGCAGAGGTGGGCAGGATAACCCTGGATCTCCAGCTGTGGGGTCTCTGTGGTTGCCCTTGGCTCTGGCCTTGAAAGGGCTCACCTAAAGGATGAGGAGAAATCCCAGCTGGGGGCTGGATCAGCTCCAGGTGGGCACTAGGGGTGACACGCTGTGTTCAGCCAAGGTGACCCTGGATTGATGCTGAGCCTGCACCATCCACCCTCAGGCTCTTCTCCCCATCTCCATCCTGCCTGTGCCTTGGCACATTCCCAGGGAGCAGGGAGAGACCCCAACCTACCCACAGCCTTGTCCCCCATCACCCTCCTCACCCCTGTTTTCCTACTCCCAGCATTTACCCCGCCGCACACAGCCCTGGGGGAGCCAGAGGATTGTACACAGAGGGAGAAGTTATTTTTCCTTGACATAAACATCCAAGCCTTTCCTCGGCCCCTTCTCTTGAAACGTGGAGGTAGGACCTGGACTCATAACATCCGGCAGGAGGGGCTGGCCTTATCTGCCAGGAAACACTCAGCTCCGGATACATCCTCCCCTGCTCCCGGCACCCCGAGCAGCTCCCATTGGCGGTGCCGGGCAGGAAACCACTCAGCAGCTTGTCTCATTCCCTCCTCTGGAGAGATGGCAGGGAGGGTCTGGTCCTGCCCTCCCCGCCGTGGGGTGCAGCGGGGTTCGGAGTCACGGTGGGGTAGGGGGGAAAAAGGGATGGGGGGGTGGAAGGTGAGCAAAATGGGATTTAGGATTTGGAGATTTGGGGGAGTTGGCTGTGTTGAGGATCTCCCTAGGCTCTGTCAGTGATTTGCAGGGTGAGCTCAGCCCAGTCACCTCACCCCCTTCTCTGCCTCTACTTCCCTCACCTGGTTCTGCTTTGAAAAATCAGGGAAAACTTTCATCTCCCACCTGATTCCGTAGCAGGATCCAGATCCCTCACATGGGGCAGGGATCCCTTGTGCTAAAGGCAGTGCAAGAGCTTGGTCCTGTTCAAACTCTAGGGAGGAGACAGGTCACATCCCAGAGCTGGGTGGAAAAAGGATGGGAGGGAAGGAAGGATTATCTCTGTTTTACAGGCAGGGAAACTGAGGCACGGAACATCCACGTGGCTCTTTGTCACCAATGGCACTGGGACAAGCAGAGAGAGGATGGAGAAGAGTCACCACCTGCTCAAGGGATGCAAAGGAAATTGTCCAGGCTATGACACACACGGCAGCTCCTGGCCAGCCCAAATTCCAGCTATCCGGGAAGGTGACCTCATCCCTGCTCCCAATGCCCGGCATCAGGACCTGCACAGCCACAGGAGCCAAGGACTGGCCAAGGCCACTGAACACTGGGGGCAGAGGGCTCACACCCCTGTCACCTCCTGGTGAGGCGATACCCCTGTGCTGGCCCGAGCTGATACCCCTGAGCAGGAGCCCAAATGTGGTGTGAGGCTGTTTTATCCCTTCCTGCAGCCCTGATTTGATTTTCCTGCTGGTTCCCAGGCTGGAGACAGCAGGCCACAAACCACAAGACTCCTTGGAGTGCACAGAGACAGCCATGGGCTCCTGGATTTGGGACGGGGAGAGAGGAGAAACACGCCCAGGACTGATGCAGAATGAGTCCTGCTTGGGGTGGAGACCCCGCAACATCCATAAACCACTGCAGCCATCAGACTTCCACGTGAATGTCCACTTTCCAAGCAAAACCACTGCTTCCCACCTCTTCCAGCCACTTATTTTTTATGCAATGCCCTGCATCCCAAAAAACTGCTCTGGGGAGAGGGGATTGACCCACAGCATCTCATTTTCCATCCCACCAGAGGAAGGGCGGAGGGTTCTGCTCCCGAGTTTCATCTCTGGCTGCAGTGTCCTGGAGGTGGGAGCCGGCTGCTCCCGAGTTTCATCTCTGGCTGCAGTGTCCTGGAGGTGGGAGCCGGCTGCTCCCGGCGCTGGGCGTGTGCCCGGATCCGGCCGTGGCTCCCAGGGAGCCGCACCTCGCCTTGGCTGCGGCTCCCAGCGCCCTCGGGGGGCCCCGGCTCCCGGTTGGGGCCTGTAGCTGTTCCTGGCGTGCAGAGAGCACAGGGACAAGCTCCCACCTCTCCTCACGTGGCTCCGGGTTGAGCAAGTGGGGACAGGCTTGGCTGGCAGGGCTCTCCGTTCATCCCGGCCCGACGGGCTCCTTGGGGATGGGGTGCATGGAGAAACTCCCTTTTCCTGGGGAAGTCAGACTCTTGGAGGGAGTTTTGCTTCCACCAACCCTGCATGGGATGAAAGCAAGGAGGGGAAAGGCTCATCGGGTGGTGCAGTTGATCCCATCGTTGCTCGGGGCGTGGGAATAAGGAGAAGGATCAGTAGGAGCAGCCAATGCCCTGGAGAAAGGGTCCTATAGGGTAAGAATGTGACAGCCCAAATCAGGCTGGTGGCAATACCCAGAGCTGGTTTTTTGGGGGGGCTGGGACAGCTGAGCCTCCTCCCCAAGGCAGTTTCACTGCTCTCAGCTGCCTCTCTGCAGGGATTGCAGGGAGAGATGGAGAAGGGAAAAGCAGGACTTCTCCAGCCCCACTCCTGCTCCTGGCATGGTCCCACGTGAGTCAACGCTGCTGGGCAGAGAGGCCAAACAGGATCCTGGATCCTGGCACCTCCCTCCATCCCTCCCTCCCTCCAGCTCCCAAATCCTCTTGGAAGAGTCACATTTGGGCTGAGCCACCCCAGTCAGGGAGCCACCAAAGGTATCCATTCCTTTCCCTCTAAAAACAAAAGGCCAAGGCTGAGTTTGGATGCCTGAGAGACGGAAGAAGGAAGAGGCAGGATGGGAGAGCTGAATCCAGGGGATACAAGTGGGGAATGGAGGAGAACAGGACAGGAGAATGTTGGTGCCTCCCCAAATATTCAGTGTCCACCTTCTGGGACCATGAGCTCTGTGGATCAGAGATGTCATTTATGGGAGACAAGACATCCAGAGGGACAGGATTGGGGTGGATTGGGTTGGGTGACCTCTGGAGAGCCCTCCCAGCCACCACAGAGGTGGCATCACAAAGTGCACTGGGAAAGGTGCTCCTCCAGTTCTCGGGGCCAAGCAGGAGGAGCCAGCCTGGGAGGACACTGCTTTGGGAGGTGTTTGCACTGCCTTGGATCTCCAGAGGTCCCTTCCAGCCCTAACAACTCTGGGATTCTCTGTGCATGACCTCGAGGACAGCAGGGACACAGCCTGATTTAATGTCTGGCAAGAGCAGGCTGTCGTGTTTTTCCATGGACAACAACATGGATTAAGCTTTTCTCTTTGCTGGCCAGGCCTGAAGTCCAACACCCAACATCACCTTCATGTGGCTCCCCAAATTTGACCCCCACACTTTTATGAGGCCTCATTGCCTCGATCTGCACCTGAAGCGAGGACCCTTTTCACATTGTGGAGCACCTTAAAGGGTGAATCAGCCCAAACTGTGAAAGAAAAGAGAGCCTTAAATGTGACTAAAACCCACACTGCAGGCACTGCCACTCGCTCCCTGAATTGGCAACATCATCTGAGCTCACCAAGACACCAAAGGCAAAGCTCTTGACTTCACTGGAATACGGAAACAGGATTACAAAGATCATATCTGAGAGATGGCAAAAGCAGGATCAAGGCCAGCACAGTGACCTGAGCCCTGAGACACTCCATGAAAAGAGAGGGTGGGCACTCGTCATGCCCCGAGTCAGTTCGTTAGAAAGCAATCCACAATTTGTAAAGATAACCACAGATCTTTGTTTTATTTATAAAAAAATGGAAGTAGAAAAATTTGGCTGAAAATACCAACAATGACAACGACAACAAAAATATAAAAAAATAGCACTTGCATGGGAAATGTTTCTGTTTTGAAGACTGTTGTCAATAGCGACAGCAATTTAAATCATCGAACAATCATCGTATAAAAACATATTTATTTAAATTAAATATTTTATGCAAACTCATATCTACACTCATTCCAAATGCATAGAGTCACACAAAAGAGATGGAATGTATTACCTTAAAAACTGGTGAACTTTTGGGTTGTTTTTTTTTTTTTTAAATATTCTTTGCAATTATTATTAATACATTTTGGGGACTGAAACCAGGAAATCATAACCACATTACTAACTAATCCTTACCAAGTGCCATACAGTAAACACTAAGATTAATCATGTCATATAACTGATTTAAAATAAAGCTTCATCTTTATGGAAAGGAAGAGAACTCGAGCAATACAAAATCCGAGGTGGAGGGGGGGAATAATGGAAGGAATAAATCAATGCACAGCTTTATTACAAGCAATAAAACGCCAGAGTTAGGAGAGGCATTGGGCACTGTGGCTCCAAACACGGAGCCTTCCCCTTCAAAGGATGTTTGATAAAAAAAGTGTCTGCTACATCATCACCTCTTGGCCAAAATTCATCCCAGGACCTGCTTCCAGGGGTGGATGCCAGTTGGATCCTGCCTTTCCCAGCCCTGATCTTACCCCACTCCAGAGCAGGCTCAGCACCCTCAGGGCTGGCTGCCCCTCTCCTGGCTGGTGTCCCATCCCCTCTGGGGTTTCCCAAGGGATGAAGCCCCCAATCCATGCTCTGGGGCAGGGGATGGGGGCTTTAATCCCCGTTGGAGCAATCGGGCAGGTCAGGGTGGCTGCAGCAACGCCGCCACCAGAACCCAAAAACAGCTCACAGACCTTCACCAAAATCTTCCCTTCTCCCATCCCTGCCTTTACCCCCTTCCAGGAGGAATTCAGACCTGATGTTTGCAGGGTACTGCTGCACTCCTGACTCCAAAGCAGAGCTGGGGATGCCCCAAAACGAGGGGCAGCCTTCCTGTGCTCCCAGGAGCGTCCCTGCTTTGGAAGAGGGACTTGGCCAAAGGGCTTTGGCAATGGGAAGTGCCCCCTGGCCCCGGGCGGAGCAGAGCACTCCAGGCTTGGCACGGTGGTGACCCAACAACCCAAATCCTTTACCTACAACACCAAGGAGACTCCAGGGCCCCGCGGGTCGGACTCGGTCACCCTGAGGGGCCGCGGGCGATGTCCCCAGGGAGCAACGCCTTGGAACAGTGTCGGGTCCTTCCTCGGCCGGTCCAGGCGGCCCCGGCTGGGCTCCTAAGAGACGCTGTAGTTATTGTAGTAGGTGGCCGTGGCATCGGCCAGGACGGAGATGAGGCTGTTCTCGGAGCTGTGGGAGCTGCCCGACGCCGGGACGTGCCCGTTGGCCAAGGCCCCGCCGTGATGGTCGCCGTGGCCGGGGTTGTTGAGATACTGGTCAAACTCATTGCGGTCCATCTCCCCCAGCAGCTCCGCTTGGCTCAGCTGGTCCAAGGTGTCGAAGCCGTGGTGGTCGGGCGGCGGGGAGAGCTGGCCCAGGTGAGCATGGAGGCTGGGAGGGGGCAGGGAGGGGAAGGCGGGTGTGTAGTAGCTGGGAGGAGGAGGAGGAGGAAGAGGAGGGCAGCTGGAGGCCGGGGGGATCATGCAGGTGGCCGGCTGTGGCATGGGGCTGAGCGGGTGGTGGCCGCACGGCAGGGAGCCGCCCGCGTACTCCGGGGAGAAGGTGGCACCGGCGAGGTGGGAGCGGTGATGCTCCTCGGGGCAGGGCGAGGAGAAGAAGCTCTGCTCGGGGTCTATGGCGTCCAGGGGGGACATCTCCGGCGGGGTGGGCAGCCCGTAGGGGTAGGTGTCCACGCTGGTGCTGCTGCCGCTGCCCGGAGCCTCCCGGTACCCCCGCACAGCCGGCAGCCCCGGGCGGGGGGGGTACTCACCCGGGCCCTCTTTGTCCCCCCCGGCCCGGCTGCAGGTCCGCTTTTCCGGCACAGAGTTCTGGTCCCGTGTCAGGCTGCCCAGCAGAAAGCCGGGATCCACCCGCTTCCCGATGCGCTTGACCTGCTTCTTCCGCCGGGGCCGGTACTTGTAGTTGGGATAATCTTGCATGTGCTTCACCCGCAGCCGCTCGGCCTCCTCCACGTAGGGACGCTTCTGCGACAGGCTCAGCGCCTTCCAGGATTTCCCTGAAAGGCAGGACATGCTCCCTTAGCACCCGCAGCCTCCCAAAGGTGCCTGATATCCCAGCTGGCACAGGACACATCCCAAAAACCCTGCAGGAAGACGAGGTGGCAGCGGGTGGGAGAAGCCCCACCCGACTCCCTTCATCCCATGTCCCCACACAAGGTGGGCTCGGGGTTAGTAAATAAATCCAGGCAGATGAACTCTCCCAGCCCCATGGGCTGGGACAGAGAGCTGGGCTGTGGAGCAGGGACAGCCAAGGCCATGCCTGGCTGAGCAGGAGGTCAGGACACGGTGTCCTTTAAGGTGTCCCAGCCTGTGCCCTGCCAGGACTTGCACCAAGGCACAAGGAGACCTGGGCACTGTGACAGCTGGTCTGGATGGGGGAAGGTGTCCCTGACCATGGCAGGGGGGTGGATTAGAAGACCTTTAAGGTCCTTTTCAACCCAAATCATTCCATGATTCTGTAATTCTATGACTTCGCTCCTCCCTGTTTAGTATAAAATGTCCCTAAGACACAGGATAGAGAAGCAGCATTGGGCAGGGGGGGATTTATCCCACGGTGAGGCTGTCCCAGGCTGCTCCTCAGGGTAAGGGGGAGAAATGAGGATACAGATCAAAGCCTTTGATGCCTTCCCATGGCCTGAGACAGCAGAAATAGCACTAATAAGCTGAGATGCTGCATGGCAAAGCAGTGAGGAGAAAACCCAAACCACCAAAGAAAACACCGCAGAACTGTCCAGGGAAACACAAACTTTGGATAAGAGGTTGGGCAGCAAGGCTGTGTTGCAACTCGGGCAGATCTTTCTCAGGCTGTCTGGGTCGATAATTTTGGTTTGCCCTCTTGGTTTCACATCAAAATGGGGATTGGAAGAAAGGGGGAAATAGTGGATGGGGAGTGGGAAACAGATGTGTGCTCGAAATGGGTTGTGATCCCCCAAAAGTAACAGCAGAAATGCACACACACACCCCAGCCATGCAATGCTGGGACAAAGTGAGATAGCAAGGACAGGCCAGGAAAATTTGGGGGTCCCTCCCTGCAGAGCAAGGCAGCACCCTCAGGGTTTGCAGCAGACAGGGTGCCTGTGCCCTGGGATGCTGGACACCATCAGGCTTTGCACCCACCCCGAGGAGTCACCTTGACTCCCACACACACACCCGGAGTGTGGGACAGCTCTGGGGTGAGCACCCCGTGGGTGACAGGGTGGGTGCACGGCTGCTGCTCCCGGGAGGCACAACTCCACCACGTTTTGCACCCTCAGGGTGCTGCACTCGGGCTGGCTTTGCACCCCAAAACGACCAGCTAGGTGTAGGGGTGCCCTCCTGCTGCGGGCCAGACTGGGTCCCCACCCGGGCAGGGCTGGCACCCCCACGGATGGCCAGTGGTTCTTGGGCTCCCAATCCGGGGTGCTGGATCTGGGTGGGATTTGCACCCCGGGATGACCGGGTGGGTGCGTGGTGCCCACCCCGGGGCACTGGATCCGGACGGGATTTGCACCCAGGAATGGCCGGAGGGTGCCTGGATCCCCACCCCAAGGCACTGAATCCGGACGGGATTTTCACTCCAGGGACCGCAGGTGGGGACCAAGCCCGGAGCGCTGGATCCGAGCAGGGCGTGCATCCCATGGGATGCCCGGGTGGGTGCGTGGGTGCCTCCCCCGGAGCCCTGGACCCGGGCAGGAATGGCACCCCCGGGAATGCCCTGGCGGACTCGTGGGTCCCGAATCCGGACAAGGCTCGCACCCGCAGGGATCTCCGGTGGCTGCCCCTGGGCACTGAATCCCGGCAGGATTTGCACTTGGATGGGTGGGCGGGTGCCCTGAGTGCTCACCCCGGGGCACCGGATCCGGGCAGGGTTTGCACCCCAAGGGATGCCCGGGTGGGTCCCCGACCTCTCCCCGCGCATCGCCCCCCAAACCCGCGCCCGCCGCGCTCCTCACCGAGCATCTTGCTGAGCTCCGCGTTGTGCAGGTCGGGGTTCTGCACCGCCAGCCGCTTCCTCTCGTCCTTCGCCCACACCATGAACGCGTTCATGGGCCGGCGGATGCGGCTCTCGGAGCCCTTCTCGCCCTGCGAGGCTCGGGGGGGTGGCCCTGGGGACAGCCCCTCGCCCGCGTCCCCCTCCAGCCGCTCCGGCCAGGGGAATGTGCTGAGCAGCGCAGCCATGGCCCCCCCCCCGGCCCCCCCGCCCCGCCGTGCTGCCCTCGGGGTCCCCGCGCAGTCCCAGCCTCCTGCCCGGCCTCTCCCGTATTTATGAGCTCCTTGGAAAAAGCCTCCTCCAATGACACCGAAGGGACTCGCTGCTCCTCCTTGTTTGCAAACTCCTCAGCCCCGGCCGGGATGGTGCTGCGAGAAAACTTCTCCCCACCCTCTGCCCGGCACCCCCTGGGGGAAGCAGCACCCCCAACACCCCCCTTTCTCCTTCCCACTCCCCTCTCGTCCTCTTTTATTATTATTTTTTCCTTATTTTGCCCGCTGAAAGGGAGTGAGGAGAGAGCTGGAGATGTCCCGCCCCCGAACAGCCCCGCTGTCCCCCTGCACCTCAGAGAACTTCAAACTTTAAAGGCTGGGGGGTAACACAGAGACGGGAGATAAAGGCACTGAAAATTTGGAAAGAAAAGGAAAATTACACTGAAAGGAAGATCCCACTGGGGTGCAAAATGCCCCTCCCCAGGATTTGACAAGCTGCAGGAACCCTCTTTGCCAGGGGAAATCGGGGCATGGATCCCACAGGCAGGGACACCTTTTCCCCACTCCTCCTGCTTTAACCGCCAGTCCAGGCTGTGCTTTGCCCACCCCATGTGGGTTTGAATGCCAAATTTCCAGGTCCCCTTGTATGGGATGGAAACTGGGACACAATGAACCTGCTGGCGGTGCTTGTCCAGCCTCGTTGGACTCCCGAGGAAGCTTTTAGGGGAAAACAAGACAAGGATGGGGCTGGGCACAGCTCAAAGACGTTGAAACATCCCCAGTGGGTCCCTGCTGCCCATCCCTGGACACTGGGAGACAAAGGATCTTTTCCTTGCTGCTGCTTTTTATGGAGTGTTCCCCCATCCCACAAAGCCTGGATGGGATGGAAGCCCCAAAAGCCACCCCAAGGTGTTCCCCACTAACCCCAGCTGGGTGTTCACGAGGGTGGGAAAGTCACCCAAGCAGCATTCCCCTCACTAGGACAAAGGATCTCCAGGGAGGTGATGGCACCGAAAATCCCCATCCGTCTGCCCTTTCCCGGCTCATCCCCGCAACCTGCCCTGAGGAATGCACTTGGTGGCTGGGTTCCTTTATGATTCTGACCCCCTGCCATGGGGGCTGTGGGACTGCAGCCGCTCCGCTTTGCCTGACCGTGGGTTTCCTCTCCGAGCTGCCCGAAAAGCAGCGGGACGGGGCTCGGGATGGGCGGGCGCTTCCTGGGGCTGGCCAAGGCTGCCCCATCTGACCCCAAGGCAAGGGGGAAAACCCCGGCGCGGATCCCAGGCCGGGGAGTTCGGGCAGGTTTCCCACGTGCCTGGGTGTTCCTATTGACTCTTGTCAGATTAGGAGTGATGGAGGGAGCTCATGTAAATGTGCGCCGGGCAGGATCCGCCTGGGCTTCCTGGTCTCTCCCTTCCCTCCGCACAGGAGCGGGATTGCTCTGGTTTCTTGTGGGCTGCAGCGATTTTGGGGTCAGGAGAGCTGGAATCTGCCGACTTCGCTCGCAGCAGAAGCACCGACTGCCCTGTCCGAGCTTTTCCTCGGGACCGACCTAAAACCCTGCGGAAGCAACAACATTTTCCAAAGGAACTGATTAAATCTATTAAGCTATTTACAAGTGGGCTCCATCAGAGCTGCGTTATCTGGGAATACAACAGGAAGGCAACTTCTCTTAAATCTAAAAGGCGCAGGAGATTTCCTGGTCTCGGGACAGATTTATAAACCCTTTCCACACACACACACACACACACAAACACACACACAGAGGAGCTGCCTTTTATCTGGGGTTTGGAGCCGGGCACGCTCCTGGGGACAGCTTGTTCTGTCCCAGCAGCTCCAGATCGCTCCCGAAGTCCTGTCTCACGCCTTGAAGTGCCGGGATGGGGCAGGGAGGGAGGGAGGATGCCAAACCCTCCACCCTTGCCCTGCACAGGTCTCCCGAGTGCATTTTGCGGGCCGGAGCGGCTGCAGAGGTTGGCAGCGAGAAACTGGGGGAAAAAAAAAAGCTGGAACATCCTTAATTTTGTTTAGTTCCCTTTAGGAAGGGGTGGAAGTGCCCTGAAAAAGAGGCTGCCCGGGTTTTATTTTGAATAGGGTTGTACTTTGGGTATGGTGAATACGGTGCATGGCTCAGTGTTACCTTTTAACCCTCAGGATGCTCAGGACCTGGATATCATTAATATGAAAACACCTCTGTCGAGGCCCCAGAGGCCAGGGTTTTTTAGCAGTAGCAGCAGAATTTCCCTTCCTGGGAAAAGGAAAGAGATGGATGAATTCCACTTGATCCCTTTTACAGGACTGCCTCCACCTTGCCCAGTGTTCCCACATTTTGCAGGATGGTTGGAAAGGTTTGGGAGAGGATAAAACCCTGAGCAAGGACAGGACCTGCACCCACCTCCTGCCTCTGCTGCCGAAGCCTGGAAGCTCTCAGAGCACCTCTCCGGGTGCTCCTGATCCTCATTATTCCCTCCACATCCTGGGAGTAACATCTGACCTCCCAAAGGTATCACAGGGGTCAACCCCTGGCTTTTCAGAGCCCCCTGAGACGCAATCTGGGGCTCTGGGGCTCCTGTGTGGTTACAGCACAAAGAAATCCGGCAGAATTCTCCTCGTTTGGATTTCCTCCCTTCCCAGGGCCCCCACACAGAATTTTAAGTGCAAACACTGCTACTATTATTAATAACCACTTTTTTTTCCCCCTTCTCCCCCTCTCCTGCAGCACCTGGCATTCTGATGGCATTAGTAAGGAGGGTTTCATTCTGCACCCTGCCTAAAATGCTGGTCAAACCTGTCCTGTCGGAAGCTCCCGCGTTACATAAAGGAGGCTGGGGCCATGTGAAAATGCCACCTCTTAATTGCCACCGGATCGGGGTAATTAGTCTGGAAAAACCTCAGGATTACCTTTTATTTATTTTTTTTTTTTTGTGTGTGTGTATGTGTGTGTGCTCACCTTCCCTGCTCTGCTGCGAGGCTTCACCTGTATCTGGGGCACAGGAAGCAGCAGAGCTCTCCCAGGGCTTTGGGAACAGGGAAATTACGGCGAAAAGCCGCGAGCGAAAATAGACGGAGCAGACAAAGGGGGGAAGAAAGCTTTGTTCTCCCCCATTTTCACGGATGGGGAACAGTGGCAACAACTCCCACGGGCCAGGCAGAAAAATGAGTGGCTGAACCCTGTGTGGAACGAGCATCTCTTTAAAAATATCCCTCTGTTTTTTGTTTTTTTTTTTTTTGGGGAGGTGGGGTGGGGGGTGGATCCGACATCTGGAATTTTACTCCTGCAAAGGGAGGGTTTATTTTCACTCCCCCCTCGCACCCCACCAACCTTCAGGGACATTAAAATGTGTGAGAAAGTGCAAATCCTAAATTAGCTCAATATTCACATGCTCCTTAATTATTGATGGAACTCTCAGCTCCTAAGGGAAGTTTTTGCAGAGACAGCTGGGGGTTCCCAGCAGAAGATTCCCTCAGTGCTGCAGTTCCCAACTCTGCCCACCACCAATCCTCCCTGATTCCACCAGGTTTTCCCCAGGGATTGCTACCTGGACCATTTATTTTCCAGGGAAAAAACCCTAGAGCTTTCCTATTACACAAAAGAATGCAGACAGCCTCCCTCTTCCAAAATTCTAAATTTTAGCATGGTGCTGTATATTTCTGCCCTTACTACTTTTAAAATGCAGTTTTAAGGTTACAAAAATATATATATTTTAGTGCCTTTAGGTTAAAGGAATTAGGAAGAGTTTCCCTCTTACACCTTTAAATTTATAAAGATGGATTAAGGTAAGAAAAAAATATCTTTGATTCAGAAGCAGATTTTGACTTGCTGAGAAATGGAGCTTCCATTTGTTTTACAACAATATTCCCACTTGTGCCACCACAAAACTGTGTTATTTATACTGCATTTCCCAGTCCCACATCACTAAAAGTTTGCTGATCCAAGAAAAAAAAAAATTGGTTTATCCCTGGATGGAGCAGGTACAGATACAAAAGCCTTGATTATTGTCCCAAATTCTCTGAGCTCTGATCCCTCCTTGGGGCCTGCCCAGGAATGAGGGGGAATTGGGCAGAGGATGGCTTTGGATGCCCACAATCCTCCTGCTGTATCCAATAGGATTCGCTATTCCCAGATCTTTTTTCCAGCCAGGCGCGATGCCGGGCAGTGTTTCCAGTAGACTTTGTGTGGTTTCCCTCTCTTCTTGGAGCTTCCTTCCTCCCCTCAGTGTTGGCAGGTTCGGAGGGTTCGTGACGTAAATTGTGCCTTTTGAAGGTGGATGCTGCAACAACTTCAGTCTCATGTGTTTAAACAGGAGAAAATTGGTTAATTACGCTGATGAATGCAGCTAATTGTCCTTGCTGAGAGCTGAGGAGCTGAAGGCAGAGAGCACCAAGGCAGCTGAAAGGAGAAGTGCAGCCATGGACACCTTGCTGAGCTGTCCCCAAACGCTTCACAGAGCCACAGAATGGCTGAGGGTGGAAAATCCCCCAGAAATCATGGAGTCCAACCATCCCCCAGCACTGCCAAGGCCACCTCTGACCAGTGTCCCCAAGTGCCACATCCACATGGCTTTGAAATCTCTGCAGGGATGGGGACTCCAGCACTGCCCTGGGCAGGCCCTTCCAATGCCTGACCACCATTTCCATGAAGAAATTCCTTCTGATGTCCAACCTGAGCCTCCCCTGGCACAGCCTGAGGTTCAGTCCTGTCATCCTGTCCCTGTTCCCTGGGAGCAGAGCCCGACCCCCCCTGGCTGTCCCCTCCTGTCAGGGAGTTGTGCAGAGCCACAAGGTCCCCCCTGAGCCTCCTTTTCTCCAGGCTGAGCCCCTTTCCCAGCTCCCTCAGCCTCTCCTGGTGCTCCAGCTCCTTCCATTCACAAAAGTCACAAAGCAGCTGCATCTCAATGGACTCAAATTCACTTAAACAAGGTGGTTCTGAAATCTTTACGGGTGTCTTGCATTTATGTTTTAAAAAACCCTGGTTGTTATTAAGGAGCACTTGGGGACATGGGTCAGTCCCCAGTCCCTTGGCTGTGCTGAGAGAATGGTTGGACTCGACGGTCTCAGAGGGAGGGCTTTTCCAACCTCAATAATTCCATGATTCTACAATTCTATCTCTGCTTTACGCTGGCTGTGTGTAAAGCATCAGAGCTGGAACATCTTGGGAGGAAATTCAAGGAATTGTGCCTGCTCCACATGTCTGGGCTGTCACTTGGGGTGCTCCGGCGCCATCTCCCATCCCTGGCTCCAAGGAAAACTCCACAGTCAGACAAAACCCCAAAAGCCCATAAAATTCACGCAGATTTGGGTCTAACAACAGTACCAGGACTATTTTTCCATGGTTGCTACTTCCCAGGGTAGTTTGGTGCCTGCAGGTGCTCACAAGCACGATTCAGCCTCCATTATTGCTGCTCTAACATCGCCAATCACGGATCCCACAGCGAATTCCGAGCCTCAAAGCCAAGCACAGCCCTATCCATGCAAAGAATGGAACAGCTCAGGAGAAACCAGGGCTGGAATGCTCCCAATGCAAAAAGGAAAATTTCCTTCAGTCACTGCTGACCCGGGGTTACCAAAACGAAAAACATTTTAATATCTGTGCTGAATGTGCCTCGTTCTCCGTCTGGAAGTGACAGCAGAGCAGTGGAGTCTCATTTTCCTTGGTGTCCAGGTAATTTCACTGGGAGCCACCTCATTCTGTGAGTACAATGGATGAATTTGTAACAAAAGGCCTCGGAGTTTGAAAGTCTGATTTTCGCGGAAATGAAACCAAGTCGTTCCCTTTGTGCTCGCATTCTGCTAATTCCACCATCTGGGCACTGACGTAATTCTTTTTCTTGTGCTTTCTAAAAAAGGGCCTTCTTGCCAAACCAGAGTTGGGTTAAAACTGAACTCCAAACCCACTAGAAACAAACAAACAAAAATATATATATGTGTAATTTATTGCTCTGAAACATGTTCCCCTTGTTCCAATCATCCATTTCGCTGGGCAGTATCTGGTAAGAAGAGCTTTTCATTGAGTAACTCTGACCACAAACACAGAGCAGAGCAGTTAAATCAATTGCTTCTGTCAAATACAAGCAATTCATGATTTATGATTATTTATTTATTATGATTTTTCCCCTCCTACGACCACATGCAGAGCTCGGGGCACATTAAAATCCCACATTTCCCGGGATAAAGCGCCGTGTGTTTCTCGCAGAAATGGAGAATCTTCCATTGGTAGTTGATATTTCCATCTGAGCCAGATTAAAGTCCTGGGTATCCTGAATTTAACAGGAGCAACAGCACAAATTTAAAGGTTTATTCCTGGTTTTATTCTTCCTGTAAGTGACACTGGAAAGTGGCCAAGCACCCACAAGAATCAGCACACAGAAACACATGGAAATTCAGAGAGGGAACAAACAAACAATGCTGGCAGTATTTGGAGAAGTAAACCTTATTCCTTGACTTGTACCTTTTCAAACTAGAATCCCAGAGAGGCTGTAAAGTTTGGCTGGCTTAAGAGTTAAAAAATAATAATTGGAAACAATCAGGCTTTTGGACTCTAATAACAAAAATTCCGACTTGTGGTGAGCAAGAAATCAGGAGGGATGCTTCAATTTAACGTAAAACATTATTTTGCTGTCTTCTTCTGTTGAGAAGATGATTTTTTCCCCTCAAGCATGCAGTTCGCTCTCAATTTGATAGCAACTGATGATACTCAGTGGTATTTTATTTAAGGAAGCCAGGGACAAGCAGGATTATGGTGGACAATAACTCTACAGGCTGAAAAGGAGATGCTGCAAAGGTTAAAAACCCCTGGCATGTGAAATCCAGGGAAAGGCATCTTGATCTCCCATACAAGAAGTGAAACTTCATTTTCCTGCAGTGAATGAGCATGTCCTGAGGGCAGGAAAAAAAAAAAAAGGTGCTTTGGAAACCAAGAGATCTCAAAAAAGCAGGAGTTGAGCTGCAACCAAACCATCCATGTGGTCTGGGTGCTGCAGATGGAGCTTCCTCCGCTGCACAATAAAGGCAGCTTAAGGAAATATTTTTCCCTATTAACATCTGCATCTTGACAATGTTCCTCAGACCACGTTAAGCAACTCCACTGAGCTGAGACAATATAAAAATGTACCCATTTTCTTCAGCAGAGCAGCCAATGGGATGTTTTAGATTTACACTGATGAAACCCAGCCAGGCCTGGATGAAACGAGCAGCTAATGGGTCTGGATTCTGGTTTCTGCCAGGATAACTGGCTCCTGTTCAGTGCTGTCAGTTTGCTGTGGCCTAAGAAAAATCAGAACAGGACACCAGGAAGGTGAATCCTTCCCATCCCACCACTTCCAAACTCACCCGTCTCTTCTGACAGCTCTGGGTGACATTAAAATGCCAAAATTGATGCTGGATGTTTCAGATCTCCCACAAAGCTGCTCATGGCAGTGCCCAGTTCCAGCATTCCTTATTTCCAGGCTTACAATGAGAAACAAGCCCTAGTTTGGTTTTAAACCCAAACTGCAAGTTTTCAATGTGTGAATGGCAATACCAAATGCATCTGACTGTGCTTTTAAAATCTCTTGGTCTCCCAGTTTCAGGAAAAAACCTTGCTCTAGCCAAGGCAGCTTTCTGGATTCCACTGAAGAGACCCTGGAGATTCTGGATTCCACTGAAGAGACCCTGAATATTGCCTGGGAATCAAATATTTAGATATGGTTAATAAGTGATATGGTTAATACACATTTCCTTTAGCTTTGGGTGCAAAGTTACAAAAGTTTGACAATGGTTTGGAGGCACAGGGGGGTCTTTTTATTTCATCCTTTAGTGCTGACACTCAGGAGCAAACCTTTAATCAGAGTAAGCATTTGGGGAAGAAACAACATTCATTTTGTACGTAAAAAGAGATGAATGTAAAAATTAGACATAATTTTGCAAAAATCAATGGAAAAACACCGACAGCTTTGCAAATCCCCTCCTGCTTCCAGAAGCAGAGCTGTGCTCTCACAAGTGAAAACAACTTCAATTAAAAAACAGTACTAGGGTGATTTTAAAAATTTTTTCTCTTAGATTGAGAAGAACACAGTGAGTGTGAAGCAGCAGAAGTTCACTCCCTGCCTTCCACAGGCTTGATGTGTTAGTCCTCCATGTGGATTCCTTTTGAACGTGGCACTGAAGCTCCTGTCGGTCCATCACCACGTTTTCCTTGGGGAGAGCTGGGTTTAGATCCAGACTGTGTTTAGATCCAGTCTGTGTTTATACCCAGCCTGTGGTCCCAGCTGAAGCTGGAGCAGTGTCCAAGCCTGGACTGGTGCTGTGTTTTAGAACCTCCTCTAACACAGACTCAGCCCAGAGCCCCAGCCTGAGCCTGAAGGGGTTAAATGTTCCTGCAGTGTTTCTTTTTCTTTCTGGGTGCTTCTTCCCCACACTCCCCTGTCTCCTCTTTTTGCTTTTTGTGCTTCTTCTTGTGGCGTTTCTTCTGCTTCTTCTCCTGCTCCTCTGCTCTGAGTTCCTCCCCCTCAGACATTCCTGTATCAATTTCTCCATTGCCTGTATTTTCATCACAACTGATGCTTTCTCCTTCATTCTCCTCTTTATGTTTCCTCTTTTTTTTCCTTTTGTGACACTCATTTAGTGGATCATCCAGTTCTTTTCCATTCAAGCTCCCCGTCTTAGGCTTTTTCCCTGGTTTCTCACAGTGCTCTGTCCTCTCTGCCTCATCCTCTCTCTTCTGCTTCTTCTTTTTCTTTTTGACTTTGGTTTCCAGTTCTTCTGAAGGCTCCACAGCTTTGTCAGCTGTTGGGCTGGAATGATCCACCTTTGTTTCTGTTTCCTTCTGGGATCCCTTCAGCTTTGCCATGCGCTGGGCGAAATATTCCTGGACAGTGAGAACACTCTTCACTGTATTGGAACCATCTGCAGGGTTGGAGAGCCAGTTCTTCCTCTCCTTCTCTTCTCGGGAGTCAGGATCAGCAACATCCTCCTGCAAGGGAACAGAGAGGAGCAGGAGTGAGTCAGGAGTCATGGCTTTGAACACAATGCTGGTTTTTTGCACACGAGTAAGGAAAATATTGACAAACAACGAGTGCTCAGAAAATTAACTGTGAAAGTACAGCTTTGGGTGAAAGTGAGGCAGCCCTTCATGGAAAAAGTGCTGTGGGTTTAGGAAGAACAGGTGGAATGGAGGAAAAGCAGCAAGAGAACACAAGCCAAGACAATTTTCAGTTGTTTTGAGTTCCTTGGTTTACCTACTCCTACATAACTCATGTCTGCCACTGTCATACTCAGCGCATTACACCGAATTTACAAAGCACATGTCTCTGCAAGACATAAACCAGCATGAAAAATGATCCACTCCAATCCATTAGCCCGTGGCACAAAGGAAATCCCATGCCTGGAATAACTCTGCAGCAAAGAACTCCTGATCCAGGGAGCAATCCAGCACTGAGGCATCTCTTCCATCTTATCTGATCTTTGGAAATGTTTGTTTCGGGGCTGCTCTGCTGTCAGGGTGTCCCAGATGTTGTTATTTAAACAGGCTCCATTTGATCACACGTTATCAGATGGCACAAACAACATCACAGGTTACATCTTACAAGGTTTCTGCAGGTATGAAATAAAGAGCTGCTCATCTCCAGCAGTCTCCTTTCTAGGAAGGAAATATCAAACGAAAAACAAAGTACAGCTCTGGAGCTGGATGTTATGGATGGCATGAAGAGAATCGACTCTGAGAAAGCAACAAATGCCACAAGATGGAAATGTATAATTTGTTAAATTATCTGAGATTTACAAAATAAACAAACCAGAAAGGCAGCTGAAATTAAGGCTTGTTCACATACATACCAAAGCACTCAAAACAAAGCCTTTGTGGTATAGGCTTTTGCTTGGCAAAAGTCACAAACGACTCTTGGAAATGTCCCAAAATTTCACAGAATCACAGAATCATTAAGGTTGGGAAAGAACTCCAAGACCATCGAGTCCAACCTGTGACTGATCCCCACCTTGTCACCAGCCCAGAGCTCTGAGTGCCACATCCAGACCTTTCTTGGACACCTCCAGGGTGAGGACTTCAAACCTCCCTGAGCAGCCCCTTCCAATGCCTGACCACCCTTTCCATGGACAAATTCCTCCTGATGTCGCAGCTGGACCTGTCCTGGCACAGCTTGAGGCCTTTTCCTCTTATCCTGTCCCCGTTCCCTGGGAGCAGAGCCCAACCCTTCCCTGGCTGCCCCCTCCTCAGGGAGCTGTGCAGAGCCACAAGGTCCCCCCTGAGCCTCCTTTTCTCCAGGCTGAGCCCCTTCCCCAGCTCCCTCAGCTCATTAGTTATTTTTTTAAACAATTCCTTACACACCACAAGGAAGCAGGTACTCCCTCTGAATGGGAGAAGC
The DNA here is from genome assembly GCA_034509425.1 of Eopsaltria australis. Taxonomy (NCBI): domain Eukaryota; kingdom Metazoa; phylum Chordata; class Aves; order Passeriformes; family Petroicidae; genus Eopsaltria; species Eopsaltria australis. The sequence continues at coordinate 763,973 of JAVTVJ010000612.1, forward strand.
TGGGAAGGATGGTGTAGAATCCTCACCAACCTCTGCCCTACAACCCCTTCTTGAAGGAAAGGGGATCCACAGGAATTACAGTCAGAGATAATTCCCTGTTTTTCCATTGATAAATGCATGGATGGAGAAGAGCATCTGCTCTGCCCACACATCCTGAATGAAGGGGCTGTAAAACCTGCCCAAATCAGAGCAGGCAGATTTCACAGCCACTTTCACTGCCACAACCTGATCCTTGGGTAAGGCCAGCAGAGAGCTGGGAGATAAAATCCCACTTATCTCAACACTTTATAGTTATTGCACGATGCTGCAGATAAGGGACCTGGCTCTCTTGAGGGCATCGTTAAACTTGCTGGCTGAAGGGGGGTTTATTAGAGTTTGTGAGTAAGGTTTTCCAGGTCTGGCTCCTTATGCATCCATAACCTTTACTCCCATGAGCAGGAATGCAAAAATTGGTGTCATTAGTGATGCATTACGAGTGGTGATTTCCTCATCCATCTGCTTTCAAGAGAGCTATTCCAGTGGAACGAAAGTAAGGCTGCACTTGAGATTCCAGTGATGTTTGTGTGGGCACTTATCAAAATTAGGGACTTTTCTTGTAGGGATATGTTGTAGTGCTCCTGGAGGGGTTATGAAGTAACTGAAACTATTTGACTTCTGGCAAAGAAGTCTGAAAAGGGATGTGGAACACAGGGGAAAACAGGATGTATCCACACACATCTCCACACAGCTTACATCTGAAAGGGGAGCTGCAGCAGAAGTTTCCCAGGACAGAATTCCCAGGATAAATGGGTTGAGTTGTATTTATATTAAACCTGTTTTAAATAAGACCTCTAACCCAACAAGCACAGAATCCCATGGCATCACAGGATCATTTAGGCTGGAAAAGAGCTCCAACACCATCAAGTCCATCCTGTGACCGATCCTCACCTTGTCACCCAATCCAGAGCCATGTCCAGCCCTTCCCTGGACACCTCCAGGGATGGGGACTCCAACACCTCCCTGGGCAGCCCCTTCCAATGCTTAACAACCCTTTCCATGAAGAAACTCTTCCTGATGTCCAACCTGAACCTCTCCTAGCACAGCTTGAGGCCATTTCCTCTCATCCTGTCCCTGTTCCCTGGGAGCAGAGCCCGATCCCCACTGGCTGCCCCCTCCTGTCAGGGAGTTGTGCAGAGCCACAAGGTCCCCCTGAGCCTCCTTTTCTCCAGGCTGAGCCCCTTTCCCAGCTCCCTCAGCCTTTCCTGGTGCTCCAGCCCCTTCCCAGCTCCGTTCCCTTCCCTGGACACACTCCAGCCCCTCAATGTCCTTCTTGTCCCAGAAGTGTCCCCAGGACTGGTGGTGCCCCAGCAGTGCCAGCACAGAGGGACAAACACTTCCCTGGTCCTGCTGAAGCCCAGGCAAACAGGGTCGTTTTCCTTCCCCCCACAGCAGGATTTTGACACCCTGGATTGCAAAAGGACAAAGAGACTCCCAGGTTTTCGGCCAGAACCGTTTCCCTCCCCACCCCAATGTGTAAAACACACTTGGGCCCAGAACACCCCCTGGCCAACCAGGAAAGGATTTTCTCATTGCCTTGGTGACTTCAAGTCCTGACAGCTTAATTACTGTAATTGAAGGCAAATACTACTTGAACTCTACACGTTTCTTTCTTTTCATGAAGTACATTAGGCATAAAAACAAATGTTCCTTTGGTTAAGCAGAGGAGTTCCAAAGGTATGTACGAGTTGAGAAAATAAGAACCTTGCTCTGAAACTCCTTTATTGATAAGAATTTTAATAACCACGGGCCACTGAGCACAGAACTAACAGGGCATGGAGACAAGCAAAGAGGTGCCAACCCTAGAAAACCTCTGGGTTTAGGAAAAGCTTATGTAAAACCATAAATCACCTGGAAGGGCTGTGAAATGCCAAAGTATTCCTGCTTCCATGGTGTACCTGTCCCAGTAGCCATGGGAACACTGCTGAACTCTAACCAGTTTTCTCTAACCCCTCAGAGTTTATGCAATTGCCCCCCTGCTTGACCCAACACAGAGAAAACTTTCAAAGAAAAATAAGGCAGATATCCCTAAAAGTGGATTGTGCTGCTGCAGCTTCTGAAAGACAATTTTTCACCAGATAAAAGACAGAAGGAAATATTCTTGCTCCAGAGAAGTGAGGATCAGGTAAAAGGAAAAGAGCAATTGTGCTATAACTGGAGGGAGGCCTGAAGACTGGGCTTTGGAGAAGATGTTTGTCCATGCCATGAATTCCAAAATAGCCCACAAAATGAGGAGATGAAGTTAAAAGGAAGTGGGAACAGGGAATTGGTAGGATGATCCCAAGCAAAAGAAAAGGAGTGCTTGAAACATGATGTTAAATGAGGAATGAGTAAGAGGAAACAATAGGAAAATTCAAGGAGAGGTTGAGAAGTGCACAGGAAGAGATGAAGGTCAATTACAGGCAGAAGTCCCCTGTAAATATCATCTGTTTATGTAATTAGTGAAATGTATGGAAAATAATCTGAAGGACATAAAGCACTCCATGTACCACCGTGTTTTTCTCTGCTTTTCTTCGCTTGCTGATTAAATCATTAAGGGAGAACACAAAACTTACAGAGGGAAATCCTGGATCCTTTGAATCCTGCAGGATCAGGACTGCATCTCTAGGGCATCCCACTCCCAGAGAACCATTCAGTTATTTAGTGAAAGAATAAAACAGGGGGTTATGGCCAATTATCAAAGGAATTCACATCAGTGAAAACAGTTCGGCAAGAGCAGAAGCCCAAAGTGGGAAGGATTTTGACACCTCATGAAATCAAATGAGTTTGAAACCCAACCTGGTCTAGTGGAAGGTGTCCCTGGCCATGGCAGAGTTGGGAATGAGATGAGCTTTAAGGTCCCTTCCAACCCAAACCATTCTGGGATTATTATAATTAATATTCAAAAAGAAGAACTGCACCTGCAAACTGGAAGGAGAAGTGAGACAGAACCCATGAGCAAAGCAAGGGGTGCTGGCACAGGAGCAAAAGAAGAAGCCTGGATTAATCCAGAGAAATTTCCCTCCTCTTCAGAATGCAAACATTTATTTTTTAGCACTTAAAATCTTAAAATAGGGAAATAAAAAATCTCTTAAACCATCTCAGTCTGCTACATATGAACCACTATTACTTAAGCCCAGTAATTTCACGTGCCTTTGCTTTGCTGGTACTAATTCACAGCAATTTTGTGAAATCTGATTCACAAAAACGACACAAAAGGCAAAGTCCAGAAGGGATGAGCACAGAGGCAGAATGAAGCTGAACTATTCCAGTAGGTTCTCACTTAAATTACAGAAAGAAGGCTGGATGAAGCATGTGGAGCCTGAGTTCCATGGAAAACACAGCATCACTCTTAGCCTTAAAATGAAGCCACCCCTGTCCTGCCTTTCTTACCAACTTCCTGGCTGAGAAACTGTAACAATATGATTAAAATAATCCTGTTCTGTTCCTGCTGCTTCAGATCCTCACTGAGAGGTTGGTAGGAACCTCATGCAGTGCACACAGCTTGCCAGGCAAGAGCTGAGGGCATCCCTGTATCTTTCCATCCCAGGAATGGCTGCAGATAATTCCTGAAGAGTCACTCTGGAGCTTTGCAGACATCAACGATGACAGAGTCTTGCTTTAAGGAGTTGACAACCTCAAGTTAAGCACGAGCATTAACATTTGGACTGGGATCAAACAGGCAAGAGGGTGAACAAAGACCTGTAGCCTGATGAGTTTAAGCAGGATTAAAATAAATACATGCATAAATAAGGCCACATACCAACAGTTCTGCAGTCAGTTCTGGCATCAGAACAGGTACCCAGGAGGCCCTAATGCTTTTAATTTACCTGATTAAAACTGGTTTATTGCAGAGAGCATCTTGTGAAGAGCTGATGAGAACAGGCTCCCAATACAGAGAGGGTTGATGCAAAGGGAAAATGGGAGAATATCTTTGGTGCTCACGAGGAAAAGGACAAGCAGCAGATGGAAATTATCCACAGGAATTATCCTTCCAGTAGAAGGAATCAGTATCTTTGTGAAGCCTCAACAACCACTGGGAGTCTCAACCACTGAAAGCAACTCAGACAACTACCAGGGAAGTGTTAGGGGGAGTTAATCCTTGCCTGGAATGGAAAATGGAGGATCTGGACTCCAGAAGCATCTTTCAGTCCTGTAATACTTCAAAAACCTCAACAGGGCTACAATTTGACCTCCTGGTGATCACAGAATTGTTAAGGTTGGAAAAGCCCTCTCAGATCATCGAGTCCAAAAATTCCCCAGCACCGCCAAGGCCACCACAACCCATGTCCCCAAGTGCCACATCCACACAGCTTTTAAATCCCTCCTGGGATGATGATTCCACCACTTCCATGGGCAGCCTGTCAAAATAAATGAGGGTTTAATGAGAGAGATGAGAAGCAGGGATACTCAACCTGCACAAAAATGGTAAAAATTCAGGTCACCTGCAACTTCTGTTTTTTGTTGGCCATGGTGGTGTGATCACCAGGACACATCACACATCCCCAGGAAGGTTTAATTTGACTACTATTTATCCTGAGTGCCAACAGAGCCATGAATCCACTGATGGGAAATGGAATAAAAATCCTGAATGTCCAATACCTGGATGACATGACACTTGTTAAAAGGACAAGTTCCAATTACTACAAGAGAAGCACTTTCCTGTTTGACTCTGTTAAAATAAATTCTGTGCCAGAATATATTGAAACATCAGCTGCTGTCCTACAGTTGATATTAACTTCTGCTCTCCACAGGAGCCATCAGCTGTCTCCAGCCCAGCAAGGACAAGAAGAGAGGTTAGGAAGTAATTAACGGAAAGGGGACAAGGAAAAATGTTTTAAAAAATACAATGTTTTCCCATGGAATTATGAAGATCCATTTTTGCTACACTTGCAACCTACAAAAGAGCAGATTGTTTTTCTTACAATAAAAAGGCCAAGGAATTTTATTATAGTAAGTCTGTGCCTAGAATAATTTGGGGGTTATTAATAGAATCATTGACCTCTGGAGCAGAGCTACTGTGAGTGCTAAACCACCTCCACTTTTTTTAGTGGAGTTGTGGAAGCCTCCAAAGACAGAGGTTTTACCATCCTTCAGGATACCCCTAATCTGATCACAGAATCATGGAATGGCTTGGGTGAGAAGGAACCTTAAAGCCCATCCCAGTCCACCCCCTGCCAAGGGCAGGGACACCTTCCACCATCCCAGGCTGCTCCAAGCTCCATCCAGCCTGGCCTTGGATGTGGCACATCCTAATGGGGAGGTTTTGTTACCACTTAACAGCATCCATTTCACCCCTCTGCAGCAATCTACAGGAGCTTGATTTTCATTTACATTGCATTCGTTAATTCCGTTTTTTATTTCAGTCTTAAATTCCGCGGTGATGCTTTTCTATGAAAACCACATCCAAATTCTCCCAGCCTGTCTCGTCCTTCTATTTTATATTTTTGTCAAAAGCTCATCCTGTACCTCAGCACGTGGCCAATTTTAGCAATTTTCATTCATTCTTGTAATTCACACAAGAGAAACCCCCCATCTCTCCTGCTGAATACTCCTGGTATGCAAAATGCCATTTGGTTGTGATAGAAACAATCCATTTTCAGGGGTGTGGGATGAGCTGGAGCCCAGCCTGTTCCCATCAGTGAAACAGGAGCTGCACAATAAAGCTGTGACACTCAGCCAGGTTTTGCCTCCAGCCTGCAAACACCAGTGGAACAGGAAGCAACAGGGTTGCAAAAGTGCAATGGATTAAATTTTGGCTGGGGACTTGATTGCAACGATAGTCCTGGGGATTCATTCCAGCTGTCCTGAGCAGATCCTGGGCAGGCCACAGCACCTGTATTTCCAAGGGCAGCTTGGGAATCCCGGCACCGTGTCCCACAGGGCGCACACACACTTCCTCCTACTGTTCTTACACTTTTCAGGAAAAAAACCCCACAGTTTATTTAGGTTTTTTGCATAAACAAAGGCAGCGAGTAAAATCCAGGAGCTGAGGGCTAAAGGGGGAATACACAGTGTGGGGTAATTCCTAAGATGTGCAGAAGGCTGAAAGTACATAAGGAAAGAGTTAAAAAAAGTCAGCACATGGCAGAGAAAATCCTTTTCATATCTTGAGAGAATCTTAGATATCCCTGTGACATCTCATTCCACTCCAGCTCCTCTGCTGAGGCCAGCACAACCTCTTTTCCTTCGCATTTCCCTGCAAATTGCATCTGTGCCTTAGCCTGGATATAAACAAAACCAAAGGAAGAGATTTCCCCTAGGATCTCTCTATTGGCACGATGCAGAGATCCAAACAGAGTGACTTCATCTTCCCCAAAAGCACCTAAATCAATTCTGACTGTTCTGTTTTCACCTTGAACAACAGAGGAAGTACAGTCCAGCGAAGAGAGCACAGGACTGGGAAGGTCACGTTTCCCAAGTTCTCCTCCCAGCTGGTGGGAAACCCTGGAGAAGTTGTTCCCTCCAGCTCTGGCACAGGTTATCAAAGCACAGAACATGCCTGATCAACTGCATGAAACTCACAGCAGAGCTAAGAGCTTCATGAAGTGTTTGGAAGGTGCCCTGAGAGCCTTCACTGAGGCATCCCAGGTGAATAAGGATGGAAACAACCCTGGAATTCCACCCACCTGCACCTGGGGCTGGGACACCGAACACAGAACTGAGCCAGCAGCAATTCTGTGATAGATCTGGGAGGAATCAAATCAATCACCAGGAGTCTCAGCTACAGTATTTTAAAGGAGTGGGCAGGAGAAAAAGCATGGAGTGGTTTGGGTTGGAAGGACCATAGAGCTCATCCAGTTCCACCCCCTGCCATGGGCAGGGACACTTTCCACTATCCCAGGTTGCTCCAAGCCCCATCCAGCCTGGCCTTGGACACTGCCAGGGATCCAGGGGCAGCCACAGCTTCTCTGGGCACCCTGTGCCAGGGTCTCCCCACCCTCACAGCCAACAATTCCTTCCCAATATCCCATCCATCCCTGCCCTCTGGCAGCGGGAAGCCATTCCCTGTGTCCTGTCCCTCCATCCCTTGTCCCAAGTCCCTCTCCAGCTCTCCTGGAGCCCCTTTAGGCTCTGGAAGGGGCTCTGAGGACTCCCTGGATCCTTCTCTTCTTCAGGTGAACACCCCCATCTCTCCCAGCCTGGCTCCAGAGCAGAGAGGCTCCAGCCCTTGGAGCATCTCTGTGGTCTCCTCTGGACTCTCTCCAGCAGCTCCACATCCTCCTGATGTTGGGCCCCAGGGCTGGAGCAGCTCTGCAGGTGGGGTCTCACCTGAGAGGGCCAGAATCCCCCCCTCCCCTGCTGCCCTTACTGGGGATCAGCCCAGGATGCAAATCAGTGCAGATCGGCTTTTTTTATCCTGAATCCAGACTCTGAATGTCTAAAACGTCTTCAGAAGTCCTGTCCCCAGTACTGTGGGTATTGATCCCATGACACTGCCGTGCTCAGAAGCAATCCAAGCCTTCTCCACGTGTCCTGTCACTCCCTGGACACTTTTTGTTATCCCTTTGTAATGGGTGTGGAATAAGCAGCTGCTGTTTGGGATTCAGGAGACCAAACCCTCATTGATTCTCAAGTTCAGGATTTCTTCCTGTGCTTTACAGATACACAAGAACCCCACAAGAAGTAACAAGTGGGCTTGGCAAGCCAGACTGTGAATACAAGCAAAGGTACCAATGAGGGCTCTGAAGATTTGGGATACTGAGAGAAAGGATGGAATAAAAACCATTGGAAGCACCCAGAGGAGAGAAAGGAGTTCTGGTAGCAATTCCAAGAGCAAGCACAGTCCCAGCATCACAGCTTTGGCTTCTGGCAGAGGAAACTACAAGTGTTTCGAAATCTGAAAGTAACACCTGCCCCTGACAAACTCCTCTTCTGGCTCTTTTCTAATAATAAATGTAGAAAAGGAGATTTGTGTACAAATAAAGTGCTTCCAGGAGCATTCAAAGCAGGTAATTTAAACCAAAGCTTTGCTCCTTTCCCTTTGCCCTCAGAAAATGCTTCTCAAAAGGAAAATCCACACTTGAGCCTCTTCTGTTCCTCTGCTCCGAGAGGGTGATTTGAGGGAGAGCTGATCCATGGATCCAAACCAGCTCAGACCTTTGGGCAAGGGGACAGACATTTCCTGTTTTTCAGCACCAGCAGTGGCCCAGAAGCCCCTGAGAAACACCTTTCGCCACTTTGTTGTCACTTTTTAGTGTGCCTTCCTCAGGCTTGGCTCCTTTCCTCTAAGCAGGTGTGAAGTGGGACACAGAGCACAGGGAAATGAATCAGAACTTCACAATTTGGGGCAGCACAGACCAGAAATACCATAAATACCAGCAGGGCCCTCCGGTGCAGGCTAAAAGACAGATGCAGAAACACAAACAGCAAGAATGAGAATTAAATTTGAAATACAACAGCAGGGATGTATATGCACATTTTTTCCTTCTCTCCTATCTGTATGGGTCTGAAGGAAAGAGTTTGTCTGAGGAAAGGGGCTTATTTTTTAAGGAATACCATTCATGCAGTGTGCCTGGAGTTCATGTGGATCATATCCACGTTTCCAAGGATTCAGCACAGCCCTGTGACTACAACCCAGGTACAACCTCCCCGCAGCCTTTTTTTTACATAAATTCTCGCATTTCTGCTTCATTTCTGCCTTTAGTTTCGGTGCTTCCTTAAACAACTCTACTGACAATCAGCTCCTCAGATCAATTCCAACTGGGACTCGTCCTCCCTCCAAAAACCAACCCAACTCTTCTCCTCTCAGTTTCAAAATGCTGCTCCACGTGTTTCCCTACCCGTCTTGCCCGTGTCCTACCTTACCCTCTCGCTATCTGAGATGTGTAACATCCTGCCCTTGTTCTGTCCATCATTTCCTCGCGAGCTCTCTGGGGAAGCAATTAGCCCACTTGTGAGCACTCTACAACATAATTAACAAATAATAACCACTGAGAAATGTAGGCCAAAAAAGCCAAGTTATCACAGCCCCATTTCTGCAGAGACTTGCATTGTTCCGTGCTCGCTCGCAGCTTTCCAGGTTCCTGGAGGCACAGATTCCCCTCCAAGGCAGCACGAAAGCAAAGGTGAACGCTGTGTTTTAAAGAAGACATAAAATGTTCTGACTTTATTTGGATTCCCAGGCTTTGCTGCTTTTCCCCGCTCATTAACACGACCAGTTGTGAGTATTTACACTACAATAAATCTCGGAATTGGAGGTGAAAGGCTCGTAATTTGGTTCTAAATTAACTTTGGCAACGGGAGCACCAAAGGAAGGAAAGACAGGATGACTGCAACCATGAGCAAGATGCAACACCAATGGAATGACATCACTTAGGATGAAAAAACTGCTGGAGGAGACAAGGACAGAACCTCTGTTCTTGGGTTTTCATCTGCACACCTCACAACAGCCAGTAGGGAATGATAACAGTTATCAGGGAAAACCTGAAAACTCCCTCTTATTTCAGCAGCAAACAAAGTATTTCCAATTCCTGGGGCTTCCTACTGTAAGAGAGTATTTCCAGGTTCTTGCACACTTCCTAGGTAGTGTTATGAGTCCTGGGTATCCCTTCAGTACTGAAAAGTAAGGTGCCAAAACAATTAGACAAAGGTTTTAATAAGGCTGAAGTGAAATTCCCACTTCATGGCGACCTGGGGAACCAAGGAAAAATAAAGGAGGATGGAAGAAGGGGAGAAAAGGATAAATGATCAGTTTGGAGTGGTTATTGAGATGGAGAAAGATGGCATTTGGAATTCACAGAGAAGGAATAATGTCCAGGAAAGAAGGGGGAGAAAGTGTGTGATTGAATCTCCACATTTTACAGCCTTGAGGAGGTCAGCAATGATGACCACACTCGGAAACGCTGATTGTAGATCCTGTCTTGAAACACCAAATTGAGGTGATCCCTACTGAGAACAGGACACTGAACAGCACATTTCAGCCACAAAGCAGCTGGAAAACCTGTAATGGAGCAGTTGGCACCGAGCTATGGATAATCCCTGGAGCCTGAGAGTGCCAGAATGTCCCACCCAGCCCTGGAGCCTGAGCAAGACAGAGCACGTCTGCTGTGACCTGGGACAAAGGCTCCTCATGGTCACTTGGTGAAATCTGCCATCCCTGGCACAACTTCGGCTCTGTCAACCTGCAGAACAGCTCACCTGGTTTAACCTTAGGTCATCAGAGGAGAGAACGGCTCAGATCAGCATGTACAGGATTGGCATTTTCCAGGCCTGCTCCAATGGCAAAGAAAAGTTTAATTGTCCAAGAGAAGAAGAGAAGTCTCGTCCTTCAAAACTGATAAAAAGCCACGGCATGGCTGGAACTCAGTGATCTTTAAGTACCTTTCCAACCCAAACCCTCCTGTGCTTCTCTGATCCTATAATGCTGAGATATTTTGTAGCCTCACAGTCAGGGTTTTATCTCAGCTTTTCTGCTCATGGGCAATCCAGCCCTGATCTCCCAAGCATTAAAGGTGAAAACACCTGTGTTTCACAAGCATATCTGCTCAGACGACTCTTGGCTTTACACTGGATTCCTTTCCTGGGTGTAAAGAGCCTCATTTTCCACCTTCAAACACATCCTGGGACTTCTTTTCCTTTGCGTTGCTTTTCACAGCCGACCTTTGTGTTTCTGCTCTGCTTTCCACAGAATCACAGGATGGTTTGGGTTGGAAGGGAACCTAAAGATCATCCAGCTCCAACCCCCTGCCATGGGCAGGGACACCTCCGACTATCCCAGGATGATCCAAGCCCTGTCCAGCCTGGCCTTGGACACTTCCAGGGATCCAGGGGCAGCCACAGCTTCTCTGGGCACCCTGTGCCAGGGCCTCCTCACCCTCACAGGGAACAATTCCTTCCCAGTATCCCATCCATCCCTGCCCTCTGGCAGTGGGAAGCCATTCCCTGTGTCCTGTCCCTCCATCCCTTGTCCTAAGTCCCTTTCCAGCTCTCCTGGAGCTCCTTTATGCCCTGGAAGGGGCTTTGAGATCTCCCTGGATCCTTCTCTCATCCAGGTGAACACCCCCAGCTCTCCCAGCCTGGCTCCAGAGCAGAGGAGCTCTCCCTTTTTTTATTGTTTTGGTGATGACTGCATCCCTGGTTTTGACCTGGGTAAGTTTTAAAGGCACACTTGTCTTTCATTAAACCAGGTACGAGCTTTATGGAGCTGCATAAAGATTCGGCAGCAATGCAAAAAAACGACAGTGAGAAAATCCCCGTGCCTGCAATTCCAGATAGATTTCCTAGGATTTTATTATTAATACTTTGTGTAATGCCCTGAGGGGAGCCTCTCAAGAGCTCTGTGGTTGCCCAGTGAGCCACACAAAACACAGAAGCTGTGCCCCAAGGGACTTGCAGGTTAAAGCTCTGAGTGGGTACAAAACAATACAAATAATTGCCAGGCAGGCGATCCCGCGGGCGCGCACGCGTTCCAAGCCGGAACGTCTCCTGGCACAGGAGCTCTGGAAAAGGAATGGGAATGGGATGCTTATCACAGCTCAGCAGCAAACTGCTCCAGGAATGAGCAGCAAAATGAAGACTCAAGAGGAAATGTCAGATTAAAGGGAAGAGCAATTTGTTCCCAACGTCTCATTTGCTCCTAATGCTCTGCGGTCTGCAGGTAAGAGAAGGAAAACAGAAGTATGGAATTATTGAGGTTGGAAAAGCCCTCTGAGATCATCCAGTCCAACCATCCCCCAGCACTGCCAAAGCCACCTCTGACCCATGTCCCCAAGTGCCACATCCACATGGCTTTTAAATCCCTACAGGGATGGGAACTCCATCACTGCCCTGGGCAGCTGTGGAGGGCTGCTGGACAGCCCTTTCCATGAAGAAGTTTTTCCCAATATCCAATCTAAACCTCCCCTGGTGCCACTTGAGGCCATTTCCTCTGGTCCTGTCACTTGTCACCTGGGAGAAGAGCCTGACCCCCACCTGGCTGCCCCCTGCTGTCAGGGATGTATCAGCCCAACACAGAGCTGATGTCCCCAGTCCCTCTCCCGTTCCTCAGCTGCTCCCTTGAGAGGGAAGTGCTGTTGGCTGGGGTCTCAAATCCACAATGGAAGGCTCAGAAGAGCTCACCAAGAGGTCCTAGGTGTCATGAATCAGAGCAAAAACCAGATGCCAAACAGCAAAGAAATTCTTGCTTGACGGTGAGCATTAAAAGGGTCTAGAAAAAAGGGGAATAAAGAATTACAGAATGGTTTGGGTTGGAAGGGACCTTAAAGACCATGGGCAGGGACACCTTCCACTATCCCAGGTTGCTTCAAGCCCCATCCAACCTGACCTAGGACACTTCCAGGGATGGGGAGTGTCCCCTCATCCAGCAGACCTGGGTGGCCCCACATTTAACAGGAACACAGAACTTCAAGAGATGTTGCCTACTCCCAATTACACCCTAAAATCCACCTTAAATCTGCATTCTGGTTTTGCTTTGCCTCCTTCCAGTTAATCCTCCACTGCCCTGCTCTCTCCTTGGGTTTGCCCTCGGCTGATCCCTCCTGCTGCCTCCGGAGCTGGGTGGTCCCTCCACCACCAAGTCCTCCCATCTCAAATCCCTGCAGTGACTCAGCAATGCCAGCTCAGGTTCATTCCCTTCATTACCCTACACTTAATGCCCTGAGAAAAGCAGGAGGGTGGAGCCACGGAGTTCTCCAAGAAGTCATTCCAAGCACAGGTGAAGGTCACGGCTGCTCCATGGTGGGAGCTCCATTTTTCATTTAGGAAAGGATGGTTGTGGTAACTCTAAACAAAGCAACTCAACTTCCTGTGGCTTTGGATATCGTGGCTGGATGACCCTGGACCTGATAAAGCTTCTAAGAGGTTCTGATAGAAGCTGTGCCTGTGGTTATGGAGTTTTCAACAGCTTTCCTCCATGAGGATTCTGTGATGTCTAATGAGACAGTTGAACCCAGCTGGGAAAAAAAGTTGTCTTTCCTTTTCATGCAACCATTTATTTTCACAGAGAGTAGGAACTTCATATTTGTGAGGCTGCTGTCTGCCTGTGGATTGTGCCTAAAATGAGGGAGAAAGGATGGAATAGACCAAAAAAATCATAGAATCATTATGGTTGGAAAAGTCAATGCAGCAGCACCACCATGTTCACCCATAAACCATGTCCTCAAGTCCACATCCACACCTTCTGAACCCTTCCAAGGACAGTGAATCTTCAAAACTAAAAAATAATCATCTATGCTTTAACTGACCTGGAAGCCAAGCTAGAAGTGAAGCAGTCTTTTAGGTAGATGAAATAAAACCAAAATAATTCAGTGTTGATAAATAAAAAGAAATGCACTTGGGTAAAATAGAACCTAACATGAAACGGTATAAAATTAGGAAGTCAGGATGTATTTCAGCAGTTCATCCAGCCTGTTATTGATAGTTCTCCACGTCTAAAATACCATATCCAAAAGTAGCTGGACAACTTAGAAATCAGCATATCACAGAGCCAGAAAAAGAAATCCCTGTAATGCTGACTGGTCCAAAGTCTCCCAAAATCAAGTGTGCCAGAACTATGTACCATTAATTGAAACTGCCTCAATCTGATTTCTCACACATTTCTCACCTCCTTCATGAGAACATGACTTGTGCTAAAAGGAGCTGTTGATTTAAGGTGGAAGTGAGGCTCAGTGAGAAACAGGAAAACAATAACAACAGTATAAATGACCACTAAAGACCATCTAGAATAATATTTTGTGCTGAAGCAGGCAAGAAGCAGCCACAGAGCCTCTTCCAGAGAGGAAATCACCTCTGCAAAAGTGGCAACAACATCCAAATGGAAGCAGTGAGAGTAAGGTGCCGATGGCAACCATTAACACAAATATTTTTGCAGCAATCAACACCTCCTGAAGAAAAATAGCAAGAATCATAGGTGGTAAGAAGCCAACACAGCACTGAAGAGGAGGAATTTTTCAATTATTGTCCTGGGTATAAGCATTGCAAACGCAGGCACTGACATCCGTGTTACAACCTGCAGCATGTTGAAGGGATTAAAAGCTCGTGACAGGCCACCAACCCTCTTAAAACCCCGTGCCAGGCCAGGGGCTTCCACTTTTCTCAGCTGAAATATCCACAGTTGCAACATCAGCCCACCGTTGTTTGTTCCTAACGAAAGAGGTGATTCACTTTCTCTCCAGGAGCTGCACTGTAAAATGTTGATTAGAGCAGGAACCGCCCCCAAAATCTAAAGCAGGGTAGGAAAAGAAGACGAAGTGAGGTGTAAAAGGAGATGGGAGTCGAAGGGGAAATCAAAGCAGGGAATTCACCAGGAGGTAGAGATTTTATCAAAGCGATTGGTTCATTAGGCAGAAAATTTGACTGTCATTAACACGATGCTGCAGTGCTTTTTGTTACTGAGCTCTTCAGAGCAGACACCTTTGTATTTCTACTTGTGAAACACCAATTAGTACCTGGGGCAGACTACAAACAAATCAACATTAGAACAAAGCAGCGAAACAGAACCATTTGTAACTCCTGCTCAGCCTGGAGTCACCAGGGCAGATTCAACTCTCTGGAGAGAGACCACATTCTTCATTCCTTAATAATCTTCCCCTTGTTTGCTGCAGTCTGTAGGAGTTAAAAAGCACAAATTTGGATTTATCTCTCTTCTTGGGCTCAGAGGGAGTCCACCATGGGATTCTGCTCTGGGAATTCTTGTTGCACGTTTTGTATGTGTGTATTCAAGCTGGTTTTCAATTAATAACGGTGTAATTGTTGCAAAGCCCACACAGCACAGCCAGGCAGTGCTGCTTTCCCAACCTGGAAGTGAAGGGACCTGCCAGACATCCTCTGAAAGGCCACATTTGGGAATTGAAAAACGTCTGGAAGGGTGAAAGGAGCCAGACCTGGTTCAGTCTTGCCCATATGGCTGGAATAGGAAAGGTTCCTGACACTGTCTCCAGAAGTTCAAAGGGGGAGAGAAACACTTCATTCACTTTCAACAGAGTTTGGGAGGGAATTTACTTCTGTGGACTGATCCTGGCTTTTGTTCCCTGGGAGCAGAGTCAGATCCCCCTCCTGTCAGGGAGTTGTGCAGAGCCACAAGGTCCCCTCTGAGCCTCCTTTTCTCCAGCCTGAGCCTCTTTCCCAGCTCCTTCAGCTGCTCCTGGTGCTCCACCACCTTCATCTTTCAACCTGCCCTACCCATCTTCTCCCTCCTTCCCACACACACTTTCTAAACAACATTAAATGTCTTTTCCGCTTTAACTCCCTAAAACATGTTCAGAGGAAAGGTCAGGCACAGCAACAATCTGCTGGTTCAGGGTCACAGTAATGGTAAAGATGCCAGACTACAGATTCAGAGTCTGAGCCTGCCATGATTCACACTGAGGGCTGGTCAGGTTATGCTCACTGTAAGGAGAAAAATGGTAATTTAGCCTTGATGATTGAGAAAACCTGAAAATCTGCCAGCCTCATCTCTGCCTGGAGTGGCAGTAGCTATTAAAGCCTTAACCAGGGACACAGGCAGGAATGCACGATTTGGGGTTTATGATTCCTGGAGCAACGTGAATGTCAAAGGTCGGGAGAGAACGACGGCCTCACCTCTCCATGTTCTACTCCCTGTGGTAAACAAATAATGATTGTAAACAGAAGCAACAGGGATGCATTTTTTAAAGAGCTGGAAAAGCCTTTCCATGCTAGTCAGGCACACAACAGCCTGTGCAGAGGCTGTGGGGTTGATGTAAAGAGCACCCAGTTACAGTGGGATTTTTGAACACATCTGTCAAGACTCACATGAGCAGAGCTGAACCCTCTGGGAGAAAAAGATTTGATGAGCTCTTAGGTCCTCTCCTAAATTACCTCCAATGTAAAGAAACCTGGACAGCAGCTTGAAAACTGACTGAGAGCTCTCCTGAAGGAGTTAACCATTCAAACAGGTAACATCTGAATTTTGAAAGAATTTGGCCACCGGAGCTACTTCCCTGCAACAGTTCCGAGGAGCTGCTGCCAATGTTAACATCGGGAGGCAGCTACTGACAGGTTTCATTTTGCCCAGTCTGATGCTGCTATTGACACTCAGGCAGACAAGCCAGCACAAACAGGAATAAAAGGCCACCTTCCATGGCAACGCTTCTCAAGGAACCAAGGAATTTACCAACAGCCCTGAAATCCCTGGCAGGAGGTGGGATTCGCTTCCCAAATGTCCCGGGGCACGGAAAAGCTGATGGGACTCACGTAACAACGGCTCCTACCACGCTGCTGGGCAGCTCCAGAGATGAGTGACAGCCTCTGCAATATCCAACAGGAATTACTGGGTAATGTGGCCTCTTGGGCAGTGGCCAAGTGATTGTGGAAGGTTGGGGATAAATTCCAGCTGCAGGTCAGGGTCCTTCTGAGAGGACAGAAATTTTTGCAGAACCAACAGCCACTTGAATTTTTCTTCAGGCTCGACAGCAAATGGCAAGTTTCTTACACAAGAGTTACTGGATGGGGCTTGGAGCAACCTGGGATCGTGGAAGGTGTCCCTGCCCATGGCAAGGGGTTGGAATTAGATCATCTTTAAGGTCCCTTCCAACCCAAACCATGCATAATTCTAATTACCATCCAAATTTCTGCCTCTGCATCTTCTCCCCCACTTCACCACCTAACCAGGCAACTCTGTGCTAGTGCAGAAGGTAAAAGTGATTCAGAGGAAGCTGAGCTCATTTTGCCAAGTCCAGGGGAAGGGTGAGCTGTGTACAAGAATGTTCCCTCCCAGACTGGGATCTTCACACCCTGTGCTCAGAGAAGTTCCCAGTTTTCCTGCCTTGGAAAAAAGGGGATGTGGGTGGGAGCTGAACTCCCAGCTCCAGCTCCTCAAAAAACTCAGCATCCCTGTATTTGGAATTTGAATCCAAAATTTAGGCCTTTAGTCCATCACTAGTTTGAAGGCTGCAGAAAACCCTTAATCTCAGCAAATTTAACCCAGATTCACACCACTTTAGGAAAAGATTTTACAACATTCCCCAGAAGCTGCGCTTTGTCTTTAAAGCAGAGCTGACAATAACGTGACTCCTGGAGAGCTGAAAGTCGTGGAAGAACAACAATGTAAAGGTTTGAAGATGATTTTGGAAACACAAAAAGGCCTGCAGAGGCAGCTGAGAGCCTGCTATCGATGATGGATTAACCAACCCCACAGGGTACAATTTGCATCTGATTCACAGGGACTGGAACAGAACTAGGAAGTTGGGATTATAATGGGATTAATCATACGACTCCAGGGATCCCATTCATCCTGCTGCTGAAGGGTCCTAGAGCTGCTCTGCACTGCCTGAGCTGCATTTGGGAAGTTATTTGAGGTTTGCTGGGACAGGAATATCAGATTGGAAGGGGGGGAGAGATAAAGGTTTGCTGGTTTTCCACTCCAAGCCAGCCTTTATCAAAGTTCCGTGACCACCAGCCGAGATTAAGGACTGCAGTAAACCTCAAATCCCAGCCTAGAGCTGAAAACCTTTGAGATTTAATGCTCCTAATTCCTCCAGCCCTCACATTTACTAGGAGTGACTGTTAAAAAAAATAAAACAAATCAATCATTCTGGAGGAACTGCTGTGCATCCTGAAACAAAGGGAAAGGATGAGATCATCGCTGTTTCTTCAGCCTTGGTGAGGTCTCCAAGTGAACATATGAAGCAGATGAGGAGACTTGCCTCAGCAAGGCCTGCCAATGTCAGAGCAATAAATAAATGTTCAGAGAATGAGGCTGCACCTTCAGCTGATGTGGCAGCACACTGAGCTGCTGCCAGAGCTGGGACACCTGCGGAGTCCCAGCACTTCTGGGAAAATGAAGATCTGGCGCTGCACTTCCCTGGAGGGAGACTCCAGAGCAAAGGCACTCTGGAAAGGGCCAGGCTGCCAGGGTGGCACTTAATTAGAAGAAAAACACTTCCAAAAACTCTTTCCCATTGTGATCTTCTGTGTTGAACTTGGCATTCCCATGGAGTTCTTGGGCTGTCCCACACCAAGGACACCAAGGCCTGGGAAGCACTGAAGCAGTTTGTCCCAAACTGCTCAGCATCAATATTTGATGTGGGAACTCCTGGTTTTCTTCCTGCATTTCTCTCCCTGGCCTTTGGCCACTGAGGTGGATTTTCACATGGAGCCAGAAGAGCTGGGACTTTCTGTGCCTCTCTTAATGGTGAAAATTAGGAGAACTCTAGCTATTATAAAGTGTAACAAGTGAGCTGCTCTAACCAATTCCGAACTGTGTTTACAGTTTTCCAAGAACTGGTTCCCAACCCGGAGTCACAGCCCAGGCCCTGGCACAGCTCCAGGCACACCAAGGCTCAGGCATTCCTGGTGGAAGGTTCTCTTTGCTCCAATTCCCATTCCCTCTGCCTTAGACCTTTCACTTTTAGGTCACATAAAGACAATACATAAAAGAAAACCTCTGATGTTCATCTGTAATAACACTGTAGGAACCTCTTGTGTGAGGACAGTTTTTGTCTGACCTTTCTTCCAAATCTGATGGCAAAATTCTGATTTTATAAAACTCTTGGAATACACATTTTTTCCCCCGGTTTTAAACTTAATTCACCTTCTGGTAAAAGCCTAAACAAACAATTAGGAGTCAGGGTGAATTTATGCCCTTTTGGGGGAAAAAACCCCACCACAAAACATCACAATATCTACAGAGATGTCTACTGACCCAGCAGAAACGTGGTGGGTTTGTTTTTTTGTTTTTTTTCAATTCTTTCTGGCACAAACCCAGCTTTCTAAACAGCCAGTGACCCACTTTCACCTAGCTGGCCTCTGAAGTTGAGGGAAGATTCCTACCCTCTGGATGCTGGAGGCTCTGTTTGAAGTCCCTGCTGTCAGGAGATGGTCAGTTTACGTCTCCTGTCCTAGGACAGGAAAAGGATGCACTCTCAGCTCCATGTGTTGCAGGCAGATAAGCACAAAGATTTCTGTCCTATGCCCTTATCAGCTTTTCCTGCTACTCTCCAGAACAGACACCACCAAGGCTGGCAGTAAAAATTAAATTTAAGCAAAAGGAGGAGAAAAAAAATAAAAAAGAAAAAAGAAAAAATGAGAGAAGTATTTCTCATAACTGTAATTCAAAAGGTTGAAGTTTTGGAAAAAAAAAAATTATGCTTGGATTTTTAGGAGCACTGAAAACTACTTAAAATCTTCTGTATCCTCAGTGTAAACTGATTTACTCTGACACACCCAGGATGACTTAGAGTTTAAAAGATATCTCACTGCTTAAATAATCTTTACTACATGAGAATTCTTCCCCTTGCAAATAAAACCAATTAGCTGGCAAAAGGACATTCCCTGCATATGGAAATGATCATGGAATTACAGAATGGTTTGGGTTGGAAGAGACCTTAAAGATCAACCTGTTCCACTCCCTGCCACGTGCAGGGACACCTTCCACCAGATCAAGTTGCTCCAAACCCCATTCTATAAATTAATATTTTTATTTCACGGTTTCTTTTCCTTTTTCTTCTTTCTCTCTGCTGCCTCCTCCTTCTCTTTACGTTCTTTCAGTCCTGCCACCTCATTTTTAGTGTAGAGAGGATAGGGTAGGCAGAGCCTCCAAGGATTTTGGGTTATCTCCCATCTTTCCATCTCCTGCCCACATAAGATTTAATTTATGGGTGCTTCAGTCCCCACCCTCTATAAAACTGAAGTTACTTCTTATTAAAACATTGTGATATGGACCCAACGTCATTTCAGGAGGCACCTTCAAGTAAGATTTGGACACAGAGGTGATAAATAAACCTTCCAGATGGAAACCAAGTGTCCAGCTCTCCACAAAGCCCCACTTGGATCTACCAATGCAGAGAAAACCAAAAATCATCCAGCAAATACCCACGTATAATTGCCAAATGGCTCTTTTAGAAACCTCAAGAATTGCTCCTACGCTCCTCCTCACCCCTCAATAGAATTATTAAAATCATGGCTCCATTGTCAATTTACAAATCGAAACCATTTTATCAAATACCTCTCATGTAACTGCAGCAGCTGTTAAATCCACATCACAGATGTCACAGGGTGCCAAAAAATGGGGGGAGAACTTCATGGATGTGCCAGGGCACAGAAAGTCCTCGAGCACTTCAAAGATTCCCAAATTCTGGACTTACTTCTGCTACCAATTTCTTCTAGGACAAGGTGTTTGGGGTGAAATTTAAAAGCACAGTCCAGTTTCATTTTTAAAAGCACACAAGATCCTAAAATATATTCATTTTCCAGGTGATTGAAAGACATTACTACGTATCTATAGAGAAGAAGATCTGGAGACCCAGAATGAACACAGATCAATGAAACCATAATCCATGTATTGGTTTTTTAGGTAAGAAAGAACTTCCCCCTTAGAAGTTCCTGTTCCTCATCCTTAAAAGAAGCTTTTAAAAATTTTCTTTTAAAATAATTGTCTTGCTGATACATTTTTACCCTTAAACCTTAGTGTCCCCATTAAATGAAAAGCACACTTCTCTGCATCCATGGAATACCAAAACTTATGTTACTCTTACTGCTAGTGAGTAAAGAATTCAAAAGGCAAATCATGAGATCTCAGCATTTCTCCAAGCTCATTCTGCCATTTCTCTTTAAGTTCTACCACAATAAAGAAAAATTTCCTCCCTCAAACCTCCTGCAATAATACAAAAATAAGGAAATGATGATGAAATGCTCTTTGGGCAAGACAGCAATTATGGTGATGGCATCAAAAATGTCAAATATTCCTTCAGACTGGAATGAAAGAAATATTTTAAGACTCTAATCACATGAAAGCAGCGTTGAGCCCAGCATTCTGGATAAACCAGCACTGTGTGTGTGTGTGTGTGTGTGTGTCCGGGTGTGTTTATCCCTGGATATCAGACAGGACAGGAAAGGAAGAGTTGAAACACTTGTCCAGAAAATGCTCAAAAAGAAAACACAGCCAGGACAAATTTAGCAGCTTTACTTAGCTGGGATATCAAAGGCAGAGCTGACTGGAAAAGCAACCACCTCTCAAGAATGGCAAAATAAACTCAGCCGAGTCTCGGGAGGAAAACCCGGATCAGAGGCTGGATTTTGTTAACTGCTGCTGTTTTGGGTAAGTCAGGTCCTTTCTGACACTGCTGAGATAATCTTGTCAAAGAACAACAAAAATCAAAAGCCAAAAAAGAAAAAAAAAAAGACAAAAAGACAGACACCAGCCATTTCAGGGGGAATCTGTTTGGCAAAGGGGCTTTGAGGTGGTGTCTGAAGAAACAAAACTCGGAATGAACTTCCTAAAACATTTCTTTTTTTTTTTTTTAATTTCTTTTTCTTTTGGTCTCCTTTGGAGGAGTGAATTTCAATAGGCTGATTGGCAACTTGTTTGTTGATCAAAGCAAAAGTCTGAAACACATCTGAAATAGATTTTCTGAATAAAAAAAAAAGCATTTCACGCTCAATTCAGAAGAAAGTTTCCCCAGCAGAAACTAGGCTATTTGAATTTTATTTTTTTTTTTAAAAAAAGAGGTTTCCATCAACTAAAATGAGCCAAAAGTGACATATTTTAATACAATCTGTCTTGAAGACATGCAGAGCTATTACCTGGATATGATACTGAAATCATGGCTTGGAAATGTGACTTTCTATCCAGAGCTCATTAATTTGCTTGGATTACACAGAAGAGGATTTACCTCAGACTGGGAGAAACACCTGGATCTTAAAGTGACCAGAATCACAATTTGATGCTCAGAAATAGTCTGGGGTTAGATGGGAGGGTGGCATCTGCTCACCTCTGGCAAAAAAAAAAAAAACCAGAGAAGGAAAAATAGGGGAAAAAAAGAAAAAAGAAAAACCTGAACTTTTCAAGCTGCCACCACTTCACTGGAGAAGCCTTCCTGGAGGATTTGGTGCAGGCAGCAGAGGAAGTGTGTCAACATGATCTGTACCATCCAATGGATAAAACTGGCTTTGGAATTCACCTTCCCAGTGCCAAGCTCCCGCTGCCGAGAGATCCAGAAATTGAAGTGATGTCAAGCAATTTCCCTTGGCTCCCAGTCATGCCAGAGACAGACACTCTGACGCCGAGGGAGGATGATGGGGAGATAGCAGGTCCCTCTCATTTTCACAAGAACTCCAGGGAACTGCTCCCGTATCTGGTGCAGAATTAATCAAGATAAGTTAATGTGTGATAACTTGTATCTGAAGGGGAGAAAACCTGGGCAGCTCACGCCTCTCCAGGAGTAAATTTAACGGCTCTCCAAGAAACACAAAGTTGTCATTTTCTGCCCTGATCCACCCCAAAAGCACAGCTCGGGCTGGAGAGTCAGAATAAAGGACAAGGAATGTGACACAATTTGAGAAGAATCTCATAATATGACAAATCATTGATGCTTTTACACCCTGGCACAAGAAACTTTCACCTGACCCATAAATACTCCTCCTGCAGCTACTCTTAAAATACTCCACATTAATAACAAGTAAATGGTTTGTGCATCCACAAAAATGGGTATTTCGAGGTATTTCAGTGAGGTCTAAACTCTGTATGATTGCTGCACTGCCACTGTGATGAAAACATCAGAAACTATTGGAACACTTGAATTGTGGGGAAGGTGGAAAATCTGAAAAATGTTTGGGTTGCAACCATGGAAACTGGAGTGTGAAGAGACCACTGAGCAAACACACACAGACACTGTCCTCTCTGTAAACCAACTGCATCCAGCAAAGTGCTGCCTTCCAAATCACAGAATCCCAGAACGGACTGGGTTGGAAGTGACCTTGAAAACCACTCAGTTCCCCCCTGCCATGCACAGGGACACCTCCCACTGTCCCAGGTTGCTCCAACTTCATCCAGCCTGGCCTTGGACACTTCCAGGGATCCAGGGGCAGCCACAGCTTCTTTAGGCAATCTGGGTCAGGGCCTCCTCACCCTCACAGCCAAGAATTCCTTCCTAATATCCCATCCATCCCTGCCCTCTGGCAGTGGGAAGCCATTGCCTGTGTCCTGTACCTCCATCCCTTGTCAAAGGTCTCTCTCCATCTTTTCTGCACCCTCCCTTCAGATACTGGATGGGGCAATTAGGTGACCCTGAAGCCTTTTCTTCTCCTGAACAATCCCAATTCCTTGAGCCTTCCCCACAGCAAAGCTGCCTCATCCCTCTGATCATCCTGGTGCCTCGTCTGGGTTTGCTCCAGCAGCTCCAGGTCCTCCCTGTGCTGGGCTCCAGGGCTGGGGCAGCTCTGCAGGTGGGGTCTCACCCGAGTGGGGCAGAGGGGCAGAATCTCCCCTTTCCTGCTGCCCATCCTGTGATATTCCATCAGTTCACAGGGTCGAAACGCTCTCCTACCCGTGCACCTTTATCCATCCCAAACAAGGCACTCTGCAGACTCCAGAAGCCTTCAGGAACACACGGAGCGCACCAGGAATCACACACATGCAATTCCAGCCTGATGGAAGTGTGAGCAATCAAAACCTGTGCATGGAGAGCTCTGAAGTGCTCACAGGGAATTCCCAACGAGTGCCAACAATTGGATCTGATTAATAAACCAGCAAGGCACAAGCTGTGGATTTGTGCTCACAAGCACCTCCAGGCACACAGACAAACACCAGGCCTGTGTGCATTGTACACAAGGACATCACTTACACTCAGGTGGCCAAAGGGCTCCAAAAATATCACCTGGCATTTTCACAGGAAACACCGTCTGGAAAGCTCTTGTGCTCCATTTTCCCACCTGCATTGTTCACAAGGTGACATCCATCAGCAGCATCCCAGATGGATGGCATGGATTAATAGAGCAACTCCAGAGGCTGAGCTCCCAGCCAGGTATTTATATCCCTTCCCTTGTGAGCGAGCTGACTCTACCTATCAAAGGAACTGTAACCCTCCCCCAAAAAAGGCAAAAGTGTCAATACATCAAAAAAATGGAATCCAATAGGGAAAAAAAACTCCAAATTTGTCTGGTTTGTTTGCAGACACATCAGACATGGAACAGTCTTCTAAATGGAAGGTGATGTGACCAGCACATTTCCCTGAGGTGCAATTTGCCTCTCTAATAAAACAATAACTTCCCACTGTGCTCTCATGAATAATATCACCTGAAATAATGCTTATTCCTTTAATCCAGGAATGTGTGGAAGGATGAGAAAAGCATTCCAATGTATGACAAATGAACAACAAAGCAGCAGGGCTGACATCAGACACTGTCTCTCCTGTAGTATTTCATTTATCTCACCAGAGACTGGTAGTGAAAACACAAAATCTTTCAGCTCCCGATGTGTGATTTTGGGCTCAAACTACACCGTTTGAAGCAATATGAAAACAGCAAGAGCTGGGGTCTCAGCCACCTCAACCTGCAAACCTAAAACCAGTAAATATCTATATTGCCTTGTGGGACAGCAGCACCCAAATTCCTTCCTAAGAAGAGATCTTGCTGTGTGTTGTTTCCTAAAACAAGCCAAACCATCATTTGGCCAGGAAATGTGCTTCCAGTTTAAAGTCATGGAGAACCATAAACCAGTAAACTTTTACTAAGTTTTTTTTTTTTTAGTTTACAAAAAAATGGAGCTTTTGAGCCTTGTTGTCCAGCAGAAGGTTGGGATTGTGTCCTCTCCATCTCATAGCAATGCTCTGAGGAGTAGGACAGGGAGGGAGAAATTTTCCCTGTTAGGAAGACTCCAGATTTTGATTTGTTCTTCAGGATCTAACAAACTGTCCTCTACAACCACCTGATACCATCCCCAGACCAAAGACTGAAAAGAAAGGATGGAGCTACAACTGCAGTAAACAATATAGAAATAATATCCCCTAATTCCCAGCAAGAACCTTCCCAATCCTGTCTTCTGAGCAGCATTTGAATTGCACGCAGTAAATAAAGACCAAGGGCACACCCTAAATGAAAAAAATAAAAAAATACTGAATAGCTGTTCATGATGTGAGTGCCATTTCCAGAGAAATGAGCAGTACATAATGATGTAATTAACAATTATGATTGTCTAAATAATCTCATTGTAGGGACGGAGGGAGTCGAGTTACACGATCAAGCTCAGATTGTGCATTTCTAGGGGGTTTTTTGTTTGGTGTGTTTTTCTTACACAAACTGGTATTTGAATGGGGTTCAGTATAATATGTGGAGAAGTGACAGAGAGCAGAAAAAGGGTGAAATAAACTTTAAACTGCTGACTGTACAAGAAGGGCATTGTATAAAGGCCTCTAAGAGACACGGCCTGATCCACTCAACCAGCTACCAAGAGCAACATCCTCTCCCTCAAACAAGTAATTTTCAAATAGAGTGGTTATGACACCAGCCAGAAACTGTGAAACAATTCAGAACTTTGAGTTCAACCAAAACTCAAACACACACTTTGCTAAAAATTAGTTAGAGGAAATTTACATTGGATTGTTTGACTGTGTCAAACAAATAAACAGAGGGGATGAGTTCAAATACAGAGAAGCTAAAATGTTAAATATCAACACATTATTTCAGTTTGCATTGAAACTCAGAAAGTCATCCTTTACATGTCATGTTTTAGATTAAATACTGGGAAGAAATTGTTCCCTGTGAGGCTGGGAAGGCCCTGGCACAGGGTTCCCAGAGAAGCTGTGGCTGCCCCTGGATCCCTAAAGTGTCCAAGGCCAGGTTGGACAGAGCTTGGAGCAGCCTGGGATAGTGGAAGGTGTCCCTGGTCATGGCAGGGGGTGGAATGGGATGAACTTAAGGTCCCTTCCATCCCAAACCTTCCTGATTTGATGTTAAAGCAATAATGGCTTTTTACAAGTAACTGTTTCATTGTTTACCTTAAAAATGGATTCTTTTCATCAAATGCTCCATTAAGAATTTTCTGAAGGCAGTAACATTTTCACTCTTATGATTTCAGAGTGGACAACCCCCAAATTTTCCTTCAGACAGAGCCACAGCAATTCCTCCAGGAGCTGACATTACCTCTGCCCCAGCCAGGCAGTGCTGAAATCAATATTGCAGGGCTTGCAAAACAGAGAGTCCCTTCCCACTCAGACGGTTCAAACCTGTCTGCAGCCTGTTGGACTCCCCGGAGCCACTGGATGCTCCAATAGTTTTGGCAATGCAAGCTCCCATTTTCACTGGGGTCAGCCAGAACAAGATTAGACCACATTCCTGGTGGCCAGCAGGTGATCTGTGCTTGTGTAAGCTCAGGCACAAAGGCACAAGTTTCTCTCCGTGTCCGAACGCAGCCAGATCGCTCTGCAGAACCACCTGCAGTGAACAGAGCAGCTCAAGAAGAGATTCCAAAAAAACAGCAGCCCACTGAGACAAGGATTTTATGGAAGTAAGATCCTGGCAATGGAATTCATACACCTTGCCTGCAGAGCCAAGAAAACCACTTGCACTTTCAAGCAGTGCAATGGTTTGGTTACACATCACCAGGTGAAACAGGAAAATACGTTATTCCTTCTCATTTAATGAGAAAGGATTAAAATCGTATGAAAATGCTTTAAAAGTGTTCAAGAATGGTTTCAGCAAGAAATAGGGGGAGCTGTCCAATTTCTGGGAGTTGATCTGCCCTTCAACCAGAGAACAGCTGCCTGGAAGGTACCTACCCTAATAACGTTAACC
The DNA here is from genome assembly GCA_034509425.1 of Eopsaltria australis. Lineage (NCBI taxonomy): Eukaryota > Metazoa > Chordata > Aves > Passeriformes > Petroicidae > Eopsaltria > Eopsaltria australis. The sequence continues at coordinate 790,454 of JAVTVJ010000612.1, forward strand.
AGTAACAGAATCCCAGAATGGTTTGGGTTGGAAGGGACTTTAAAAATCATCCAGTTCCAGCCCCATCCCATGGGCAGCAACACCTCCCACTATCCCAGGCTGCTCCAAGCCTTATCCAACCTTAAACACTTTCAGGAATGGGGCAGTCACAGCTGCTCTGGGCAGTCTGTGCCAGGGCCTCACCTCCCTCTGAGTGACATTATTAGGTAATATTGAATAAGATAACAATATTAGAATAAGATGTAGCAAATCCTTTAAATGCTTTTAAATGTGCCTTTTTGCTTCTGTATTTGAAAGATGACTGAATAGCACGGGTCCCTCCCAGCTGGCTACAGGGCAGGGGTACAGTATACAGGAAGAGTCATCATAAACTAAAATTAAAAATTAATAAAATGGAAACAATACTTTGGTTCCAGTTAAGCCAGAATGACCATCTTTTTAACCAATTCATTTAGTGACGTTTTCCTTGGTTTAGAAGCCACAGTCTCCTGTTACAAGCTCTGAATCAGCCTCATGTCTAGTCTCTCAAAAGCCGTTCAGGACAGCCTTGGGCAGCCCCAGGGAATTCATCCAGCATTCCTCAGTTTCCCGGTGGAGGGAACCAGCCAGTGCATTCCAGGGCTATTAAAGAGTTAATTAGGTAGTGCTTTGTGCATCGCAGCTTCACTGTTTCAGCAAGTCTCCGGTGACACCTAATTAACAAATCTCTGATGAGCCTTTTCTTCGAGAGCTCAGCACGGTGCTCCACGAAAATCTCCTTTATCATTCCAGCCACGCAGCTCCAATGTCCTGCTGCCCCTCTGCCCCTGGGTGAGGGGATATCCGTGATTCTCCTGGCTGGCTCTGAGCTGTCAATCCTGCCCCCCTCTCAATAAAAAGTTTATTTACTAAACTTGGGAGCATTTCGTACAAAGCAAAAAACAGGCAGCTACATCAAAGCCTCCCTATTATCACTCCCTAGTGAACTGTGAAAATATAAATTCAAAGCTGACAAGCTAGTTAGACTTTTAACTAAAATCTGAGGGCAATTAACTTTAACCATGCCACTCTGCTACTGTACTCCTGGCACCAACTTTGAGAAGTGGCCCAAATTCCTCTGAGGAACAGAAAGACCATTTATCTCCTCTATTTATTCAGGGCAAACCTCCTCCTTCGTGTCAAGCTGGGAATGCAGCCTTGCTGACTGTGACTGGCAGTGATAAAGGAGCTGGTATGATTTTCAAATGAGCAGCATGTCCTGCTTTCCCAAATATTGGAGGAAAGTGAATAATTTGCCCTCCTAAATAAGAGCCAGGTACCGATTCAGAGCTGCACGCTGGGGAAAAGCTGCCTATAAACTCCTGGACGCACAAAGCTCCTGCCTTAAGAAGGATTTCTGCTTGGATCTCCTACAGAAAGGTATTTTTATTTGCAGAACTTGGGAGAGGAAAGCAATCAGAAGTGACAGAAAGATCATTTATCTAAGCATAAGTCAGGAAGTGGTATTAATTTACAGGATAATTTCTGCACACGTGGTCCCTTACAATGTTCCTTGAGGTCTTAGCCACATTCTGGGACTGAATCCTTTTAGTAACACCAAAAATGAGAGTTCCTGACCATGGTAGGGGGTTGGAATGAGATGATTTTTAAGGTCCCTTCCAACCCACACCATTCTGTGGTTCTGTTCTATGAAAAACATAATATAGCAACTGTCAAACCATATTGCCTTGCCTAAGTATCTATATGGAAAGAAAAAGAATACGAAGTTTTTATATATTTGCAATATATGATTATAAACCAAAAGCTTTGTACCTAAAGCTCAAAATGAATATTTAATATTCACAGGAAGTTTTAATCTGGAGTCTCAAATCATCATAACCAATAGAGAGAGGTGACCCTCAAATGCACAGGTCACACCTTAAGCAGGTTAAATTGCCCTTCACTGGAGCTTTTCTCTTCCCCTGCTTCTTAGATGTTACATCACTATATTTAACCTCTCAGCTGGGATTAATCTCCCTCTCCTTCAGGCATTTAGCTTGAGAATACTGGAGAATATTGCCTTGAATCCATCAGGATCAGGAAATCTCCACAGCATCAACATATCCTGAAGGACAAACCAAGAAGCCAAGTGGGTGCCTCCTGCATGACACCCTGAAGGTGGATTTTGTGTCAGGGCCCTTAAGTGGTGTCAAACCCCACGGCTCCCCCTTGGGAGTAATTTCATCTTTTCTTTCAGGGACTTCAGACCCAGGAAAACAGAGAATTCCCCCACCAGCCTGACAGTCCAGGTTCCAGAAAATCTGGTTACTAATTAGGACAAAAGAGTTTTGCAGCTTTCAGTCCAAAATTTTTAACCATAACAGCTTATTGAAAATTTAAGTACAAAAAGTGTTTTACAGATGTCATGGCAAAATTCTAATCTCTTGTTGCCTGACGTGAACCTGAGATAATTTTCCTGCTTCCCAAGCTTCCTCTGAGAGGGTGAGCAGTTCCCATCCCTTCAGCCACTCTGTGAAAGTGAAGGGCACTTTGTTCTGCTGATACAGGAAAGAAAGGAGTTTCAAGACTCAGAATTCTGTGATTGGAACAGAAATCTGCCACAGCCCTGCAAGGCTTTAGGAATTTGGGGGTGCAGAATTTGGGAGCAGAATGGGCCTACAAAGCCCAGTGTGGGTTAAAGCAGAGGGGCAGCATCTCCTCTAGCCTGGAAGATTCCCAGAAAGCGAGAGCAAGCCTGGACTGGGCACGGAGCCCTTTATTGTTACCAGTGTTTTTGTACAGCCAGTTGCCAGGAGTGACAAGGCTCTGTTTTCCAGGAGCAAGTGCTCAGATCAGAGCCCCCAGCGTGGCCGTGCTGCAGCGAGGGCTCTGCCGCTGGGCGTCTCTTGGAGACACCCATTTCCCTACGACAACGCCGGAAAAAGGAACGGGCCACGCTCCCTGCCTTTGGACCACATCCATCCCAGTTGCTACACACAGCATTCCTTTGCCATTTGGTAACTGACAAACAGCAGGCTTATTAAAAAAAAAAACGGGGGGGGGGAAAAACCTGACCCTGCAGTTGGGGAAAAAACCCCGAGCCTGCGGTGCTCCGGGTGGGAAGGTCTGGGTAGAGGGGGCTGCTGGAATGAGAGGAGGGCAGGAATCAGCAGCACAAGGGATACACAAAGTCCTGGCTGTCCAAACAAGGGCTGCTGCTCCACTTGACCACTCACACAAACACTCCTGCAGGTGAGATACTCTTGCACTTCTTGCCTGACCTCAGCTTCCCAAGATCCACAAATCTCCAGGGTCACACATCCTCACCCTCAGCTGTGCCCTCAGGTGATGCTCTGGAGCACAACACCCTCCCCTCCCATCCAGATTTTATGTAAACAGCCCTGCTTTTGCAGGGATTTCAGGAAAGCTGGAGTCAGTCACGCTCCAGGACTCTCTGAAAGTTTAATTAAGTTGTAATGTCTTAAAACCACAGTATGGGCACCGTGGCTGTAAAGTTCAAAAGGTAAACAGGGAAGCACACACAGAACACTTCCAGAAATAACCATCGGGGGAAACCTGGGTGATACACTTTGCACTTCAAAATCCTCAATTCTCATCTCAGTATTTCAATGCACTTCATGGACAACCACACACGACACAAATTAGGCTGATACCACTTGCTTGGGATATGTGAATCATCCCCAGGTTTAGTGGTTGGGAAACTGGGATGCAGACGTGACCCAAGGCTGCACAGCAGGTGGTGAAAGGGAACCACAGAGCCCTGACTAAAGCCTGGCTGTGCCTCACCTGAGCCACATTCCTGGGATCCACTACAGACAAATCCCATCCTCCAAATCCAGAGGGGCTGGGAGAGAAGAGCTCAAAAGCAGTGATTAATAGGAGGCTTAGCAAGGCAGAAGTTAAAATGGGGACATTGTGCCTTCTCAGTGTGCAAGTTCCAACAAAAAACTTCCTCTTCCAGCTGCTCGCTGACGTGTAGGATTACCCAATTTTCTCTCATCACCTCAAAGCTTGGCCCAGCATTCTCACTGCTCTTAAGATGAAATGTAAATGAATGCTTAAGCTCCCAGCATCAGCACAGCCACATATTAAAAGGCTGAATTTAGGTCACTTTGACCAAGGCTGAATCGCTCCCCACAGAACATTCGCTCTTTAATTCAGGAGGAGAAACATTTTTAGGGGGAAGCAATTTGAGAAGTGGCTAACTCGACAGCCACGTGTTTTGTTACATCACTGCCCCAGATTGGAGCTGAGCAGCACCAGGAGGTTTAAATAATTTCTGTAATTTATAGATTATGGTGGTCTTCATGGAACAACTGGAGTTTTGAACTGGTGCCACCACTGCACAGATTGAAGCCTTAGAAAAGGGAGATACTTAGAAAACTTAATAATCCACTGGGCTAAATGTGGTGTTCACAAACTGACTAAGGAGCTGACACTGGGATGAGCTGAGCCAGGCAAGTCAATAAAGATTGGAAATTCTAAAATAATTTGGGAATTGTTGGAGGAAGCTTTTGCTTGGATGTGATAGCAGGGACATAGAGAGCCAGCACCCCCAAAATGCATCAAGACAGAATTTGGGATGTTGTCTTTGACATATTTCATATCAAATTTCTTAGTGATTTAATCCATTAGTAGTTGGAGAGAAATTCCACATCCACTGATACCCAGAGGACTTTAAAAATATTTTACTAAACCTTAGAACTTTTCCAGGCACTTGGAATGTTTGGTGCTTTTTCAATACTTTTAAGAATTAAAGCAGTAGATGAGATTTGGAGAGAACCAACAAAAACCTTCTGCTTATTTACTTGAACTGTTCCTCTTTTTCTCCACTAAATATAAACTCATATTATAACACATCAAAGAATAAATATAAGGGTTACCTGAAATAATAAATAAAATTGGGGTTTTTTTTCCCCATCTAAGATTTTTTACTCCATTATGAGACATAGTGTTTTAATGAAGAAGAATAATAAAGAAACACCTTCAAGCTTGCACTTGACCACAGCAAGATGTTCTGCAGCAATTATTATTTTTCTAACTGCAAATATTCACTGCAAAACACACAAGCTGACAATGTGAAATTAAAACATACTTTTCAGAAATTTTAAGAAAAAGAAATTGTATTTTCTGTGAACTAGAAAACATTCCCTAATTAGCATTAGCCTTTGACTACCTTGTAGTACAGAAACTTTCTTCTACTCCCGAGCTTAGATATTTCTTTGTAAAACAGTATTGAGAATAAATAATTTTCTTTCAAGTATTGAAGCACGGAGTGACATTTAAATTCTTCAATATTCTGGAAAACAGGATTTTAGGGCATGCAATATTTTTGATCTTCCCTTCATTTGTTAAAAAAACAACCTGTACCACCCAGGTGACACAGGATCAGTGTTACCCTGAGCTGGGTTGGATTCTGCTGTCAAAAACACATCCAAGCACATGGAAAAAGTCATCTGGTGAAACAGAGCAGGTTTAAAACAAATCCCAGTAAATAAAGAATTAAAAATTGAGTTCTGTGGATAGCCACACTTCTCACCCTCTGTCCACTCGACTATCCATGGTGAAATCATCCCTGATCCTGAATTTTCGTGGGAGCTGAAGGTTCACCCAAGAGATGATGGTGTTTGAATCCAGCTCAGGTAGTTGTAAGGTGGCCACCAAACTGCCCTGGGAATTCTGGATCCTGAGGGACTCCAGCACTTTCTACCAGCATCATTGAGGCAGAAGCTTCTGAAGGTTCATCCAAGGCTACACCCAAAAATTCCTGAGGAATTACCAGAGACAGCAGCACCTCCTGCTCCAAAGCCAGACCAGGCTCCAGCCTGTCCTTCCCACATCCACCGGGTTTGTAGCGCTGAGAGCCCGCAAATCCAAACACCAGAGGGCAAAACCAACTGTCCCCAAGGAGAGAAGGGACAAACTGCACACCCCAGATGGATTCACATCCCTTAATCCAGTGCAGGGAAGAGTTCAGACCCTGCTGTGTGCATGGAAATTTTGGAATCTGCTCAGCAGAGCATCCAAACTCTTTCCAACTCAGCAAAACTCTTGAACTCCCCTTGGTTGCCTTTTTTGTGGTTGATTTCACTTGTTTTCATGGAATTGGTTGGGTGTGAAAAGACCTTAAAGATCATCCAGTTCCAAGCCCCTTGGAAAACTTCCACCATCCCAGGCTGCTCCAAGCCCCATCCAGCCTGGCCTCGGACACTTCCAGGGACCCAGGGGCAGACACAGCTTCTCTGGGAAACCTGTGCCAGGGCCTCACTGCCCTCACAACCAACAATTCCTTCCCAATATCCCATCCATCCCTGCCCTCTGGCAGCGGGAAGCCATTCCCTGTGTCCTGTCCCTCCATTCCTTGTCCCAAGTCCCTCTCCAGCTCTCCTGGAGCCCCTTTAGGCTCTGGAAGGGGCTCTGAGGTCTTCCTGGATCCTTCTCTTCTCCAGGTGAACAATCCCAGCTCTCCCAGCCTGGCTCCAGAGCAGAGGGGCCCCAGCCCTCAGAGCATCCTTGTGATTCTGACATTTTAACAGATCCACAAGTCCCTTCTCTCTCCTCTCAACAAACCAAAATTGGACAATATTCATCCTTAATCCCAAACCTGAGGCCTTTCCCACAGAGCATTCCATGATGGCAAACAGCAAATCCTCAGCACCAGGATCCTGACAAGGAACACATCATTTTAAAGCTGATGCTGAAGCCACCTGAGCACAGAGTGCACCAACTGTCCCCCTGCAGGATTTGTCTTCCCCACCATCCTCTTCCTCTTTCCTAAGCTGAGGGATACACACAGTCATTAGCAGATGGTCAAATTAATGACATTAATCAGCGCTTTTGTCACATTTGTCCCTCTCTCTGTGGCAACACCATAATTGCTCAAAGGAAACACGCTGGGATTGATGGTGGTTTGCAGAGGGAGGCTGCAGATTTAGTGAAAAACAGACACTGGATTTCTTAACCTTGTCTTAACCTTGGGAAAACTCAAGCCCAAATTAAGTTCAAATGGCCACGTTTGAAATATGTCAGGCAGCTGGAGGGAGCTCTGAGAGAGGAGAGACCAGTTTGGACACTGGTGGGGAGCTTTACCACCAAATCTATCCAGCACCAGATATTTCTCCTGACTGGAGAGTTAAAAAAGCAAATATTCACAGCTGAAGAAAGAGCAATCCAGCAGAGAAGCTGAAATACAGGATTGGAAGTGGAAAAGCTTGTTTCTTTAGATTTTAAGCACTTTCTCAGGCTGAATCATTTCTTTTGCTCCAGCTTCTGGTTTGTTTAACCCATCTGAACCAACCAGCAGTTTCATAACCAGTCTGATGAGGAGCCAAAAATCAGAAGACACCCTTGGAGGAAGGTTAGACACCCTTTAATGACACTAAGTCAGATTGCTGTGAACACCCAGTCCTTGCAGGCTGCCTGAGTAGATAAATAAATAAAATGTATCCTAATCTCTGGTTTCTGAAAGAGAACAAGCTGCTGTTTCTCTCTCATTCCCACAGCAGCATTATCCCTACGAGTTGCCAGCCCAAATCCCACTCCTCCAGCCACAGGAATCAGGACATTCCTGCCCCAGGGAAAGCAGGGCAGGGAGAGAGACCAACTCATCATCAAGAACTTGCCCACCTGGCTTAAAAATCAACAGGAAGCCACCTGCTTAGTTCACACTTCCATACACAAATCCTGTTGTGATAGGATCAAAAAAAAGGTACTTTTCCTTGTTTTGAACTGCTGCACTGCAATTTTTTTTAAAATTTTTTTTTAAGGAAATCTCTTTGATCAGACAAATATTTTTAAAAGGAAAAACAAAGCAAGGCTGGTCTGTAAAGCTCAAGTTCATGGCAAGGGATGCCTGGAGGAAGGGATTACACAGGACAAAAATAAGGTGAGGTTTATTCCCTAAAGCCAAACCCGTATTCTTTAGGTACTGGTGTGCTACTTTCTCCCATTATACACAGTTAAAAAAGAAAAAAATAAAGAAAAAGAAAAGACAATTGCAAGAAAAAAAAAGTACAGTTAGGATTTGTTTTGAGCACCCAGTTGAGCAGCTATGCCAAACATTGTTTTGTGGTCCCTTACACGATTCCAGTGCTTTAACCCTATTTACCCCATGGGTAAGAATATTTCTAGATCACATTTTTATGTAATTTAATTTAGAGCTGGATTTCCTCCCTCCTCTTGTCATTTTCTTTTCTTTTCCCCTCTTTTTCTCTTTAAATCTCAGTGGAGAATCCCACTGGGGAACCACCTTTGCAGGACAAGGCGTTATAAAATCTACAGATGGCAAGGTCCAGCACAGAGATGCCAAAAGCCAATAGGAAATCAGGTCAGTTAAAGCCTTTTACCAACACAGACCTGCCTCTTACTCCATAGATTTTCCCCAATTATTTCATCAGACCCATTTATGGATCTATTTTTTCTCCATGCAGCGCCTGAGGACTGGATATGACCAACTGAGCAGCCTCAGGATATTTAAATGACAAAAAGCAACTGAGCCATCCTGATTTCAGACCCACTCAATCTCAACACAAAGCCATGTCAATGATTTCCTCTTTTCGAGCGGGGAAGAAAATCATTGAAGGTTTTTTTTGTCTTCCAATTCTGAAAACAGAAGAACTCCAGTTGTGACAAAGTTCTGATTGGCCTTTTCCCCTTGCAAATTTCCACAGCCTAAAAGCTCCCACCGTGCAGAACAAAAAAAGCAAAGGCAGCAAAAAATCCACCTCCAAAAAAACGCGGCGCAGCTTTCACACCAAGTGTAGTTAAAAAATGACTAAGTTTTCTTGATATATGAATTTGTGGGTAAACCATTCATCAATGACCTGTTTACCTGTGCAGCAGAGTCCCTCAAGCCGAGGGCCATGTCATTCCCCTTTGACTGATTAATTAGCCAATCAAGGGATATTTTTCACTCGGAGGCAGGATGGGTTATTCCACCTAATGCCTGGTCTCTAATGGTAACACATTAAAGCCAACTCGGCTCTTTAAGCCTCTGGAAGTGACCAAAAGGGAAGGAGAGAAGATAAATCAAAAAGAGCTCCCCCCCAGTTTTGTTTCTGTTTCTTAACAACCCCCCCAAGGAACAAATGTGGAGGAAAGACTCTTCTCCAATGAAGAGAGGAAGAAAATGCGCCTTTAATTCCAGATTGGGAGATATCTCCTCCTCTCTCCTGATATCTGAACAGCAATAATTTATCCTCCAGTTGATTAACAAGGTGCTTATAGAATAGGCAACAAAACATCAATACTTTGCTCTTCCTCTTTTTTATCAAAAGCACAACTAGGACAGGATGCTGGGTAAAAGAAATTCTCCCTGGTGTTCCTGAAACAATCTCACCTGCAAGGACAAATATGAAAAATATAGCCCAAATTAACACCTTGAGCCTAATTAATTTTCTGACTTGCTATGTAGGATGTTGCAAGTTACCAGCTCAGAGCAATAGGGCTTTAAATTCACTTTCCAAGGGTCTGTGCTGCCAGATTTGCTCTCCCTGTGCCACCTCTGCAGGGGCTTGGAACTGGATGAGCTTTAATGTCCCATCCAACCCAAACCATTCTGTGGTTCTATGATTTAGCCCTTCAGCTCTACTGTCCTGTTGTCCTCCTTGTGACTTGGTGTCACCAGCTTGTCCTGGTTGCTCCTCAGGCACAGGCAAAGGCCTTGCTCTGCTCACTGCTGGCAGAATCTGGCTTTGGGTTGGTTTTTTCTCTTCTTTTTGACCCTTCTGGCCAAAAAGGGTCAAAAAGCCCACGTTGAGGTGCAAGCAGAACTGGAGAGGCTGAAGAAGTTCCTGCAGTACTACAGAGGCTGTAAAAACCCCTTGGTAATAATCACAGAATGGTTTAGGTTGGAAGGGACCTTAAAGCTCATCCCATTTTACCCTTTTCCATGGGCAGGGACACCTTCCACTGTCCCAGGTTGCTCCAAGCCCTGTCCAGCCTGGCCTTGGACACTTCCAGGGATCCAGGGACAGCCACAACTTCTCTGGGAATTCTATTCCAAGGCCTCCCGACCCTCACAGGGAACAATTTTTTCCTCATTCCTCATCTGAACCTCCCCTGCCTCATCTCAAGATCATTCCCCCTTGTCCTACCACTTGAGACTAAAATTCTGAACCAAGTAAAATGTGCTGGACAAAGCAGCAGAGATTTCAAAGATGTTAAGACTCTAAAATATTTCATGACTGGACAGGGAAGGCCAACAGATCCATGTGCACAAGGACAGGAATCTCAGCATGAGCTCATCTCCTTTAGCCACTCAGAATCCAACCTTCAGTACCAGAGCCACTCACAGAATGGATTTTGGAAGAAGTTTTACTTAAATTAATCTGTCTCTGCCCATCCCAACGGGTCTAAAAGTGTTAAATTCATCTTTTTTCCAGGTGTCACTCACTGAGGAGCTGGGATTTCCCTCAGGAGACTCCTCCAGTGCCCCGCTGACATCACTGTGAGGAAGCCTGCTGGAGAGCAAGTCCGTGTCTTCCTCTTTCTAATTGAAGTTCTCACCCCACAGTCCCATTCCTGGCTTTTGCCTACTCTGATTACTGTCCCTTCCCTTCCTCTGCTCCTCCCTGCCCACGACCCCCAGATATTTATAGGCAGAGAGGTCATCTTTTTTCTGCCTCTTTTCTGAGATGAACGTATCCAGTTCCTCCACTCTCTCCTTCTAGGACATGCCCTCTAACCCTGTCTCCCATTTTACTAAATCCTTTTGGACTCTCTCCAGGTTTTTGATGTCTTTTTTTTCTTTTTTCCTCCCGTTCAGCTTCTCAGTCCCAAATACCTCATGCTAACTGTGGTCTCCAAAGCAGAACGGTGAAAAATCTGTGTTAATTTGTAACTCATTTTTATTTTTTTTTTCCAGGCTTTTTTTTTTTCCTTCCCTGGCATTGCCAAAAAAGGGAGCAGCAAATCAATTTATGTGCTAACCCTGCAACAAATTCGGTCACAGGTGAAAAAAAACCACAAAAAACCCTAAGATTAAACTTGCAACTTGCCTAAAAGTCACAGTTGTGAAACCCCACAAACAGCAATATCGTGATTGATATTTTGCAGAGAGAAAGTCGAGGTGCAGGGAATGATAACAGTTCACCCACAACTTCAGGGAGCCCATGGCACAGCCAGGCTTTAATGGATTTCCAGCTATGTCCCTTAAGATTAGCCAACATGCTTTTCTGATAAGTGCTGGGAAATATAAATCAGTTGAGGAAGTTCTGCAAAATGTGTCAGAAGACAATTTCCTGATTAAAAAACAAAACAAAACAAAACAAAAAAAGTGAAAAAGCACCAGGGGTGGACAGTTCCATTTCTAATGCCTAACAAGGAAGAAATCACTGCAAGCCTGAGACTTTGGGGCTACTTGGATTGGGTGGCTTAAGGGAACTTACGCAGGTTTACATCCAAGTTACACAAACTTGGAGGAAGTAGATTACTCATGGAGCTGCCTGAGCCATGCATGGGAGATGGATGCAAAACACTCAGGTTTTTATGCATCTCCAGCAGGCTCTGAGCAAATCAGAGCTGCTCCCCCAGCCCCCAGAGTGAAATCAGTGCCAGAATCATGTTGTTCAGCAACCAAGTTGGGACCGTCTGCAACTCATTCCCAAATCCTCAGCCTCGTTCAGGAGCATTTTCTCCAGTGATAAGGCTTCATCAGGAAACACAGCTGGATGGAGGAAGGAAATTCTGAGAAGCAAAAAAAAAAAAAATAGTGGGGGTTCCAGGAAGTTCAAGCAGATAGGAACTAATGGAATTTGTTTTTCTGTCTCCCCCAGCTCCCAGCGTTCCTAAGCGAAGTGAGAAAATCACAGGGAAAGTGGGGGCAAAAAACAAGTCTGGCAGATCTTACCCTGCAAAACAGGTCCTCACTGCAGGTCTCCAGAGAGCATCATAATTACAATTCAATATTTTCGATCACTTGCTCTCCCTGGGAAAAACTGCAGACGTTTTCAATTTAGGTCCACTCTGAAGCCCAGCCATTGTTTTCTTCCCCACCTCATTTTTTTGACTCGTATTATTTTTTTTTTTTGTTTTAAACAAAGGTCCCTGTGTAGTTTATTAAGGAGGCTGGAGTTGGACACATGATTTATCAAAAATAATTTTAAAAAAGAGGGTTATGTTGAACATTCAGGAGAATTAAAGGTTGCAATTGCCTCTGATTAGTAACACATACCCCAGAACCACCAAAACAACAGCACTGTGGTTTTATTACTTCTAGAGAAACTCCTTTCGACCCTCAGGGGCAAACAGCATTTCCTTCCACATCCTTTGCAATTCCCCTCTTTTGCAATCTTTACAATCCTCTGGCCAACTCCCTCTTCCTTTGATAAGGTAGATAATCCAAGTTTCAACATTCCCCACTCACTGCTGCAGAGCTGGTGTGGAACAAGAGAAAGGATCCATCACCACACCAGTCCTTGGCCACTGAGACAGCTAAAAACTGAGTCTGAGATCAGCCCCACAGTTCAGAGAGCTCAGATTAAGCTCACACAGAGCATCTCCTACCAAAGGTCAAGATCACAGAATGATTGCTAATGACCACACTGGAAAAGAGTGGACAGGACTCATTGCAACAGTGACACATCTGATTTGTTGGGACCCTGTTTATCACAGCAGCAATTCAGCAGTGACAGATTTTTGACCAGCACTTCAGAAGAGCCAGGATTATCTCACTGGTTCAGGGACCATCACTGAGCCTTGAGTCCTCCCACTGCTCCCCTTGGAGCATAAGCACAGATGGAATTCCCTGTGTTTTGCTTTTTTTCTCCCTTTTTCTAACCTCTAAAGGCAGTTTGGAGTGACACCAGCCAACCAGCCAGTCCTAGTGCAACAGGTTTAGACTGGATTTAAGAAAAAATTCTTCATGGAAAGGGTTGTGTAGCACTGGAACAGCCTGCTCAGGGAAGTGGAGGAGTCACCATCCCTGGAAGGACTCATAAGGCTACAGCACCTGAGGACATGGTTTAGTGATGAACAGGCTTGGAGTTGAGGATTGTTAAGGTCTTTTCCAACCTTAACAATTCCATGATTCTGTGATCTCTTCTGCTCCTTAAATGATCTCTTTTATTCACTCACTGAAATTTTAAACTGGAGGCTTTAATAAAGGCTGATAATCAAAACTCTGGACAAACTCCTGAAGTTGCCACAGCTGACCCTGCTCTAGCAGAATGATTCCTCTGGAGACTTCCAGGTCTCCTCCAATCTCAGCAATTCTGGGATTCTATGAAAAGCAGCTCCTGCATCTTCCCATGAAGTTACACCCAAGTTTTTCTGATCCCAGACTGAAACAAACAGAAATAAGGGCAAAAAGAATTAAGCTGAAAAGCTTTGTCAGAGGACCAAGAGTGGAATGGTAGCTCTCTTGGGGGCTGGGAGGTCATTCAGTGCACATCAAATGTGTGCTGAACACTTCTCAAACTGCACCTCTGAGAACAGAGGAGGGAGCTGATAACTCAGGAAGAGACTCAAAGACACAAGACTTCAAGCTAGAGAACCATGGAATGGCCTGGGTTGGTAGGGACCTTTGAGATCATCCAGATCCACCCCCTGCCATGAGCAGGGACACCTTCCACTATCCCAGGTTGATCCAAGCCCTGTCCAACCTGGCCTTGGACACTTCCAGGGATCCAGGAGCAGCCACAGCTTCTCTGGGCACCCTGTGCCAGGGCCTCCCAATCCTCACAGTGAAAAATTTCTTCCCAACATTCCATCTAGCTCTGTCTGCTGTAAGTTCGAAGCCATTCCACCTTGACCTGTCCCTCCAGACCCTTGTAAATTATCTGTCTCAACCTTTCTTGCAGCTCCTTTCAGCCACTGGGAGGCCACAATTAGGTCACCCCAAAGCTTCTCTTTTCCAGGCTGAACAATCCCAATTCCCTCAGCCTTTCCTCACAGCAGAGTTGCTCCATCCCTCTGATTATCCTGCTGCCTCCTCCGGACTCACTCCAACAGCTCCACGAGTTTCTAGGCTGGGTCATGTCCAGCTCTCACGCCCCAACACCCCCAAATCCTTCTCCCAGGGCTGCTCCATCCCTTCATCCCCAGCCTGGATTGATCCCTGGGGCTGCAGATGCAGCACCAGCACTTGGTCTTGTTAAATCCATGAGATTCCTGTGGGCTGCTGCTCCAGCTTTTCCAGGATCAATGGTGGTACTTCCATGTCTCACCTCCATTGCATCCACAGCTGGGACCCTGCAAGCAGATTCATGGACTGGAGCAGCTCTGGCTCCTATGCAAGTCCTCATCCTGTGAATATGGAAACCAGCCCAGGGTTGTTAAGAGCTGAAATTGGAATGGAACTGGAGCCTTCCACAACCTGCAGGCAAAGCCAGGGCTCTGCTGGGCACTTCCCACATCATCTCCACGCAGGAACAGCTCAGTTCCAGGAGAATGGCAGCACCTTCCTGCTCCTCCAGGAGAATGGCAGCACCTTCCTGCTCCTGCAGTGAGCTCTGTGCCACAGAAGGGCAATGCCCAGAGCTCAGGGATTTCAAACCAGAATGCAAACACAGAGAATTCCTGCAAAGCCTCACGGGGCACTTCCCTTTGTGCCACCTTAAGGACCAGGCTCAGGAACAAGATGGAAAGGGATCATAGGAGTTCATGGGTGCAGTGCAATGAAATTGCTCAGAGCTGGAGGGCCTGAGCAATGCACTTTTGTTCTGTGCAAGCTCCACAGATCTCTGATCCATGAAGAGAAGGAGAAGGGGGAGCTGGGGGAAGCAATTGTGCTGCCTCTGGCTTTCTCTCCCTGTGGCTGCTCAGCAGCAGCCAGAGGATGACAATGCAGCTCCAAATTCTGTTCCCTCCTGCCTGGATTTGCATGTGGAAATTTGGGTGCTTAGGAGGGAGCAGTCTGTGACTTTTCTAACTTGAACCATTTCAGGAAATCTGCACAGTAGCCATCAGCCAACCACTGCCAATCTGTCAAGGGACTGGCAAAAACATGCACAAACTTAGGCATCCTTCATAAAATCCATGTGATCTGCAGAGTCCACCCACAGAAGAGCAAATGCTCTGCAGGAAAAAGTCCCAGAAGAAGCAACTTTCCAACTCTGAATTTCAAAAGATGCGGAACATAGACAGAAAACAAGACCAACTGCTTGAGACAACTCATGAGTGGGCAAAATCTGCTCTCTCTACCCCAGCAGTGCTGAGTTGCTTTAAATCCCAGTTTGTCCTGCTTCCCACTGACCTGACAGCAAGGGAGGCAAGGGGGAGATCCAGGGCATATTCAGGTGATCAGAACTAACAGGGCTCCCTGGTCCCAGTTTACCCACAGGATCTGAGAGCTCCAACAGCTCTCACAGACTGGGAGTTTCCAAATCCTTATTTCAGCTCACAGTGACCTGCACTGAAGTTCCACAACACTTTCCAAGAGCACAAGGAGGAAGGTGTCAAACACTACAGGGCATTCCAGGAATTTCCACTCCATTTCAAGCCTCATCTTTCCCTTAAAACCAGAGATTTTCAAGAACTTGGAACCAACAGGGCAATTCCTGGAATATGTTCATTTGTGCTTTTCCAGATGTTAATTCTTCCGAAGAATTTTTCTGGACATGTTGAACACGTCACAGTTATTTTATCCACTGATAGAGCAGGTCTGTGCTCTGCAAGTGCAAAATGCTAATGAGCACATTAATAAAACAAAGCCTGGTCCAAACCTGGATCCCATTACACAAGCTCAGGGGAAAGGTCTTCTCATCAAATATTAATCATTGTTCAGTCCACCTCTGAATCTTTTGCAGCTCCTCAGCCCTTCCTAATTTTTGTGAAAACAAGGGCAGTTTGTGGAGATTGCCCAGTTGCTACTGAATGTCCAACTTTATTTTGGATATTCATGGATCTTTCACAGAATCATTTAGGTTGGAAAAGAGCTCTGAGAGCATCGACTCCAACCTTTGACCTTTTAGGTCAAGCAAAATTCTTCTTTGTGATGTACATTTCCTAACAAAAAATTAAAAGACTGCAGTTCCCTACCTCCAAAGAAGTCACATCACGATAATTCACAAAAACAGGGATTAAATTTACTCTTATTTCCTCACAGGTCAAGCACAGCACTTCAAGTAGAAAAAACACATTGGCAGAAGACATCTGGATGTTTTGTTTAAGGGATAATAAACAAGGAAACAAGAGAAAGGAGAAGATTCTTGTTTACCTGGGTCTTGGCACTTTTCTGCCTTCTCCCAAAAATGCAGGACAGGTCCTGGTCCGTGCGTGACGAGAGATCCTTACCTGGAAGAGTAAAGAGAGGGAAAAAAACCCAAACCTTCACATCTGAGGATGCATTTTGGTAACAGCGTGAGCCACAGACAGAGAGGAACTGCTCTTGGAGGTAAACAAAACTCAGGAAGTCCAGGATGGACAGGGCTTGGAGCAACCTGAGATAGGGGAAGGTGTCCCTGACATGGCAGGGGGTTGGAATGAGATGAGGTTTAAAGTTCCTTCCAACCCAAACCACTCAGTGATTCCATGCTAAAGCCATTAAATGAAGGTACACATGAGGAAATGTGTGTATGCACTGGGATCTTTGGATTCTCATGAGGATTCCCCATTTCTGAAAGAGTTAGGGAGTTACAGCTCCACACAATGGAGAAAAATCCAGTTTTACTCAGTGGGGGCTTTTCTTTGATTTCTGATGTTGCTCCTGAAAAGCAAAATCTCCACCTCCGCCACACACTGATTATTCAAACCCAAAGCAATTTCAAGGGTGAAGCAAAGATTTCCAGGAGGGCCAATATTCCCATTGTGATGTGGTGAGCTGGATGCCAGACATGGAGCAGGGAGGGGGAAGCAGGAGGGTGTGATGTGATATTCAGAGATAAAAGCAAAAGTTTAGCCAATTCCACAGTGCAGGAGTTGTTGAGTTGTCCATTGCTTCTGTCAGAAAACACTTTTGGAGAAGGTCAGCAAAAGTTAAAGATACAAAAGTAACCCAGACAGGTCAACTTATTAGAAGTCTGCTGGGGTCTTCAATTATTTGATTTGCAGATTCCAAAACCATTGACTTCAAAATGAATCATGTAATGGCCAACACAAAACAAAACAAAAATCCCCAAATCTGACTTTTTCTTTTTCTTGGGATCCTTAACTACTCGCAGAGGATAAAGAGACCCATCAGCCCAGAGGAGCAGAGCTCCCCAGCTTCCTGCTGCCTCACTGCACAGCCTCTAAATGGCCTTATCCAAGCAAGGTGGATGAGACTGGGGCTGTTCTCAGCTTTTTCTTGGCCAAGGCTTGGAACTTGACACTTAAAATGTGACACTTAAAAATCCTGCTCCTGTTTTCAGGCTACTCTTCCTTTCCGTGTCTCCCCCTGGATGTACCCTCCCATTATTCCTCTGTCAGAAAACCAACTCAGCTGACAGCCCCAGTCTCCTGCAGCATCACAGGGGAGCAGCTGCTGGAAAAGCAGCTGAAATCAATGTTTTGATCTGAGCTTGGGGTGTATTTCCCAGATCCAGGGGTGGCTGTTCCTCCAGCACTGAGGCTCCACACCAGCCCCGGGAGCGGAAGCCGCGTTTGGTGCCGTCGCTGTTCCCTTCTCCCGCTTTTGTGTGAGCTTGTCTTGTTTAGTCTGAAAGGAAGCAGGACTGGACTTCAACAACAAGGGCCACGACAACACAAGCCTTTCTCAAGTAACTTTTCCTCTTTCCCTGAAATAGGACAATTTCCCTGTGTCAGGCCACAGAGGGTACAAGCAAATGAGGGGCTGCCTTGAGGAAACATGACCAAACAAATCAGGGATATTGTGAATATGAAAACCTGGAGTTGTATTTTACATCCTTACACTTCTTTTTTCCTCTATATTTAGTAAAAGGTTAAATCCAAATCAAAATAAATCCTCTTTGCTACTACCTCAAACAGGCCATGCCCTCTGTACTTGCAAGCCTTGAACCAATTTAATTGTTTAATGTCATAAAGTGGCAGGCTCATGTTAACAGCTTGGACTTCAAGGTCGAATTATTTCTCCAAAAATCCCAAACCCTGATATGAAAATCTGGCCTCCATTCAGGTATCAATTAGCTCTGTTTTAGCAGAGGCATTTGCTGTCAGAAAACATTACACAGAGCTTTCAGTTTAATAAATCAGCCATTAGTGGAAACTGATCCTATCCATGCCCTGAAACAGGCACACACCGTGTGAAAGGGGAACAGAGCAACAGGGGCAGGGCCCAACAACTGTCAAGGGGCAGAACCTGGGCTGGCTGAAATAATGTCAGCCAATAATGAAATAAACCACTCTGAGAAAGAAAGAAATTCCCAAACTCCACAAGTTCTCGATGGAGTTTTTCTGGCTGTCCTAATTTATCCCATAAAGTACCTGGTCGATGTAAGAGGGCTTTCCTCTTCCTTCGTGCAGCTTTAATCTGATCCCTGATCTCATCCACATGATCCCTGAGCAGGGGTTACTGGGGATTGCAGGGTTAGAGCCACGCTGATTCCCTAAGTCACTCCCATCCCACCTTTGCCTCCTGCTCCCATCCCTGCCCACTGAATATTCTGACCCCTCAGAATATTCGCAGCTCCTTTATTCAGCTTCTTCACTTAGGGATTGTTTTACTCCCAGCATCAGCAGCCTAAGGCCACCCAAAATGGCCCAAAATATAGCAGAACAACACATCAGAGCTTTAAGCAAGTAGCTGCAGGGGGTGTTTCTAAACCCAGGTTTTACTTGCCAAATTTAGACTGCAGAAGGCAACAGATCACCTTGAGCAGGGTTTGTTCTAAAAGATTAGAGCCAGGGCTTATGAAACAACAAAACTGCTCTTACCTTTGGCAAATTTCATATAATGGACACGTTTCTTGGAAGATTTGGATTTTTCTTCGAGGCTGAATGTCTTTTTCTGCTTTTTCACTGAGGACTCTAAAAAAAAACAAACCCAAGCAAACAGGTTCCAGCTGTTAGAGGCACTTTAACCACCAAATTCAAACATCAGTGTATTTAACTTTCTCTCTCAAAATCCAGTCAACAACATATCATAAAGTATTACTGAAGGAAGCACTCTAAGTTTTGTCTGGAATATGTCAATATTTGATTTTTTTTCCCCATCCCTTTTCCTTCCCATTCCCAATGTCATTTGAAAAGGCAGATACAGGCACTCCAGGTCAAAGGCAAATCCATCTCTGTGGTAAGAAAATACTAATAGTGCTGTTTTTCATAGAGTATCTCCAGAAGCAGAGTCTGAGAAGGATGTAAGAAATAGTGGGAAATAAAATACTGAACCTGATTCTGCAGAAAGAAAAAGGGGGAAAAAAACCCCAGAGGATTTTTGTTTCTAACCCTACACAAAATACCTTTATTTGGACATAAGCTGATACATCTGTGTAAGGAAACTGAACGGTGACAAAGCTTTTCTGTCCCTGAGGCCAGCTAGAACAAACTGCCACATCCCTATTATCTCATTTTCCAGGCTTCCAGAAGAGGGACTGCATCTAAACTGTCCCCTGGGAATGATCTCTGGGGCTGGCTCAGTCCCAGAGTCACTCAGGAGGATTTTGGGGGACTGTGAGCAGGTTAAAGCCACGTGAAGGATTAACCTCACTATTTAACAGCACAGAGATCACATTCCTGTGCTGTGGCAGGTTATTTTGGGGGTACAAATGTTCTCTTTGCAGCCACAGAGCCTGTTAATTACAAAACATTGCCAGAAAGAGAGAATTAACCTGTTGTAGAGTTAATTACTGCCTTACTAGTCCTGAAAAGAGGCACCACAGGAGTCTCTGCTCTGTAACTCCAGAGAAAGTTATTCTGGTGAGATGTTTTCTTCCTCCCTGTGGGATGGTTAAGGAAATCAACCCATACCCTGAGGGCCAAGTTGAGTCACCTTTTTTTATATGATCCCACCCTGGAAAGCTCTGCTGCCCAAGCTTTCCTGACACTGGAATTCCAGCACTCCCCTGTCTGATAGGCAGTGCCACCTGATGACAGAATCCCTGAGCTAAAAGTGAAATCCTCAGCCTGCAGTGGGAGAGCTGAAGGCCAGCAGGCTGAGATCCACTCTCCCACTCCCACACTAATGGGAAGAGAAAGGACCAGCAAATCCAGTTTTCAACAAAAAATCCTTAATAAAAAGGGTCTGTGGGGAAAGCAAGGATCACAACTAAAATATCCTGACAGAGATGCAGCACTTTGAGCCTGGTTTCCAATCTGCTGGCTGCAAAAGGAGCATTACACAGCAAAAGGTTTCCACAGAGCTTCCTCCTCCACATTATTCCTACAGGGAAAGGGGCAGCAGCACCGCCTTGTGCCTGCAGGGAGGAATTTCACTGTGCAACGTGCTGGCACTTGCAGTGGGCAGGGAAATACATCCTGTGTCTTCCAGGACTGGAAAATCCTCTGACGAGCTGAGCAAGCACTGCTGGAATACTGACATGCTTTTCAAAGCAATTTAGTCAGGGCAATAAAGCCCCAAAAGGGCATTTCTGCAGCAAATCTGATGAGGTGGATGTGGCAAAGCACAGCCAGGGTGTTGTTCCCACATTTTATCCATGGGAAAGGGACAGTCACCGTCACTGAGGATCCCAGCAAGAGCCAGGAATTATAGAATGGTTTGGGTGGGAAAAGACCATGTAGTCCCAAACTCTTCCACTGTCCCAGGTTGCTCCAAGCCCCGTCCAACCTGGCCTTGGACGCTTCCAGGGATCCAGGAGCAGCCACAGCTCCTCTGGGCAATCTGTGCCAGGGCCTCAGCACCAGGAGATTAATTTCTTCCTAACATTCAATCTAATCTAAACCTGCCCTCACTGGGTGCTCAGCTAGGAAAAAAAAAAAAAAAAAAGGAAAAGACAGCTAAAGCTACAGACAGTGAGGGTATCTGAATGCTGGCATCCACCCCCACGGGGCCCTTCCTTTCCGACCTCTAATCTGCAATCCAACTGCACCAGATCTTTAAGAACAATGAAGTTTTTCAGCTGACTTTTAATGCAGTTTGAAACTGGAGGGTGGCCAATAATGTAACATTTGCTCCTGCAGCACAGCTGCAGGCAGAGCTTTTTCTGGATGAGTTTTGCCAGCTTCAACAATTACCAAAAAAACAAGTTTCAGAGCGATGCCTTTCCGTAAATCACCCACTGTGACTCTGACCTGGAGTTTTCAAGGTGCACCCAAATTTGTTCTCAGTGATTGAAAACTTATCCCAGCTCCTAAAAGGACCAAAAGAACTGAGTGAAACAGGGAGATATGAGTTTTCAAGGGTCACTTTGCATGAGGTGACCCAGGGAAGAGTGCAGAGCTCAGGACCAAGCCTTGCTCCTTGAACCTGCCCCTGCTGACTCACCGTGGCCCTGGGCAAGTCATTTCAGCTCTCTGCTCATCAGTCTGCAGGTTTCCCACCAGTTACACCTCCCTGATCTTCCCAGGGCTCAAGTTGCAACTTGGGCAGGATTTAGTACTAAAGGGAGACAGGAACACTTTTGGAATTTCCCCATGAAATGCTCTCCTGCCTCTCGAGGAGCTGAGTGACAGCACTGAGTCCTGGGTGGCCTCATGATTCCACAATAACTTGCACAACAAATTAAAAAAGGTGCTTTGAGGCATCAGGCTCAGAATTTTAATCCTAGTTCTTCACAAGTAGAAAACTTTCCTGCTAGCTGATTTTCCTCCTGTTTTTTCTGTTTTCTTTCCTAGAAAACCTTCAGTGCTCAAAGGTTAGGAATGAATGAATGAAGAGTTGCTAAATTCACTCTAATCTGGAAATCCTGCCCCGGCAGCACGAGGACAGGCTGTGTCCAAACAGGGGCCCTTGGTTTAACAACACTCCAGAGAGGTGTTCAGATACAAAACTAGAGTTTAAACTGAGTTTAACTAAAGGAGAGATGATAAATCACTTGATAAACCAATTCTTTCCCTAAGCTTACACCCACCACAACTTTCTAACTTCATTTTCACGAAGCAAGGTCAGCCTGAAAGAAGCTTTTCAAAAATAGAAGACTTTAAAAATAGTCCTTTTGGGAAAGTTTCCACACTTGTGTGCTCACCACCAGGGCTACAAAAATCACTTTATGCCACACTCAAAGCAAAGATGCAGAACTCTGAGGCAAAAGCTACAGAGCAGCTCTCCAACGACAGGAAAAGGAGGTATTTAAGAAGCCAGTGGAGCATGGAAGCCAAGTGTGACAGTTCATTAGCAAAAGAAAGGCAAAGCATTGCAGTGCTGAGTGATTGCTGTGAGCCTTCAGACACATCCTGGGTGCTTTGTAAATAAATCTTCCTGTAGGTACAGCCCAGGAAAAGTGTCCCAAATATTGTGATCCTGGATAAAATAAACGAGTTCAATATTTTATGGTTTCTTTGCTCAAGAAAAAGCCTTTCTTTGAGTCCTGAGAGTAAAACTGATCCACTGAGATCCATAAACCCATGGTCATGGATGGCAACACATCCTTTGGCTCCCAGTGATTTTATGGAAGAAGGGAGAATTTTTAACCTTCTTTGTAGCTCAAACTGGGCCTCAGGAACTCTTTTAAGACACAGAATGGAAACTCTGCTGAGCTTCCAGCATCTGATTGAGCCAAGCATGAGCCTACCTGTTTCACCCTGTCCATGGCAGTTATTCAGCTCAGCCAGAAGCTGGTTGAAGTCATCCTGATGAGCAATCCAGTTGTCCTGTAAATATCACCCACATGAATACATGGCAGAAGTCTTCAGAACTAACACAAGTTTTACTAAAACAGGTATGAAGACTTTTAGAAGGAAATTAATTGGATATATCCAGTCCTTGCTGGTGGGAGGGAAGCTCCACAGGTGGTAACACCAACCACAGCTCCTACAGTCACCCCAAAGTGCAATGAAATGAAGAGAGCTGTGTTGCAAAGTCCTGAACAATCCTGCCTGGTACATGCTAATACCAGCTGTGACTACAGATTTCACCAATATTCCATTTAAATAACTGTGCTTTTGCTGAAATGGGATCCATTCCTTGCCCTGGGTCTAGTGCTCACCTCGTGATTGATGGTAGCTCCCAATCCCAGCACGTCGTTTTTCACCTTAACCCTGATGTGTTCTGGATTTCCTTGCTCCTGAGCCCCGAGACCCTAAGGAGGATTTGAGGGTAAAAAAAATGTAAGGATTTTACAGCAGCAATTAGAGTTTTTGGACTGTAAGACAGTTCACAAGGAAATGCAGCAAGAAATCACAACTTCCTATTAATGTGCCTGCTTGTAGCCGAATTCATTCACAAGAACACACAAAGTTTTTTAAATTCACTACTTAAGCCTCCAGCTAAGCATTATAAACACTAAAATAGCAACAACATTAAGCAGTTGGGTGATTAATCAGGAAGCCAGCTGACATTCCTAAGCAAGCTCAAAGTGTTTATAGTTTTCAAACTAAGATACCACGTAAGAAGAACGTGCCTCTCCCCAAAAACCCCTCTGTCACTGGGAAGGGTAATGGGAGTAAGGCAGATCCACATGGAACACACAGTCCAGAACAAATTTATAGGGGAGGAGAGCAGGGAGGGGCAGGGGAGAAGCAGACTGGTGCCAGCAGGACATTCACAACTCCTTCCACCCCTTAAGTGGGTGAAAATATTGCAGCAAACAACTTTGGGGTTGTTCAATATGAAGCGATATTCAGGTCCAGGGTTATCTTTCTCAACTCTATGATCAAGGCTAAAAAACTAAAAGGCAAAGCTTTTGGTTTAAAACTCTGTTCCTGGTATTTACCTGCTTTTTGCCTCATCTGTCACAAACCATCAGCCAAGTGTGTTAGAATTAATAAACATACTAAAATTAAATTATAAAAATTAATAAAAGTGGTGTTGCAGTGGAGAGAAGCCCTGCAGACACGTCCTGGGATATCTAATATTTGAAGGGATGAAGCATATTTGGAAAAGGCTGCTGCTATTACAAAGAAAGAAGAGTTTATTTGGTCAGTAGGGTGGAAAATTTGCCTTGAAACTTCTGCTGACCAAAAAGTCTGGAAGCAAGGAGGATGCTCGGCCACACGTCCTGCCCTGACCCAATTCCAACACAACCAGCAACAGGACTGGTGTTAAGCAGCTTAATTTCACTGCCCAGATGGGCTTTTGCCCCTTAATTTGCTCAAGGGAAAGTTCCATTTCTCCAGGTTTGCAGAGGAATGGAGATATAAATCTTCCTTGCACAACTGTTGGCAAGGAAGATCCAGCAGCTCGAGTGGGAAACATTGTGAGACAACTGAGGCAAGAGTTTAAATCCAAAAATTGGCTTTAAGGCATTTAAAGAATTGAGAATGATCCTTCCTAATTTTATGCCTTTTAAGGAAAACCTGGAAGAGGAAATCCAGGAGAATAATTAAAGGCAGTGGGGTTTTTGTGGGGATTCTTATCACTAAACACTCTGATGTGCAGCCCCAAATCTCAGCTTTGCTGAGGCCCCTCTGTGGAGTTAAAGCTGCAGTTTGCAGGTGTCTGTGCTGACCTGGAAGTTGTTAATAGTGCCAGAAACCAGTGCCCTCACCCACAGGTCCTGGCTGGAGCTGGGAAGGGACACAGCTCACAGCATTTGGGGGGTTTTCAAGGAACAGATCAGAAAAAAAATCTTAATACCAGGTTAAAGATTAAAGCAGGTCCTGGAGTATCATTTAAAGAGTATTAAAAGCAGGGAGAGAAATGAGGGTTTAAAGGCAGCTTAAAACCTTTAACCTGATTTAATATTCCAACTCCTGCTCTCAGTTGGGAATTCAGATTGTCAAAGAATGGAGAGAAACTGGAAAGCAGGGGAGGCACAAAAACAAGGCTTTGTAACAAAGTGTAGAAATCTATCACTGCTCAAATTCTCTGTGCACTTCAGAGAATAAATCAAATCAGAGTCCCCTGGCAGTTTTAGACCCTTCAGTTACACAATTCTCCTTCAGGTCCTACCTTTCCTTTGGACCAGCCCATCTTTTCCAGCATCTTCTGGCCAAATTTGGAGTCATCGTTGCTCCAGGCGCTGTTTCGGGGATCCACAGACCACTTCTGCCTTCTCCGGGCTGGGGCAGGAAAGGAAAATTCAAACAGGCTCTGTTGGCATTCCCAGGGTTCTTGGTACTGAATCAAATCAACCAAAAGCTCTTCATTGCAAAAAAAAACCCACCCCAGAACTTACACCAGACTCAATGTATTTTGGGGGTTAATTTTACTGAATAAAAAACCCAACAACAACAATAGAAGCCCAGTGAAAATATTAATTATTAATGGGAAGATGCCAGAGTAGGATTGCTACGGAAGTTGCTGTCCCTCAGGATGGGCTGCAATTCAGGGAAGGCTTTAAGGATTACCATTTAGGTGTAAATTCCAGATTTGTTCCAATTTTTTTTTTTTTTTTACATCTGGCTTCGACATGGAGTCTACAGAGGAAGAGATTGTGATGCAGCTTTCCCAGTTCTGGACAAAACCCATTCTCCAGTCTTCCCTTTAACCAGAACCCAGAAATGTTAATATTTGCCTTCCTAACAAAACCAATCTAAAAATCCAATGTAAATGAACAGGGAGAGGGAATGACAGAACACAAACCCATGGGATTTCAGCTTTTGGATTTCTCCAAAATGGTTTAAGGGGAAACTGCAAAGCTGCCTGAAATTATTGCAGGAGTTAAGAGATCCAAAGGAGAATCAAGGCTCCTTTGTCCTATGCGGATTCCTAAAGAAACTGCAGATTCCCAGAGCCACACGTTGCCTTTCCCACCAGGAACAGCTTCCTTGAAATCAAGGAAGAGCAGGCAGCCCAGTTAGCCAGGCACTGGAAGTGTGCACCTAAGCCCAGGCAGGAAGAGAACCTAAACAAACAAGACAAACAAAGAATGGGAGACAGGAAGATCACAAACTTCATTAAACACCATGGGAAATGCTGCATCGAAAATGACCGGTGAACCCAAGGCCACACAAAGGCAGGGAGAAGCCAAATCCAATGAGGTGTTTTCAATGTAATCAGGAAGTCATCGTTCCCTAAAAGACAAGATTTGGGATTTGGGCCAGAGGGGCTGAATGTTGCCGGGATGTTTGACTCATTTTTTTGCCCGGTTTTGTTTCATTTTTTAAGGAACTGAAGCTGTCAGAACTCAAGGTGGGGGCTTTTTTTAACAGACTTCCGAAACTTTGAAGATTTAAACAGTCCCTAAACAGTTTTTACAGTGGGTTAAATACCCAAGGGCTGTGAGGGGAATCCAACCTTTGCCTGGTTCACTTCTCTACAGGAAACAACTTATTAACCTCAGAGGCTGTGGCTGCCTCATCCCTGGAAGTGTCCAAGGCCAGGCTGGACAGGGCTTGGAGCAATCTGGGATAGTGAAAGGTGTCCCTGGCCATGGCAGGGGTGGAATGGGATGAGCTTTAAAGTCTCTTCCACCCCAAACCACTCTGGGATTCTGTAATTATTCCCACCAGGACGCTTTGAGAGCAGCAACTCCTCCAAGCCCTGCCCGTGCTCCCAATAAAAGGTGGGGAGCAGCACTGTGGTCTCTGATTTTAAACTTCCAAACAAAGTGGGGTTCCCTGCTGCCCCACAGAGAACAAAAGGTTTGGCTCCCTTAGAAAAGTGGCTCATTCCACCCAAATATCCAGCTGGGAATTCAGGAAAAGGAGGCTCAGGGGGGACCTTGTGGCTCTGCACAACTCCCTGACAGGAGGGGGCTCTGCTCCCGGGAACAGGGACAGGATGAGAGGAAAAGGCTTCAAAATGCACCAGGGGAGGTTTAGATTGGATATGAGGGAAAAAATTAATGAAAAAGGTGGTGAGACACTAGAACAGGCTGCCCAGGGCAGTGGTGGATTCCCCATCCCTGCAGGGATTTAAAAGCTCTGTGGATGTGGCCCTTGGGGACATGGGACAGTGCTGGGGAATGGTTGGATTTGATGGTCTTGGGGATCTTTTCCAGCCTCAGTGATTCTGATTCAAGGATTCCAACAGATCTTACGCTCCCCAGCTGAGAAGCTGCCCTTCTTTGTGATCACAACTTCAGAAGTGAATTTCTGTGGCTTTTCCTGAATATCTCCCTGCGGAGAAGCCCCTGAGATGTTTTTCTCCCAGGAGGATGTTGGTAACAAAGCACAAGGGCACCTGACACAAACAGTTCTTGAAATTAAGAGACCTTCCCTTTCCCAGCACTTGCAATCCCAGTTTTTCATGCACTGTGGGATTAATCCTCACATTTCTGCCAGGATAACATATTCTGATTTTTAAACAGGGTGAGTTATATACAGGACAGAAACTCTAAACAAACTTGCTTTCATTTTTAGAGAAGTATTTAAGAAAGCCACAACCAGCTCCATGCCATTTACAGAAAACATAAAATCATCTCCCCTTTCCAAACAAACAACAAAATCCACTAATTAGTCAATAATTTACCAGAAATGTTTGTTCACTGATGTCTTTAGCATGGGAGAGGAAACCAGGTTCAGCTCCTAATTTAACACCAATTTTCCGGGCTGCTCCAAAAATGAGCCACAGACAGGGATGGAACTCTGGGAGAGCAGCACCATCCAGTGGAGAAATCCCTCATTTCTTCAGGGAATCACAGAATCACTGAGGTTGGAAAAGTCCTTTAAGATCACTGAGTCCAACCACCCCTCAGCACTGCCAAGGCCACCACTGTCCCATGTCCCCAAGTGTCACATCCACGTGGCTTTTAAATCCCTGCAGGGATGGGGACTCCACCACTGCCCCGGGCAGCTGTGCCAGGGCTGGACAACTCAACTTTTTCACTCAGATATTCCACAATCTGGAAAAAGATCCATTACTAATTTCTTTTGCCAAGATGAATTCTATACCTGGAGCATGCTTTGAATTAGAATTTCTGAAAGTTCCCATCCAAACCCCTGCTGTGAGCCCAGAGATGGTCTGGGGGGCACAGGAAGGACAAGGCTCTGGAGCTGGAAAAGCTGGGGGTGTTCACCTGGAGAAGGATCCAAGGAGAGCTCAGAGCCCCTTCCAGAGCCTAAAGGGGCTCCAGGAGAGCTGGAGAGGGACCTGGGACAAGGCATGGAGGGACAGGACACAGGGAATGGCTTCCCACTGCCAGAGGGCAGGGATAGATGGGATATTGGGAAGGAATTTCTGGCTGTGAGGGTGGGGAGGCCCTGGCACAGGGTGCCCAGAGAAACTGTGGCTGTCCCTGGATCCCTGGAAGTGTCCAAGGCCAGGCTGGACAGGGCTTGGAGCAGCCTGGGATGGTGGAAGGTGTCCCTGCCCATGGCAGGGGGTGGAATGGGATGGGCTTTGAGATCCCTTCCACTCCAACTGAGTCTATTATTGACACATCCAATTAAAATAATTAAAAAATTCTTTTAAAATGACGCCAAAGTTCACACCAAAAATACCTAAAAAATTCCATGTGCAAAAGCAGATTCGTTTTCCTCAGTTCACATCTTTATTTCCCACTGTAAACCATGTTTGTTATTTGCATTGTTTGTATTTCCTGCAGCCCAGCAAAGAAATCCACCAGGCCCTGAGCTCTGGGTTAAAGGTGCCCTGACCCCGGCAAGTTCTGCCAGAAATGGGGAGCAGAAGTTCTCAGTCACCCCTGAGGCAAAGCTGAAGCTCTTTGGTTCCAATATCAGGGAAATTTAAGCAAAGTTCACAGAATCACAGACTGTCCTGGGTGGGAAGAGATCCACCAGGATCATCCAGTCCAGCTCCTGGCCCTGCACAGACACCCCAACAATCCCACCCTGTTCATCCCTGGGAGAGTTGTCCAAACTCTCCTGGAGCTCTGGCAGCTTTGGGAATGTGCCCATTCCCTGGGGAGCTGTTCCAGTGCTCAAACACCCTCTGGGGGAAGAACCTTTCCCTGATCTCCATCCCGAATTCCCCTGGCTCAGCTCCAGCTGTTCCCTGTCCCTGTCCCAGGAGCAGAGATCAGCGCTGTCCCTCGGGAGGAGCTGCAGTCCCCGGTGAGGTCCAACCTCAGCCCCTTCTCCAGCTGGACACACCCAGTGCCCTCGGCCCCTCCAGACCCTTCCCCACCCCCAAATCCTCCTCGGGAGTGTCTCCCAAAGCCGGCGATTGCCAGAGGCTGAGCTCAGCTCCGGCACCGCCCAAGCACCAAACCCAACACCCACACCCGGCCCTGCCGCGTCCCCCGGGTGTCCCCAGCACTCCCGGGCTGGAGGTGCCTCCCCTCAAACACGCGGCAGAGCCGGCCCCGAGCCACTGAGGCGACACCCAGAGGCGTCCAAGGGACATTCCCGCGGCTCCCGCCCTGCCTGGGACACGACAAACCCCGCACAGAGCCCCCTGCACCCCTCATCCTGCACCAGCGCCCCCCAGAGCCCCTCCCGGCCACCCCGGCTCCCCCAGCCTCCAGACCCTCCCTTTTCCTCAACCCTGGAACCCCCTGCATGCCCATTCCTGCCCTTCCCAGCCCCTAAATCCTCCGTTCTTCACCACCAGGGATCGTTTAAAGCCCGTTCTCGGTCTCAGCCCAGGTCTCCCAGCCTCCAGCCCCCTTTTCCTTGAGCCTGGCACCCCCCGCACTCCCATTCCTGCCCTTCTCGGAGCCGCAACTCCTCCTTGGGGGCCTCCTGAGCCCCTTCTCCCGCGCCAGCCTGGGTCTCTCAGCTCCCAGACCCCCTTTTTTCCTGAACACCGGGGCCCTCTGGACCCCTCTTCCTGCCTTTCCCAGCCCCCTGTTTTCCCTTGACATTGGGACTCTCTGGATCCCCATTCCTGCCTTTCCCATCTCCCCCATTCTTCAACACCAGGAGCCTCCTGAACCCTTTCCCGGCCATCCCGGGGTCTCCCCTCCTTTCCCCGACACAGGGGACACCTGAACCCCACTTCCTGGACAGAAGGACCCTCCCACCTCACCTCTCCCAATCCCTCCCCTCCCTTTTCCTTAACTCTGGCACCCCCTTCCCCAGCGCCGCTACCCCCGACCCCCTTTATCCGGCTCTGGGACCCCCCCGCACCCATCGGGAGCGGCAGCGCGGCCCGGCCCCCTCAGGCAGGGCTGTGGGGAGGCTCTGGGGCCGCTCCCGGGGCTCCGGCTCGCCCCCATTCCCGCGGCATTCCCGCGGCTTTCCCGCCGGGATCGGCACTCACGCTCCGCCAGCATCGCCATCTTGGGGGCCTCCCTTCCTTCACGGGGACTTTCGTGACCGCCGGCGCATTAAAAGGGCGGCCTGAGCGGCGCCTGATTAAAAATAGTTTTAAAACAGGCGAGCGCGGCGGGCACCAAAATGAAAAAAAAAAAAAAAAAGAAAAGAAAGTTCGTAAATTTGATAAAATTCTAATAAATATCTCAAAACACGTCTCGGTTGTGTGTCCGATGTTTCCGAGCCGGGGGAAGGGGATGGAGCAGCGCTTGCTGTGTGTGGCTGGAAATAAGGGGCACGGGTAGGGTGAATAATCCAGGGAATTCCAGGTGTGGATGTCCCTGATTTCTCCAAATGTCGCTGTCATGGGGGGAATGGGGGGGATACACAGAGACATCGTGAGAAACAACCCCTTCTTGCCTTACTGTGAAATGTGTGGGGTGGAAAAAAAAAAAAAAAAAAGGCTATTTTTTCCTATTTTTTCCCTTCTGCCACAGATTGTATTTGAGGAATGAAGTAACCCCACTTTGATGAGTTGCTGAATCAAAGCAAATCAGGAATCTTTTTTTCTTTTTTTTTTTCTTTTTTTGTAGTTATGTTCTTGAGCCCTTGGTCTTTCCTATTTTCTGGGTTTTTAGCTTCTCTTCAGTTGTTTTATTTGAAGAACAGCACCCAAAATACGACTTAAATCTTCAGGCAGCTTCCTCTGGCTCCTCCCTGCCTGCATTTTGCATCCAAGTGCTATATTTTGTTCTTTAATACCCCTTTGAGAGAAGTGCTGTGTAGGGATGAGTTAATTCTGTGTTCATGAGGTGTGTTCGTTCTTTCGCCCTTTACTGAACCAGTTCTTTTGTGTCTCTCTGTGTTGCTGTGCTGTTCCAAATTGTGGATTTTTTGGTGTTTCTCCTCCTCTTTCCCAGCTGGAGTCACCTAGAAGTGTCCCAGGTGTGCTCAGCACCTTGAGTGAGGTCGATAATGGGAGGATTGAGCCCGGAATCCCAGCATGGGTCAGGCTGGAAGGGACAACTGGAGATCACCTGGTGCCACCTCCTGCTCCTGCAGGGCCATCCCAGAGCACAGGGCACAGGATTGTGTCCAGACAGGTCTGGAATATCCCCAGTGAGGAGACTCCACACCCTCTCTGGACAATCTGTTCAGTGCTTGGTCACTGCACAGGAAAGTTCTTCCTCATGTCCATGTGGAATTTCCTGGGATCACTCCCTGCCCGTTCCTCTGGTGCCATTGCTGGGCCCCTGGAGCAGAGCCTGGCCCTGCTCTGAGCCCTCCCTGCACACAGGGACACACAGGGATGAGGTTCCCTCTCAGCTGTGTCTCCTCTCCAGGCTGAGCAGCCCCAGCTCCCTCAGCCTTTCCTCACCAGGGAGATGCTCCAGGCCCTTCACCATCTTTGCCATCCATCACTGAACCCGCTCCTGGAGCTCTGTGTCCCTCCTGTCCCAAGGAGCCCTGAGCTGGACACAGCAGCCCAGAGGTGCCTCCCAGGGCTGAGCAGAGGGCCAGGATCACTCCCTGACCTGCTGGGAATGCTCTTGCTGGTGCATCCTTTGGCTTTCTTTTCCCTCCAGACACTGCTGGTCAAGGACACCTTCCACTATCCCAGGTTGATCCAAGCCCTGTCCAGCCTGGCCTTGGACACTTCCAGGGATCCAGGGGCAGCCACAGCTTCTCTGGGCAACCCAGGGTCTCCCCACCCTCACAGGGAGCAATTCCTTCCCAATATCCCACTCAAATCTCCCCTTTTACAGTTTGAAGCTGTTCCCCCTTGTCCTGTCCCTCCATCCCTTGTCCCTCTCCAGCTCTCCTGTAGACTCCCCTCAGGTACTGGAAGGCCATAATTAGGTCACCCCAAATCTTCTATTCTCCAAGCCCAATTCCCTCAGCCTTTGCTCACAGGAGAAGATCAGGAGAGGTTTCCCACTGCTCTTTCTCCATCCATGCTCCCATCTGGATGGCAGCTGGGTTACAGCTCCCTTGGCTCTGCTTTTCCCTCTGCTTTGCCTCTGTGCCTTTGGATTTATGTTACAGCTCCCTGTTTGCTCTGGGAACGCTGTGCGAGACAGTTTTTATGAGGTTTATTTGTCCTTTCTTTCATAGATAAAGCAAACAAATATTTTATCTGTGTCTTTTCCTGTCTGAGACCCCTTCTGTCTGTCAGCAAAGTTACACTGGCGGAATGGAGCTTGATCCTGGCAAATCTCTGAATTTATCATTACCTCGATGATTTATTTTTAATTGTTCATATTTATGTCCTATTAAACCGGCTTCTCTGGCTGCCCCATTTCCTCCTTTCAACAAGGATGTTGAACTGGTCCTTTTATACTTTTCTAAGGCCATATCCTGCTGCCAGGAATCCTCACAGGGTTTGTTCTCTCCAGACTTTATTACCAGGTCTCTGCACTTTCAGGTCATATTCGTCAGACTCGGCTGATGTGAAAACAAATAAATACAGCCCAGAGAGATATTTTCCCTTTCGAAAGTTTCACTTAACACTTTCCTCCAGGAGGAAATCCTTGGAGATCAGAATCAACCATAGAAGAACCTTCTTTCTGTTTTCATAGAGTCACACAGGATCACAGAATCACGGAATTATTCAGGTTGGAAAAGAACTCCAGGATCATCGAGTCCAACCTGTGACCCATCCCCACCTTGTCCCCAGCCCAGAGCACTGAGTGCCACATCCAGGCCTTCCTTGGACACCTCCAGGGATGGGGACCCCAACACCTCCCTGGGCAGCCCCTTCCAATGCCTGACCACCGTGGCATTGGACAAATTCCTCCTGATGTCCAACCTGAGCCTCCCCTGGCACAGCTTGAAGTTCTGTCCTCTCATCCTGTCCCTGTTCCCTGGGAGCAGAGCCCGACCCCCCTGGCTGCCCCCTCCTGTCAGGGAGTTGTGCAGAGCCACAAGGTCCCCCCTGAGCCTCCTTTTCTCCAGGCTGAGCCCCCTTCCCAGTTCCCTCAGCCCCTCCTGGTGCTTCAGGCCCTTCCCCAGCTCTGTGTCACCTCATTTGCTTTCCAGTGCTCACAGGTCCCTCACCAGCATCCTCATAGAATCACTCAGACTGGGGAAAACTTCCAAGTCCAACCGTTCCCTAGCACTGCCAAGGCCACCACTGCCCCATGTCCCCAAGTGCCACACCCACAGGGCTTTTAAATCTCTCCAGGGATGGCGACTCCACCACTGCCCTGGGCAGCCTGTTGTAATGTTTGATCACCCTTTTGGCGAAGAAATTTTCCCTCATGTCCAATCTAAACCTCCCCTGGCACAGCTTCAGGCCGTTTCCTCCTCCTTTTAGGGAGTTGTAGGATGTCTCTTCCTCTTCCCCTTCCACCCACCCAGGGATTCTCTGTAGTGGTCACATTTTGCTGTGATCTGGAACTAAAATAAAATAATTTATCCCTCCCTCATCCTTCTACCTTTAGTCCCTGATCCAAGTGCTTTTCCTGGCAGTAGCAGCCATTTCCATGAATGATCCCTAATCAATGAAATTGTACTGTCATCCATGTGTCGAGTGTTTGAATGGTCACTTGTTTGAGAATTCACACCAGCCGAATTCTGCTCTGTTTGTAATTTTGGGGAGGTTTAAGTCTCCTGGCTGAGAGCTGGGTGTTGTATTTGATCGCTCCAATAGGGAGCAGCATTCCCCACGTTTGGAACAGCTCTGCTGTGCTATAAAGACATCACTGGAGGTGGAAAATGTGAAGTAATTTCTGTTAAAGGATGCCTCGAGGTTGAGATTTTTCTCTTGTTTGGTTTTGAAACTTAATATTCGGCTGCATCAGAGCCCTTCTGCCTCCAGAGCTCTCACTCCCACCTGGCAAAGAATCACAACTCGAAACACAAAGGAGGTCGTACCTGATTTAATTATTGTTTAATATTTGCTTAACAGGAAGCTTGAGGTCAAGGTCCAAATTATCCGACACGGTTCTTGCAAATTAGGAGTTTATAAAACAATTAAGCCCATGAATAGGCACAGGGGCAGTGAAATTAGGCAGAGGAAAGGCTCCATCCAGGGACAATTATTGTGTTTCCCATTTACATTCCTGACTAAAAGCAGGTGTCACAGGAAAGAAAAATAGATGGATGTTCAAATATGTATTTTCTGCCAAGAGAAATAACGGCTGCTGCGGGTGATTCCAGCCCTCGAAGAAAATAACCTAAAATCCTGTTTCCAGTGTGCTTGGGGAGGTTGAAATGTAGCTAAAAAAAGGGGTAAAGATGCCTGCTGGGCATTCCATTCAGAGCTCTCCCGAGGGTCTTCCTTGGAAGGAGGTGTTTCCCGAGAGCCAGCCCTGCTAGGATCACCCAGGGCTCGGAGTCTGAGCAGGGAATTTTCCTCCCAGCGCATTCTCATCGATCGCTGTCAGCTCCAGAGTCCCTTCGGGCTTTGGGGAATTCCTCTGGTGCCACTCCCAGGCTGAGCTGGGGTCATGGGGAAAGATCCAGCTGGGGTGAACAGAGCCAACAACACGGGAATTGAAACAGCAGGGATGTGCTGGAGGGTTGGAAGCACATCTGAGCCTGATGCTCACCTTGGAGACCCCTTTCCACCTGGAGGAGACCCTTGGAAGGAGGGAGGGAGGGAATTGCATTTCCCACCTGAGGAGCAGCTCCTGCAGAAGGGCCCCGTTCCAATGCCCCATAAACCAGGCAGATATGAGGCAGCCAGGAAAAGAAAAGTGAGGGGAAAAGAGGAAGAAAGTGAGGAAAGAAATACGATGTGAGTCCCGGCTGTGCAACAAGTCCTTTGCAAGGCAAATCAGCCCCTGTTGTGCGATAAATGGCCTGGGGCCAGGCTAGAAATGCTTATTGAGGGAGTCCTGGGAGAGGTGTGATGGAAGCTCTAGGGACAAGGAGTGCCTGGAGACCTTAAAACGACAAGACAGCTTTGATTTGGGACACTGATTCGAGGGAGCACGCGGATTAGAGGTGAGCCCCGGTGGGAGAAGCCGCCCATCAAGCGCCAGGCAGGGAGCAAGAGATTAACAAGGTGTGACCCGCGGAGCAAAGGATGTCACAATGAGCGCCCGCAGCCAGGAGACGAGGGGTTCAAAGAACAGCTACTGGGGCACTGAGGAGCACGAACAGGCTCAGGGAGAGGGGGTGCTGCTCCTGGGAGTGCTGCCAGCACAGAGCTCGGCAGTGCTGGGCAGGGCCTGGCTGGGAATGATGGAGGAAGCGTGGCAAAAGAGGCAGCAGAGGGGAATTCTGATGATTTTCCTTCTATTTCATGAGTGCAGTGTGTTTATATTCTTATCATTGCTCTTGTTGTTTCATCAGCCTGGGCTTTATGGGATCGTGGAAGCGTGGAATGGTTTGGATTGGGAGGGATCTTAAAGCTCACCTCATTCCATTCCTTGTGATGGGCAGGAACACCTTCCACTATCCCAGGATATTCCAAGCCCTGTCCAACCTGGCTTTGATCTCACCTTGATGTAGGTGAGGAGGTGAAAAGCCCATAAGAAGCGTTGACGGGAGACTGAAGGCTTTGCAGGTTTCTTGTTTTCAGTTTTTTTCTGAAATCCAGAGCAAATTTAATGGTGAGGGTGGGAGTAGGAAGAGAATTGATGTATCCACTTGGAGGTTTAACTCACAAAAAGCTCAGCCTGGAAATTTTGAGAACTGTCCTGTAACAGCCTCTGAATCAGTAATGATCATACTGGGAGGAAGAGGAGAGTGGTGGAGTTCGGGGAATTATGGAGGAGCCACTTTGCCTCCAGTCCCTGAGAAGACTGTGCAGAAGTTCTTCCATAACTGGTTCAATATTTGTGCACTGGAGGACAGCAGAGTGATGAAAAACCACCTGAAGGATTCACTGGGGACAATCCTCCACAAACCAACCCAAGTTTTGTCTCTGACCATGATGCTAGTTTTGGTGACTAAGGGAGCAAAACTTTTCATCTGGGCACCAGCTGAGTTGGGAAAGTGGGAATGACCAAAAGGCACCAACACTGGGGGGAAATAAAAAAGGAGGGAGGAGTAAAGCTAGAAAATAACGAGTGAAATGAGAACCTGCGGTAAAAAACTGATTCAAAAGAACCAATTTCTTTCTGGACCCTTTACCTGTGATGGAAGAGGATAATTGCTCCCAGTCTCAGGGATGGAAAAGCCCCACAGCTGTAACAATGTGCTCATATCTGGCCACTGCTCTTCAGGAAATCAGGGATGAACCAGGTATGGAGCAGACAGGAGAGGAAGGGACACAAACAGATGATTGGGAAAGACGGGCTGAGGAAGAGCTTGGATGAACTGGGCTTGTTTGGTCCAGAAATGAAAAACACACAGGAACTCCAGCAGTGCAGGCTGCTAGGGATGGATTGGTTTTCCTTGTCCACTGCCACCTGGAAAAGCAGGAATCAACATAACTGAGCTTGCTGGAGAACAGGCAGGGTACAGAACGCCTGGGAATGGCTAAGGGGTGCTGGGACTGTCTTTTCTGATGGTCACATCTGTCATGGATGGGCTGTTTGACCTGGCCACAGAATGGGGAAGGGAGATAGGTGGCTGCCCAAAGGCTCCTCCAGCTCCTCCAGATCTTATCACTTGATGAATTAATTCAGGAAACTCTCTGAGAAGGCATCATCCCTCAGGCCTGATGCAAGGACTTAACCACAAAACCAACCCTGTGCTAATTGCTCCTCTGTAAAGTGCAGCTCACTCTGCAAAATAAAGTGTCCCATATAATCCCATGAAACACTCACTTGCTTTGCTCAAACTGAGATGGGAAAGGTAAAAACAAATTTCCTGCTGGTTCAGATTTCAAAATTAATCCCCTTCCACTATCGTCATGTTCTTTTTCTGAGGAGCAACTGGGCAGCAAATTTCATTTGCACAAGACATTTGTTGCCAGGGGTTCGAGTGTTATTTACCACACATATGAGATAAGAAGAAAATGGTACTTTTGTAGATACAGGAATCACTCCTCTGGTCATGAAGCACAAAAAGAAACAGTGGAGGAGCACAAAAGCAATGCCAATGGCTCACTTCAACAGGACCCACAAAAAATACCAGGAAGAAGAAACTGGTAAAATTAAAACATCCCTGTCCCAGATATCCCTTTTTTTTTTTTTTTTTTTTTGGATTTGCAAATGGTTGCAAGGAAAGTTCATTGCTTTCCACAAGGAGGAGGAAATGCCAGGCCCAGCAGAGCGTGTTTGATATATTATTCATAAGGAATTATGTGCTGAAGACTTGTCAGGATCCAGCAGCAGCAAACAGGGGTCAGCAGTGAAGAAAGCAAATAGACCTGCAATGGGTTTTAAACTGTTTTAATGCAGCCAATTTCCAGCCCATTTTATTCATTAGCCCTGGTTGTCTGGGATGTTCTCGTGGCAGGATGGAGGTTCCTTCTGAAGGTTTCAGAACCAGCCCTGCTCGCAGTCCCAGCAGGGCTCAGCTTTGTAAACACAGCAAATTAGATTTTGGGCTTTTGAACAGAAATGAAGAGGGAAACCCACAAGGACATTGCTCACTTTTCAAAGTGGAGCTGCACTTTCAAGGCTGACCCAGTACTGTCATTTCGGGGCTGTTTGAGCAACCACTGGAAAATAAAAGAGCACTAAAAATAGCCAGGATGGGCTCATTAGCTCTTTAATTACATGTTGGTTTTCCTTTCTCTCTCTGCACTTTGTCCTGTGAGCTCTCCACTGGTGCTGACTGGGGAATGCCAGGTCTGGGGACACCGCTGTCACTCACTGCCAGTCCATGTCCCTGTCCTTACCTTTCCCACACATTGGAAGAGCAGGATTCCCTCCTCAAGCCCAGGGTAACACAAGAATCAAGGAATGATCCTGAGAGAGTTGGAACTGTTCATGCTGGAGAAGAGAAACCTTCAGGGAGACCTCAGAGCTCCTGCCAGAGCCTAAAGGGGCTCCAAGAAGCTGGAGAGGGACTTGGGACAAAGTCCTTGAGGGACAGGACACAGGGAATGGCTTCCCAGTGCCAGAGGGCAGGGATGGATGGGATATTGGGAAGGAATTGTTCCCTGCAAAGCAGGAGCTGAGCTGGAGCTTTCTTTTGCTCACCCATCGTGGAGCCAATGAGCCAGGGAATTTATTGTGGCTCACTTATCCCACAGGCACTTCCAAATCCACAGCTGAAGGGAGCAGCAGCACAAACAGTGCTTGTAAATACCATTGCTTGCTTAAGGTTCTCTGGAGCACTTGGGAAAGTGCTCGGCTTGGGAAGAAAATCTCCTCTTTACTGCAGCACTCGGGTCTTGGCTTGTTCTAGGGAGAGAGAGAGAGAGAGATTCACAAACAGGTAAAATGCACACAGGTCCGAGGATTTGTTGAGTTGTAGGCAGAGAATTGGAAAAATCACTTTAATCTATTGAGGGGAACCCCTAACAAACCCTGGAGCAGTGTCCCCCTCCCTGGTGGCCACAGGGCAGGACAGTGCCACCCACACCAGTGCTGCTGAATCATATCCAACCCCTTCTCCATTTCCACTTGGGAATGCTCAGCTCCCACCCACAGAACCTCCCCAGTGGTCCCTTATCCCACCAGGAGAAAGCTGCTCCTGCTGTCTCACCCCACACTTCTTTTCAACCCATTTCTTGCTCCTTTTTAACCCATTTTTTTTGTCCTGACTCATTTGCTTTCCAATCCCAACGTGCAGTTTGGGTGTGGCCACACTGACCCTCTCCATGAACTTTCCTACAGAACCAAAGACTGGGAAAGTCTCCAGGAAATCCCCTCTGAATATCTGGTCAGGGTGGAGGCAGCTGCTACCTACCTTGTGCTGTAACACGGCAGGAATTCACCCCTCAGGCAGGTGAGGGACAGCACAAAAACCAGCCAGGCTGTGGACTGAGCTGCAGTTGTCCTCTCCAGAAGTTGTTCGATAGCAGCAAACCAGGGAAAATTGTTAGAGAAAGTGCTAAAATGGAAGCTGGCAGATTGATGAAAGGGAACAGGGAGCCTGTTTTGTCAGAAGGTTGTCCTGGGATGGGTGTTAGCAGGAGAGAAGTAATTGCTCTGTGAAGTGGCTTCTTTACTTGGTTTTTCCCCACCCTAATGGGTGAAAGATGGTTTTTCCAGGATTGCTGCTCTGCTCTGGCCCTGGCATGGGTTGAAATCCCTTGGAATTCTTCCCTTAGCATTTATTTCTGCCTCCCTTCCCACCCTCAAGGAGTTCCTGTTAATTTCTTTCCTTCCTTAGGTTCCTTCTCAGCATCTCCCACTGTCCTGGGACCTCTGCAGCCCCACCCTTATATCCTACTCCTCTTCTCTCCTTTTCCCTCCATATCCCAGCCTCAAAGACCCCATTGCAAAAGCATTTGCCTGAGATTTGTGGACATTTTAGCCAGACTTGCCATTTATATGGAAAAGTGCAGGAATCTCACAACTCCTGACCCATCTGGGGAGTTGAGGGCATGGAGGGGTAAGAATTTTTCTTCTCAGGGCTGATCCCTCAGCCTCTCCTGGTGCTCCAGATCCTTCCCCAGCTCCTTCCCTTCCCTGGACACGCTCCAGCTCCTGAGTATTTTCCTTGTTGGGAGTGTCCCAGAGCTGTCCCCAGCACTGGAGGTGCCCCAGCAGTGCCAGCACAGGGGACAGGCACTGCCCTGGCCCTGCTGCCACCCCAGAGCTGGGACAGCCCAGGTGCCATTGGCCTCTTGCCCACTTGGGCACACCTGGCTCGCGTCCCCAGCACCCCCAGGGGTTTTTCCAGCTTTCCAACCACTCTGCCCCAGTCTGTGGAGCTGCAGGGGTTGTTGTGACATCCCCAGAGGGGAAAAGTCAGGCCAGAATAAAGGGCACTGTGTGCAGGGAGTGCCCACACTCACCTGGTTTTCTTCCAGATGCTTCTCCATAACCCATGAACGCTCTTCTCTGATGTCCCTCAGGTGTGACATTGACCCATCCCTTTCTCCATCCTTTCCCATTCAGTATTTCCCAGACCTGCCTTCTAACCAAACTTTGGCAGTGTCCTGAATTCCAGATCCTGCCCAGAGCATCTGGGAAGCACAAGGATGTTTGGTTTGAGCTCTTGTTGTGTGTGAGACACCTCCTTTCCTACTCTGGATTCTTTGATGTGCAATGAAATGCTGGACCTGCACAGCTGTGGGGTCCTGCCTGCAGCAAACTGGGAGAGCTGTGGTACAAAAAGTTCCTGGTTTTGTCTTTTAGGGGTTTTTTGAAGATGAAGCTGATAAACTTTGGAGAAAATTGCCAAGATTTTGGGACATCACTGTACCAAGTGATGAAGTCCTCTTTCCCCATCACCTCCCAGTGTTAGGTATTTGACAACAGAACCGGTACCAAACTGGAAAATTCGATGAGGAACTTTCCTGGAGTCTGTACTGGGCATTCATTCTGCTGTGAAATATAGGGGTGGAGAAATTTTGGATCCATATTCCCATTGCCACAAAAAACCCCTCCAGAGAGAAGAGAACAGTGGTTTGTTGAGGGGAACAGCTTTGTACTCCATTCATGGAGAATGTGATCTGTTTTTCCTGAAAATACCCCAAAAATGCCACCAGAAATCAGCCCCCAGTGGGGCTGTACAATGAGTGTCTCCCCTCCCCTGTGGCTGGGTGCTTTGGTCCTCACTGCTTGTATCTATAGCAGTAAATTAAATAATTGCTGGTTTCCAAGCTCACTCCTGAGCACACTTTTGGACCAGGTCACCTGGCAATGTCCCAGATAATCCTTGGACTTGCCTCAGGGGTTAGAACAGACCATTCCCAATAGGTGGTTTGGATGTGGGACCCCTTTTCTAGAGTCTGGGGGCATAGACCTGGCCAGAGGAGCCTCAGATCCCAGGATGGAATCAGTATTTCCCTCATGGTCACAAAAGGATTTACTCTCCATGTGATACCAACCTCCAGCACCAACAGAGAGCCCTCACCAGCAGATTTCTGTCCTCACAAGCGGCGTGTCCTGGGTGCCCTTGGGCAAGAGTTACCAGGGCATGGCAGTCCCAGGTCTGAGGGAGGACAGCTCGCACAGCCTGCTCAACAGGTGGGTTTTCCCTGTGGAGGGATGGGTTGAAGGATCAGTTATCATCAAATAGGTGTTTGGGTTCAGGAGTGGGCTGGGAGAGGGACTCAACAGGAGACACAAACTGAGGCCGGAAAACTGGATCAGAAAATCATGGAATGATTTGGGTTGGACGGAAATCTAAAGATTGTCTTGTTCCACTTCCTGCCATGGGCTGGGACACCTTCCACTGTCCCAGGCTGCTCCAAGCTCTGTCCAACCTGGCTGTGGACACTTCCAGGGATCCAGGGGCAGCCACAGCTTCTCTGGGCACCCTGTGCCAGGGCCTCCCCACCCTCACAGACAACAAGTCCTTCCCAATATCCCATCTAACCTAGATCTCTCCTCTTTTGGTTTAAAAGCATTCCTGCTTGTCCAGTCACTATTTGTCTGTGTATTAAGTTGTCCTTCCTCTTTTTTACCAGCCCCCTTTAATTACCACAGTGGGGTCTCCCTGGATCCTTCTCCAGGTGAACACCCCCAGCTCTCCCAGCCTGGCTCCAGAGCAGAGGGGCTCCAGCCCTTGGAGCATCTCCGTGGCCTCCTCTGGACTCTCTCCAGCAGCTCCACATCCTCCTGCTGTTGGACTCCAGAACTGGAGCAGCTCTGCAGGTGGGGTCTCACCTGAGCGGGGCAGAGGGGCAGAATCTCCCCCTCCTTTGCTGCCCCAGGACATAGGGGAGTTTCAGTGATGGGTCACATCCAGCTCTCATCCACCAGCACCCCCAAATCCTTCTGCCAGGGCTGCCCTCAGTGAGTTCCTCTCCTAGTCTGTGCTGATGTCTGGGATTGCCCCGACAGAGGACAAAGCAGAGAAGCCAAAGACAGCTCATGGACAACAGCAGAGAAGTGTGAGTGAGGGGTTTATGTGTCCCCTGTGTGAGGGGTTTATGTGTCCCCCTGTATGAGAGGGGTTTATGTGTCCCCCTGTGTGAGTGAGGGGTTTATGTGTCCCCCTGTGTCAGTGAGGGGTTTATGCACCTCCCTGGCAGGGGTTGGAGGGGCAGCAGGGGACAAAGGAGGTGAGTGAAGAAAATCAGGAACAGGCATTGAATTTGGTGGAGGAGAAAGTCAATCCTTAGTTAGAGACTGAGTGAGTGGGGATGGGGAGGGCCAGGACAGGTGTCAGACACTCAGTCCCTGTGGCAGAGCCTCACCTGGGGTCTCAGTGCATGGTCCACACCTCTGCCAGAGGATGGAAGCGGGAGATGTGTGATGATGGTGGTGCCATTCCCTGTCTGGGGACTCCACAGGGTGTCACATCACCCAGAGCCAGCAGCAGGTACTTGGATTTCCAGCTGCACATGGGTCACTCTAACTCTGGACCATTCTTATCCCCAGGTCCTCTGTTCTCCCAGAAGACCGCATCCCATGGTCTGACCCTTGAGCATCCTGCTCAAGACATACTCATGCTCTGGTCTAAAAAACCTCAGGATTTCCAGGATCTAAAATATTTCTTTTGGTTTCATAAACTCTACGTTCAATTTGGAGTAGAAAGGAAAGAATAAGAAGACACAGCACACTGCAAACGTGTTATTAAAATGAACTGTTTATATTATCTCAGTTGAGTCAATACATTATAATGTATTAAAATGGAAAGGTACAAAATTGAAATAAATACTTTCTGATTCATGTATAAATCTTTTGTCAAGATGACATTTTGTTTGTTTTTTTTCTTTTTTTTTTTTCATCAGTACATGTTTCAATAAAACATTTAAAATGACAAAGTATCATTTAAAACATGGTTCATGGAAGAAAAGGTTGAAATCAAACAACTTTTGGCTTGTTTTGGCATGAGATCTTGACACAATCTGGGTTCCCCAAAACCACGTAAATGGTGGTAAAATATAAATGCTCAAACTTATTTAAAAAAATAAACAGGCTTTACAAAACCCTCTGATCCTTGACTTAGCCACTTTTCTGTATAGTCTGCACTTACGATATATACATTCATTATTGTCCAAGGGAAGACAGCCACTGACGTTCATTTAAAGAGCTTGGTGGAGAGGCTTAACAAACATTGTGCAGCTGACGACAATTAAACACGGGTAAAGAAACTCCTGACAGTGCAAAAAAAAAAAGGAAAACGGCTCAGAAACCAAAGCGTACCAATGGGACAAGGAAGAGGCAAGTGCACAAGCCCAGATCTGATGCAAAGCTCCAGGCCAGGTCTAACAAAGCAGCTTTGGCCGGGATAAGCTTTTTCTCTGAAGGGGAATGTAGGCTTGGAGATCAGCACTGATGACACCATTTTGGTCTCCCAGGGGTGTTCATGATCCTGGGAAAATCCCCCCTTGGCACACAGGAACCTTCTGCAGACTCCTTCCTCGCTGATGGGAAAGCAAGAGCCGAGCTCAGTAGAATATCCTGGAGTAAGCCTGGCCTGGGAGAGGGGGAGTGACGTTGAGATGAGAAATCACAGAGCGAGAGGGGCAGAGAAGGAAGTGTGAGTGTGAGCTTGGGACCTTGGAGGAGAGGCAGTGGGGAATTCCCTCGTGGGCAGCGGGTTTTATCAGGATCGTGGAGCAGGCTTGGAGGTGTGCTTTAATCTCAAGTGTGCTTTTTTGTCTTTGTCGCTGTAGCCAGGGGCTGTCGTGGTCCCTCTAACCTCTACCATGTGCTTATCGTTCTGGGCAATGGCCAGGGTCCTGCTGGGGGCTGGGTGTGGGAGAATGGGCTCCCCTGATGGATGATGGCGACTTCTTCCAAATTTTGGCATTCCAGGAACTCTTTGAGTTTCACTCAGAAGGGGAAAAGAAATGTGGTTATGTTAAAATAGAATTAAAGAGAATCTTCCTGGCAGCCTCTGGATGAACCTTCTCAAAGCTTGGGTTGTTTTGCTGCCAACCACACAAAGCAAAGGGTGGATTTTCTTTGAAGGCAGTAGAAGACTTCAACACCTCAGAAAGGAGGG
Organism: Eopsaltria australis; assembly: GCA_034509425.1. Taxonomy (NCBI): domain Eukaryota; kingdom Metazoa; phylum Chordata; class Aves; order Passeriformes; family Petroicidae; genus Eopsaltria; species Eopsaltria australis. The sequence continues at coordinate 834,344 of JAVTVJ010000612.1, forward strand.
GCAGCCCCATCCTGGTTGGGTTGAAGGGCAGGCAGGACTTGAGGAGGTGCTGTCTGTGCTGTTCTTGGTGCTCCGTAATCTGGTGGGGATTAAATCCTTGTGGGAACCTGGCTGTTCCCATCCTGTGGGGAAGGATCTCGTGGCACCAGCTGTTCGCAGTGCTCTGGGTGTTGCTGCAGGCTCCCATATCAAAGGGAATCCCATTGTAAAGAGAGCCCTGTAAAGATGTGATAGAGGGTCAAGATTTGGGTAGGAAAATTTGTTTTCTCTCCCTCCACAAAAAGCCAGTGCGTCACAGTTAAAGCTTCTTGGGAAATGCCAACTTCAGGCCGTTTCCTGTTGGAAAATATCACATCCGTTGGGAAACGAATGACGTGGTTTGAAGCTCTTGGAGGTCTTCTTTGACATTTTCCTCCAGTTTGTTTTCTTTTCGTTTCAGAATAGCTTTTGTTTCAAAATGCAGGATAATTTATATATTAAAAAAAAAAAAAAAAAAAGAGGATGCAAACTGGGAAAGATCAAAACAATCTCCCTCCATGATACCCAAACTGTTTTCGTTGGCATATGCATTGTTTTGCATATTTTTGTTTCATGTTTGCTGTTAGCCTTGAGGTTTCCATGTGGGTTGGAAAAATAAATTCAGAGAAATTCTTAAGGGATGGAACAGTTCTTTCCTATCCAACTCCCCTGTGTAGAAGACTTGATTCACCTTAGCTAAAGCTCTCCCCTTCTCTATTTTTGAATTTGTGACTCGGTTTTCAAAGGCAAACAGAGCAGAAGCTCTCTGAGTGCTGCCTTCTAGTGGGAGGGACCCACTTGAAGCTGCTCCAAGAATTTCCATGTGCCAGTGTGGTTGAAAGGAGGTAATTTATCCTACTGTTTTCCTTGAACCGTGGTACACAAGAAGGGTCTTATGTGGGCTCCTTTTCCACCCCTGAGAGGGCATTTTGCTCTTTTTTCTTTTATTTTTTACCATTTTGTTCCCTAATCCAATTTTCTTACAGCTTTCAAAAGTCCACCTCAGTGGAGCTCTTGAAGGAAGTGGAACAAATCCTGAGCAGAAATTCCTGCACTTGAACAGAATGGTTTTCATCCTGCTAACCATGATTCAGATAAAACCTGGGATAAAATAGCATTCTTTGCTGACTGTGGGGTGAGCTAAGGTGGTGATGAAGTTTTCCTCTCTTCCCAGTGCCAGTTTCTGGGATTCATGTCCTAAACCCTGTCTGCTAGAGCCCAAATCCATTGTCTGAAGTGTGTACAGTCAAGGAGAGGCTGGCTGAGGATGCTAAACTCCTGTCAGAGCTGAGAAATTATTTTAAAATGACTTTTCCCTGGACATCCTTTCAAACAGCAACCAGCAAACATTTCCTGGGTTGTTCCTGCAGTGCTGTAGGACAGCCTGGACTGTGACACAGAAAGCACTGGCATCATTTTTACAGACAAAATGTGCACTTCTACCATTCTTCCGTGAGTTTGTGGTGGAAAAGATGATTAGGTCGTTGGTGGTGGCTTGGGACAGTGGGACAGAACCCCTTTGTCCATAGTTGTGTTGAAAATTTCATGTATTTCAGGAATAAGAACAGAAATTCCTATATCTGACCTCCTCCACATCTCACACCCAGCCTTGCCTGTTTGATGTCGATACAAACACCCCAAATTTTGGCATCAAATGAAAGGAATGAATAAAATGCCTGATTTTTGCCAACGTGGATGTGTCAAGACAGAGTTTGGGAACGCCGATGAGCTGATCCATGAATGGTGGGTGTTCCTACCCCACCTCCCAGACAAGGGTCTCACAACAGCCCTGTGAGGTAGATATTGAACCTGGATGGGCAAATGGAGCCACACAGAGATGAAGGAGAGAGAAAAAGCGAGGAAAAGCCATGGCAAGGATCGAAGGATCCTGGATGCCAGCCTGCTGCTCCAGGGAGCGTTTCCTCTCTGGAGAAGACACATGTTGGTCTGCTGGAAGATGGGAGAGACACCAAAGGGGCTCCGGGACACAGGTCAACACTCATTTCCCTGTAGAAGTCCACTTTTTGGCTTATTAAAGGTCAAAAAAGTACACTGGGCACAAGACCAGTGAAAGAGAGAATCCAGAAGGTTTGGGAAGTCAGGTGTGGAGAGGGGACATGAAGAAAAGCACCTCCAGAAGGCTGCTCCAAAGGGACACCTGTGGGCTCTTCACAAGCACACCCTCAAGTGAGCTTTGGAATTGTGATGGAATGACCAATGGGATTTGCTTTCACAGATTCCAGTGGCTGCCAAATGGAAGCTTCTCATCTCACAAGAAGGAAAGGGGAGGAAGGAAAGAAAGGCGAAGAAAGAGGTTGAGAGAGCAAGACTGAGGAAGATATTCTTAAAAAGAAAAAAGAAAGAGAAAGAAAAAAAAAAAAGAAGTAAAGATAGAGAAAAATAATGAAGGAGAGAAAAAGACGCAAAGAAAGAATGAGAGAAAAAATGGAAGAAGAAAGAAAGAAAGAAAGAAAAAGAGAGAAAGAAAGAGAAAGAGAGAAAGAGAGAGAAAGAATGAGAAAGAAAGAGAGAAGGAAGGAAGGAAGGAAGGAAGGAAGGAAAGAAAACAAGAAAAGAAAAGAAAAAAGAAAAGAAAAGAAAAGAAAAGAAAAGAAAAGAAAAGAAAAGAAAAGAAAAGAAAAGAAAAGAGAAAAGAAAAGAAAAGAAAAGAAAAGAAAAGAAAAGAAAAGAAAAGAAAAGAAAAGAAAAAGAAAGAAAGAAAGAAAGAAAGAACGAGAAAGAAAGAGAAAATAAAGAAAAAAGAGGAAGAAAAAGAAAGAAAAACCACATAGTTTTCCCTATTTGCAATCTGTGAAGGGGGTGTTTTCCCTTCCAACATTCCTCAAAGTGCTGTGAGGCAGAGGAAAAGCAGGGAGACTGTCCCATGCAGAAAGTTTTGGGAGATAGCACCTGGCACAAGGTTTGCTACAATAAGTTGGTTATTCTTTATTGCGTTGGAAATAAAACAGTCATGGAAAGTCCTGCATAAATCCACAGCCGTGGCCTGCAAAATTCCTGCCTCACCTTGACTTTGCTGAATGTTTTCAGGGTTAGGGGCATTTAGGACTTGAGAATTATTTTTTTGTTTGTTTGTTTCAAGGATGGAAATTAGAGCTAGTCATAGGATTTGTTCTTCTGAGGGCAGAAAGGGGAGATTCCTCTGATGTGCTTCTAGTGAGGGTGAGTAAAGCACTGTGCCCAGTTTGTAATCCAGGGTAATATTTTTTAAGAGGATTTTTATCTTTTCCCAGAACACATTCCTGTTGAGCAAACCAGAGCTTGGTGGACAGCTAGAAGACAAACAGCTGGGGGAGAGCTGTGCCATGCATTGTTTCTGTGGGATTTTGGTCATTTATATCAAGCCTATGGTTAATTAATCAAATGGAAACATTTTCATGCTGGTCTTGGGACAGGGAAGGAGGATGGACCACGGGAGACTGACTCTACAGGAGGCTGCTCTGAAAGCCAATCCCTCTTGATGTCTGCAGGGCCACGAAGAGGCAGATGGACCAAAGGCAAGGGGACACTACAGGTCCATAAATCCAGATGGCATCTCTCAAGGAATAAGCTCTTTCCTATCAGAGCACAGCTCCTTCTCCCAGATGTGTTGGAGATGATGCAGAAGGTCAGCTCTGCAGGAACAAAACTGATGGGAAAAGCTCTTGTAAGGGATTGAGTGCTGATGTTCTCCATGCGAGAATGCTCCACAGCCTTGAGGGGCCTGGAGCAGCTGAGCTCACAGCCTTTGAAAGCAAAGCTTGATTCCAGCACCAGATTTTCTATATAAAGACCTCAGACTCGGGATCAACTGAATCCCTTTTGGAGAGAAAGATCCACCGAGCACCACGCCATGAAACATCAACCAGGAGATCTCCTCCTCTCTCCAGAGAGCCAGTGCTGGGGCATTTCCACTGATTGCCTGGAATAACTCCGGACCTGGAACAAAGGAAGAACAAAGCTTACCAAGCTGGGGAGACGAACACCACGAGCAGCTTTTCAGAGATGCAGCCAATCCTGCAACAAATCACGGGATTTGCAGTCAGCAGCAAGGCCAAAAGCCGGCATCCATCGAGCTGTAGGATTTGGCCACGGGACAGTGCCTATATCTGCATGCCAAGCAAGGATTCCTGCCAGTGCCTAATGTCAGGCTGTTTATTTCTGTCCGGATTAAAACCAGTTAGAACATCAAGCAGCAAAATCAGAGTGCAGCTGTTGTTTAAAAGATGTGGTGGAGATCAGGGAAGACTGGAAGTTAATTGGTCAGTGACTAGAAGGAAGGTAAGCAAAGAGAGAGTCATGGAGTTGTTCTATTTCTGGAGCTGAGAAGGAAAGATTTGTTCCCTGTCCTCCTGTGTGAAAAGAATATTTAAAAAGCTTTCAGGAAGGAAAAAGCTGATGAAAGCAAACTGGAAAAGTTTAGGTTACTTGGACCGCTTGTGGTGTGAGGACAGAAGAGGGGGACTGCCCAGAAAAGGAAAATTAAATGAATCAGTCTGTCCTCTCAGGTCTCAGCATGGGTTTAGCTGGGATTTGTACATGTTATACCTTTGCCAGGTTCCCCCATGGGAGTGATTCACACCTCTTGCACCAGACTGTTGCATAGAGTGGCCGTGAGCTGGCAGGGTCACCCCAGGGGTGGCTGCAGGTCGCTAACAGTGCTCTGCCACTTCGCAGGCTGCACGAGTAAGATCGTGTTATGCTGGAAAAGCCCTTGGAGACCCTCTGGGATGAAGGACTTGAAGAAGTTGGGTAGGTCTATATATCCAAGTCTAGCTCTGTCTTATTTTTGGGAAAGGCCACCGGAGATTTTTCAGGCATTGAGAGACAAGAACATGTGCATCAGCATTGCCAGCACAGGGAGAGCAGTCCTAGGAGCCATTAATGAACAATAAACCCAACAAATTTTGATGGTTCCTGCTTGAGGCTTGGAAATGTCCCCGTTCTTGTGGTTCAGCAGTAGCAAAGCTTGGAGAGAGCTGGGAAGAGGTGTGGTGGGGGCAGGAGATGTGAAAATGAACCATGACCATTGCCCGCGTGGTCGCCTCTTGGACGTTTGGTCCTAACTCTCGCGATATCCATCAGCTCTGCAGGACGCAGAGCCAGCTCCTCTGGAACACGGAATTTGTGCTTCTGGAAGGGAACGTGGACCTTATTGCAAGTGCTGAAGGCTCGTTGTGTTTCTCATGGTGGCAAGGGCTGGCCGTCCACACTCCGCTACTGCTGGTACCCTGTGACTTCAGCAGTGTGGAACGGCTGCCACAAAAGCCAAATTTATCCATTAGAGAGCTGGGAGAAAGCCCAGGGGATGCCTGCTGTGATCCTGATAAAACACGTGCTGCCGAGAGGAAAAACCCAGCCTTTGTCGGTTAAGGATGGACCAAATCCTGCCCTCAAACCCCTCCGTGGTCGGACACCGCCGGACCTGGCGCTGGTGTCCCACTGGAGCCACACCCTCGGATCCTCCTGGTCCCAGTGGCACCCGCGGCCCGGCCTGGAGCGTCTCCCTGCTGCAGGATCCCAAGGGAAAGTCAAACCTGGACTTCACAGCAAATCAAATGGAACGCAACTGAACCACGAGCGTGATGCGAAACATCGTTTTGGCCGGACGAAACGCAGTTTCCACAACCTGGTTTTAAGGAACAGTATCACACAGAGATAGATACTATGCTAGGTCTGGAGGAAAGAAAAGAAACCAATATGCTAAATAAACTAAGACATACAGTATAGGGGATATTCTGATCAACAAACCAATCACCATTAGAATCAAAAAGTAAACCAGCCTTTCACTTAGGACCCTAACAACATTTCTCAATGCACTAAGTACATTTTAAACCATGCAAGTTTACACAAACATCTTAACTAGGTTTTTTTTTTTTTTTACTTTTTAAAACACCAACATTATGCATTTCTTTGTTAATTATATTGGTTAAAGTTGCAGCCGTTCACTGCCAAATATCAGATACATCATATACATATTTTTATACAGAATCTGGACAACACAACATTACACAGCCTAAATAGAGAAAAAAAGATTATTTGTTCCTTTGTTTGTTTGTTTTTTTTCAGTTTTGTAAAAAATATGAAATGGTGATAGGAAGGAGGGAGAAAGTGTGGGAAATCTACCAAATTAAAGGATTATATCAAAATAATTCCCAAATCACAGTACAACAAGGAAAAAAATGGTTTGAACTCAGCTCCACATTTAAGATTCTCTTAGCTAAGAAACAAGACTTTACACACAGAATGTATCAGTATTCAAAAATAGAAAGAATTGCAACACCATGCTGTGATTCCAAATACCTCTTAGTTCAAAAAAACGTTCAAAAGGGGAAGGTTAAAAAAAAAAATAAATTAATTAATCGATAAACTCAGTGATTGCAAAGTTATCTCGTTGGTTTGGATTTCCTACCTACTCGCGATGCATTGCCGTGGGATGGAGCTGGACGGCCACCGCGACCGGAGCAACGCCAGGATAAAGGAATGACTCGGGAATCGCTCGCTGGGTTCTGTTGGGGCAGCTGGAACTCGGGATGGGATCTGAACCATCCCAATGGTTTGGGGTCTTTGCTTTTCCTCCTACTCGGCTCTGACCAAGAGCGGGGCGGGGACCTACGCGGCTCCCCCACGGCCATACCTTGCCCATCCACACGGAGCAATGCATGTGTTGGGTTAGACGGAAAGGAAACGGAACCTGGAAATCAACCGTGGAGGATGCTGTGGTTGACATGGCAAGTATACAAAAATGCTAAAATTTCAGATATAATCAAAGATACAAAAATCAGTTCTGACAAGAGGTTTTTTTTTTGTAGTTTTTTTTTTTTTTTTAATAGCAACCATTACAGTGCAAGGTTTTAAAAGTTATTATTACAGTAAAAGGTGTGTATCTGGTTTTACAGTAACTGTAGCACTGATTTTTGTTATGTATAGTAGGTCCCTGATGTAAAGTGTATGCACCAGTTTGAGAGAAAACCCCGCACAATAACGGCTCTTTAGCTTTAAATACATTTTTCTTTTTTTTTTTTTTTTTAAACAGATACAAAATAACACATCAAGTTCACAATTTCACAAGCACGGACTTTTGCCTTAATAAAAAGCATGAAAACTTGGTCGAAACCCCGACGTTTAAAGAAATGTAAAAACCATTCAATGAGGGACGTGAGTGTGTGTTTGAGTCACGGCTTTCTGCCACCCCACCGAGCTCCTGGATGAGTCTGTGCTGTCCAAACTGCTGCTTCTTGCTCACCCACCAGGTTTTTATTTTGGCCAGGCAAAGTGGTGTTCAGCTTCCCACAGGTGGGATTTGAGTTTGTGCATTTAACATTATCAACAATCTATTTTTTGGGTGGATGAGTTCCCAGGAAGAAGGATCATCCACAGAGGGTCTGTGAGTGCAAGCCACAGGTTCGTTTGGAAGGGACTCTTTTTTGAAATGATCAGGATGAGATGCAGGTGACTGCAGCCCTGCAATAATCCTTGGAAATTGGTTGGAAAAGACCTCTACTGTCATCAAGTCCAACCATCAACCCAGCACCATGTTCACCATTAAACCATGTCCTCAGGTGCCACATCCACTCCTGTCTCACTGCACCCAGCTTTGACTTTTCTGAGTTAAAGAAGCTTTAGAATCATAGAATCACAGAATATCCTGACCTGGGAGGGACCCATGAAGATCATCAAAATCCAACTCCTGGCCCTGCACAGGACAGCTCCAAGAATCCCACCCTGTGCCTGAAGCATCATGGTAACTCGCTAATTTAGTCAGACACATTGATTTCACTTCACAACCAATGTGACTTTTCTGAAAGCAAGAAAACAGTAATCAGAAAATAGCCAGGAAAATCTGATGTTGCAGTTTAAATCCCAGCTCCAACAAGAGGGATGCAGCTGACTTCATAACCACAGGCTTCCAACAGAAATGTTCCTGCCCCTCAACAGCATTTCAGGAATTTATTTAGTGCATGATTGTGCAATTTCTACCTTCTCAAGTTGTCTTTACTCAGGTAAACAATATGTTTTTCATCTGAGTTCAGGTTATTGAAAGTTAGACCCAGAAAAGTGGTGTGGAATTTCTCTCCAAAGAGGCACATCTCCTTCCACTGATGGCAGAGGAAGCAGATGCAAAGAAATCTGACTAGACACTCTAAGTGAGAGAAACTTAAATGGGACTTAATCCCTCTTTTGACTTCTCTCCCTGCTCCAAATAGGTAGGTAAGTAAATATACAAAACTCAGGTGGGAAAGGCTGAAAAATCACTGAATATTAATATCTCATACAAAAAATACCAAACATATTTTGAAAATTGCATCTGCAATCCTTAGCAAAATGCAGTCCCAAACCAGAGGCTGGAGGAGGTTTGATGAACATTGTGAGCTCAAGGGAGATAAGGACAAACGTTTTATCAAAGTTCTTCCATCTCTGCCTCCCTTTAGATTTTATTCTGGACACTTGAGGAACTTCTAGAAGCAGCAGGGGTCCAACACAAGAGTGGGATGCCCTTGGCTGTGTCAGTCACCACAATTCAGTTCTCTCAGACACCACATCCTCCCAGCAGATTTCTGCGGTCAGCTTCACCACTGCCCCTCAGCTCCTCATTGCCAATTCTCTCCATTTGGGAATCAATCCTCTCCCACAGCACACCTGCACCTGGTCCTGAGGAGCTTTTCCCCATGGCAAACCTGCCCCTGCACCTGGGTTACCTTGTTTTTAAACACCACCTGCTTTTTGAGAAGAGCCTGGCTCTGCCGGTGGGATGCACCCAGCAAAATCCCTGGTCAGGAAGAATTCATCTCTTAAAAGAGTAAAGGATCAAGGATTAGACAGATTTTCATCTCAGTGCTCCTCAACCTTAAGCTTTAATTAGCAAGACATTCCTCTGGAAGTTGATGAGCCAGTGGAAGAGCAATCCAAGCATGGAGGCCTGTGCTAGGCCAAGAATCCAAGCATGGAATGTGTGGAGGAGGGGTTTCTTTATCATCATTATTCTAAAGCAAAAATCCCTTTAACAGCCTAATTCAACAACAACAACAACAAAAAAACAACCCTGCAACCTTATCAAAGGAAAAGCACTGCTCCTCCCAAACTTTAAGGAACAAGGCGGTGAAGCACAAGCTTAACCATAAAAGGCTGAAAAGTCAGGAGTTCCATGAAAACTTTATGGCCTGCCCAGAAAATACTTGGACAATTAAAGCACAAGCTTTCAAGCTGGAAAAGACGTGGTGGAAATCAGATGAGCCGAGTTGCTTCTATCAAACTATGTCAAGGTTTCGGATCTGAGACTGTGAGGCTTTTTGAGAGGGGTAGGCTTTGTTATTCCAGGAAACAATGAAGATCTCTACTTTTTACAGTGATTTTGCCCCTTGAATGTTAATGTCTGAACTTCTCTGATGAATTGCAGATGGAAGAAGGACAGCAGGAATGTTGCCTTATTCCTACACAAAGGAATTTGCTGCATGAGTAGTGAAAATGGCCTGTGATCTCTACATTGTGTTAGAGGATCACCCCTGGCTCCTTCTGTAGTCAGTGGAAGGAAATTGGCATTTCCAGAGCCTGATTGATCTCTCCTGCTTTAGATATCTCTGCTAGGAGGGGTGAGTGTACTTCTCCAAGGATCAAAGACAAAGTTGAGCAGCACTAGTTTGAGTTTGGGGAGTTAACTTTTAGTTACCTAAGTCAGATAAAGTGAATTTTACCAGCAATATTCAGTCTTAAACACCTGTGGAGCTTTGGATTTTTTAAAGTGCCGACACATTTCAATGCTGGCTTAGTCCATCCTGAATTCATTCATCCACCTCAGAGTAACAAAAAATTAAATTTTGGTTCCTTCATTTCATGCCAAGGCAACAAAGCTGCTTTTCCCCAGTGTTGTCCCCCTGCACCTGTGCATTGTTTTCCCACTTAGGTCTCCCACGTGCAGCCCTGGCCAGTGGCTTTGGGAGCTGAACACCTCTTGTTCTTTGAGTCATGCAGTGATTGCTGGAGCATCCCACAGAGTCCAGATTCCAGAGAGAATCAACAGGATCTGTGTTTTTTGGAACACAGGGAATGTCTCAGCACTGGATCACTGACATGAATCCTCTGAAGTCTCTTTGGGAGGTGAAAACAAATGATGCCACTTGTTCTGCCAGAGAAAAGATGTCAGTTTTGTGCAGGAGATATGGGTACACTGGAGGATTCCTTCTTCAAAAATAAGGTACCAGACATTGCAGTTCAAACCTTTGAATTGTTTTTAAAAATCTGGAAGAGGAGCTTCAGGACCTCACAGTGTCCCTTTGGAGGGGCTTGGCAAGCTGATCATGGCTGGTTATCTGAATTCTCAAAATGAGCAGAATTAGCTGTGACCAAATCTGGACAGAAGACCAAGACTGAAAGCAACCCAAGCTTTTCAGCAGGTGACACTTCTCTACTGAAACTCTGAGCTGGGGAAGATGAAAATGAGATTGTTTTGGATAAAAAGGAGGATGTTTGGGATGAAAATAAGATTGTTTGGAAGTGCTGCTGTATAAATAAGGTGTTAAGTGGCCATTAAGGTTCCAATGAGATCTTTTACGAAAATCAAGCTTTTAAATATCATCAACTTGAATCACAATGTTAAAAGTGAGAAGTTCTTTTCCTCCCCTAAAGATTGGAAGGAACAGGAGATCACCTTGACAGGTGAGCAGTCTGCAGGGCACACTTTAAAAATTGATTTGATCTTGGGACACTGGGAGCCTCATTATCTGAACAAACAGAGATTGATGCCTGTGTTTGAGTTGGTATCTCGGACTCCTTCTAAAGTCAAGACAGACGCAGACGTTTCTAGGTCATGATTCACCTGACAAAATGCACGCAGCTGCTTTACAATGACAGGAATTGCATCCCAGAAAGGCACATTCCTTCCTAAACCTGGCATCCATTCATTCATCTGCACAAGTGGGACATCCACGCTATAAATGTCTAAAATTGGGTGAGTCAAATTTCACCTTCATTGCAAAGTTATTCATTTTCACATCTTTTTTTTTTTTTTGCTTCCCAAAGCAGCCAGGATGTCATGGAGCAAACACAAATCTCAAGGACCTATTTCTAGGGGGACAGTCAGAAACTTTAAAACTTGAGAGATTCCCACTGCAGCTCTGTGGGAGACCTTTTCTGGACAAAGAACAAGGGGAAGAAATAAAATTGCCCTGGAAGAATGACAGAGAATCATTATCTTGCCTCACACACCCATCTGAGGTGTACAAGGGTGACAAATTGTCGTGGGAATGTAGATGAAAAATACCTTAATAAAGAACAGAAAACAAACCATGTGCTAAAAACTTATGTTGTTGCTGCTAAGATAAAATTTCAAAGGACAAAACCAGCTGGGTATTCTCACACTGTTCCTTTTGGTGTCTACAAAAGCAATGATGCCAAAATCCTACCATGATAACCAGCCCTGGACACACCTGGGGAAGGACATCTGGCTGCTAAAGCCTGCAGGTTTAAGGGATTTATCTTCTGGAACTCCTCAAGTAGCTAAATAAATTATAAATGCAGCCATGGGATGTGAGAACAACCAGATTTCAAACATTGTTTAAATATTTCCAGACTAGACCAAATGAGAAATGATTACAGAATTGTTTCTTTAAATACCTGGTATAGTTTTTAATACCAGATTAATTTCAACTCTTTCTGCTTTGTGTAAACCAGGTGCTTCTTCTCCTGAGAAAGGAACTGAGCAGCTCAAATAAAGGGTTACAGGTGATCTCTGCTGTTTGAATTACCAAAATTTGGCTGATGTGGATGGAGGTTGCTCTTGTCATAAGAAGATGCAAATATATTTGTTTTTTTCTGATAAAATGTGACATTTTTATAGAAAAATCCTAATATTGCAAAAGCATCTGATGAACTGAATACAGGACCTGATGGATCCAGCCTAGAAGTGATCCAGAGAGTTGTGCAGCCAAATCTTATTTGCCAAATCTGTGGACTTTTAACCCAATCTCAAGTTGCAAACACCTCCCCAGGCCTCACTCAATGCAAATTCTTTCAGTGCTCTTGGCTGTGAGTTTTAAGAAAGCCCAAGGCTGAGTTCTTAGAGTGAGCATCAGAGCTGGGGAAGGATTTGGGGAAGAAAACAAAGAATTACATTTTAAATCAGTTTTGGACTGGGGGGAAGCCAGAAAAAAAAATAGCCAGGAAAAGTCGTCCTAGCCTGAAAAATGAGGAATTATTGCAGGAAAATGCAGCCAGCTCTGAAGGTGCTGAATTCTGAAGAAATATCTCACTTATGGAAGGGAAATGCACATAAACACAGCACTATTAAAACTCAGGCACCACTGTGGAGTCGTTATTTTTTTAAAAAAGCAAGTGTTACAAGGCCATATGCCATCCTTGAGGCTCTGCTGGCAGCATAACAAAGGGAAGGCATGGACCAAAAAAAATTCTGGGCTCTTCCTGGAACATTCTGATCCCCTCAGCTCCCACGGAAAGCAGGGATGGTATTTTGGGACTTAATAAGAAACCTTTTGGCACCTTGCAAAATTGAAGCCTGTTGCTTTGGCATGGGATAAGAACAGGGTGCAAGTCAGAAGGATGAAATGGGCCACAGAAGTTTGTTAACAATAGCATGACGACGCTGGGATAAAATCCATTTTTAGGCATTTCTGAGCACTTTCCAGTCACGTTTTGGGAGCTGGCATAGTCTGAGGTAATACAAGAGGCATGGTTTGAGGGGGCAGGTATTTTAATAATAAAATATATATTTCTTGTAAAAGATATGACCTGTCCCCCAAACCTTGGCTCTCTCTTATTAAGCAGGGACTTGTTTTTGGGTTCAGTCTGATATCACCTCCTCTTGACTATTGCACTTGTCATGACATTGAACCAAAAGCTGTTCAGGTTCGTGGTGACTTTATCCATAATAAAGAAAAACCCAGTGTGACAGTGGTTCTTTCTCCCCATGACAGTGTCCCTGAACCTCCACTAAAGGGTGCCCACAACCAAAGTTGTCTCCAGACCTGCTGCTAAATCCTCACGTGGGGCAGTCTTTGTGTCACTGACTGCAGCCAAAGCTGTGCCAAGAACAGAAAAAATTCTGACAACAGAGTGCCAGATCCTGCTCTGTGTAATTTATTATTGTGGGTGGAGACAAGGAATGCAACAGGAGTGGGAGAATAATCTGTGTGTTTTATAAAGTTTAGAGCTTTTGCCGCTTCAGAGCACATCCAAATGTCGTTCAGCCCCTCATCCTGCATCTCAGGGATGGTGGTGAAGAGATCCCAGGCAGTTCCACCAGCAAAGGAGTTTGGTTGCTCATCTTGAAGACTGAACTTGGCTGGGCAGTGAAACGTTCATCTGGTGCTCAGGAAGAGCTGTACCAAATTCCCTGCCAAGTGATGTCATTGGTGCTGAGCTAATGATCCAAAGAGGAACTGGCACTGGGAAGAGCTGAGTGTCCTCACAGCCAATGCCATTAACACCTCATGAAAGTAACTCAGGGTGCATATTTGAGGCTCAAGCCAGCCTCGGAGATGGGACAGGCCCCCTGAAGAGGAGGAAGATCATCTTTTCAGCTTCCACCAGCCTTACATCTCCTCCTGGCATACCCAGTCCAGGTCAGGCAACACTGTGTGTTGGTGGCATTACTGCTTTGGTGAGTGCAGGCTAATTCTCCTCAGATTTGAGATGATTCATTACTTGTTTGAACAAGTATCTTTTCCTGAAAGGAGAATGGACATAATTCACAGTTGCCCCATCAGGAATTTTGTCCTCAGCCTCCTTTGCTGAGTCTGTGTTTCGGAGAATTTCAACGGGCTAAAATTGCAGCACTTTTTCCATGTATTTTAAGCTCTGGTATCTGTTGTAGGATCTTCTGATGGTGCACTGGTCTCTCCTTCCTCATGTGGGCCTGGGCATGTCCTGATGCCCAACACCACAGCCCTCAAGGGGCCTTCAAACCATGGTTTCACCATCATGCCTTGGACACAATTCAGCTTCTTGACTTGAGCTGAGGAGTGAGTGAGCCAAATCTGAGTCTGTGCAGGGCCTTGTGCCTCCACACCTCAGGAATATCAGAGAGAAAATAAAACCGAGTCCTGCAGCCTCTGTCACTGCTCTGCTGCCTAAAGGATCTCAGGAAACCCTTGACCCTAATCAAATTAATCTTGTTTTCTGTAAAAACTCCGTGGTCAGAACTTGCTCAGCCTTTTATCCAAACATTCTCTTTAGTAGGTGAGACAGCAGAAGACATTCCCAGTGCTGTTATATCCACTTTTTATATCCCACCTGTCATGCAACAGCAACACAAAGGCAATTCCTGCTCAAGCAGCACACCCTGCTCACTGATGGATGCTCTGCTCTAGGCCAGGATAAAACCTGGGTCAGCACCATGGAAGCTGGCAAAGCTTTCCCACATTTAGGAAGGTGGAATAAGAGAAAATTTTGCTCAGGAGCCAGCTTCCAAAAGAAAAGGGAAATTTATGGAAATGAACAGTCCTGAAAGCTGGAAAGGAGCAGACAGCCCAGGAGTGAGCATGAAGCTCCTCCACAGAGATGGAAGAGACACAGGAAGATTCTCAAAAAAGCAAAGCTGGTGCTACAGAAGGACTTAAAACCTCAGAGTTGGCATTAGGAAATCATTGCAATATGACCACAGTAACAAACCAAGCAGATGTGAGAAGGAAGTGCTTCCATGACCAAAACCAAAGGCGCCCCATTAGCACCAGTGGAAATAATGGTGGGAGAAAGGGAAGGAAACCTGAGCTCCCTTCAGAGAGATGGAAGAAAAAGAAATGCTGAAGGCTTCCCCACTTCATCAAACCACCACCAGCCCTCTGTACATCTGAGGACATCGTTAATGCTGCTTCAGACATGAAGTTCAACCAGCACCTGCAGCTCTGGAGGGCAGAGAGGATCCACCAGGAGCCTCGTTAACATTAATCAGTGTGACCCAATCAGCTCCACCAGTGATTCCACAACCTGGTCCTTCCCAGAGCACATTTCACTGCAGATGAGAGGAAAACCATGCCGTCTTCTCCATTTACTGGAGAGACTCTTTGCCACTCAATTAGAAGAAGACCTTTTTGACTTCACAGCAGGGGTTGAAGACAATAACCACAAAGTACAAAATCCAACCCTATTTCTGAAGTAAATAAATGACAAATAAGGCCAGGAATTCCGTGTGATTTCTAAGCAGAAATGAAACAGCTGCATCTCTCCCTTCTGCCTAATGCAAGATGATTAACGAACAGATTGAAAGGATTGTGTATTTCATGTCAAAATTTGGGGATTATAATAGGCAAAGACTAAACTACCATAATGGACCCTCAATCAAATTATAGCAGTTTAACAATAAATTGTGCTTTTTGGTATCTCAAGTCCATCTCAAACTTCATAAAGTCTCATTATCTCAAAATAAACCTTTCAAAAAGCTCAGCAGAATGACAGAATGCCCAAATTCAAACACACACTTTGGAAGCATACTTTTCATATAGATATTTTTCTCATTGTTAGGTTATTTCTTTTTTCCAATTCAACTCCAACCTGTAGTTCCATCTGCTATACAACTTCATGAACACACCTGTATTTCATTCCAGATAGACAAAATACTACACCATAAAAATAGAAGTAGGTGGGAACAGGCAACAAAAATAATCAAACCAAACCAAAGAACAAGCCAGATTTGTACAGACACCAGATCAGAATGAGGAAAAAAAATGCTGTTTGTACTGAACAATTGTGCCAGTTTTAGAGAGAAGACTACGCAGAAGGGGTCTCATGAAACCCAGTCTAAATCTGTGTTTTGCAGTCCTGTCTTGTGCTTTAAGTGAAACCCAACAGCATTTTCTCCACAGAGATTTATTCATTATTTGGGTTTCATTTCCTGCTTCTTTCTTTCTTTCTTTTTCCTTTTTAATTTTTAAATTTTAAAAATATTTTTATTTTTTTATTTCCTAATGGAACAGCTGGATTTATGTTCAGTAATAATTCTTCTCCTTGCTCTTAAAAATATGCCATGCTCCATTTGTATCCAGTTCTTTCTGGTCACTAATTTTTTGTTTGCTTTGACTAAGCAGTGGGGGGAAATGTTACACTCCCCACAGCCTGGTGGAAAGGAAAGGGAGAGGATTCCCCTCATTTTACTCCCAGTAAAGTGAGATCCGTGTAAATATTTCCTAACCAAGCTAAGAGTCCCAGTTTTTGGGGCTTGGTGCTTTTATGTTTTCCTAATTCCAGCCTATGGGAGCAGTGGGGGTGTTGGAAAGGGTTGCTCTGGACAGGGGTGGGCTTTGTGTCCTCACATTTCTGGCAGGAGGATCAAGCTGTGAGCTCCCTGGAAAGGCTTTCCTGGGAATAAACAGCTGAGAGGTCCCATCCACCTCAACAGCCCTCCCTGACGCTCCTCCCCACACTGCAAGATTCATCCAGAATTTCTGTGCCAGATGTTTATCATTGTGGTGTTCCTGGCTTGTCACAGGCTCCAAGGACATTTTCCACCACGTGAGCACAGGGAAAAGTCCTCCTCACGTTGCCAGGAGCTCCCACATTCCTCACCCCATGCACTGCCAGAGCACAAGGAGCCGTGTGGCTCAGAATGACCAAAAAACGAGAGGTTTTCACTTGCCAGGATATTTGTGCTCCGACCATGGGGATTTTGGCTTTAGCCCATCTAGGTGAGGTATCCAAGGTGAGCCTCAAATCCTCAGCTCCAGCCATACTGGAGGAGATGCATCCCACGTGCCTCAGCCACGTGGTGAATTGTCCTGGGGAACCCTTTTGTCTCTCTCCACTCCCTCAGAAAGGACCTGGATTAGTGACTCTGGGTCAGTGGCTGCCGTTAGATGGACAATCCTTCAATGAATGTGGTCCCAAGGCTCAGGGAAGTGCCACATTCCAATTATTTCAAAGAATGGACCCCCTCTTCACCCAAATGGAAAGAGATGAACATATTTTTCCTTTATCAGTCCTAACAGCCCCTCTTTGTCTGCTCCCTCTCTGCCTCCTGCCAAATTCAGTGTTGAGATCAGACAAACCAAAATTGAAAGATCAGGACTGCAAATAATTTTCTTTCAATTTTGCTGTTTGATTCCAGTTACAAACAGGCTGTATTTGGGGAAACGAAAAAAAACCCAAATTCATGTTTGACAATTCTGGTGTCTATCTCACATCTCAAAAACATCACTTCAATGGAAAAGGAGCAGAAATAATAACCATTCACTCATGAACACAATATCAATTCCAGTGTACAGGAAAATAGGATCCAGACAGGATTTTACAACTAAGAAGGGAACGTTACAATAAAGATTATGACATTTTTATGAATATTCGTGTTATAGCTTTGAGCTTTATTGCAAAGCAAAAAATATATATTTGTATATATATATATATATTTTTATCTACATATCACCTCTGACATTGTATACAACACTAAATCACAAGAAATCAAAGAAATCATAGTGAGGTAGATACAAAACAAAGGGATGTTGAAGAATCCAGCTGCTAAATTTGGCTTAACGCAACTGTCATTAACATCTGTATATCCACCACAGCAGTGAGCTTTGATTCACAGCTTGATCAATGGATCCTACTAACATTGATATTGATATTAGAGCCCATTTAGGAATGATGCCGTTTGGGGGACGGGGAGGAAAATAAATCAGAAGCGCTTCCTACAAAACCAGTCGTCTCCGAGGGAAAATTTTCCATTGATTTTTCATGACTTTTAATGTTGATAAAACAGCTCTGAGAAATAGCCTGTGATCTCGGGGTACTGGTAGTGCCTGAGGGCGAAGAGGGAGGACTCTTCAACAGGGGAATCTACTGGGGTTGAACATAAGCAAAAGCAAAATAAGCCATTCTCCCTTCCTTTTGGATGGCAGAGAGGAAACAGCACACCCCGGGAATGCTGGAGGCTGCATCCACAAGCGTGTGCTCGGGAATATCAGCTGGGACTTGTCCATGATGGCCAACCAAACAAGGCTTCAGCAGAAGGGCAGCCCCTGCATGGATCCTGCTGCTCTTTTCAGGCAACAGCAGATACGTGGCAAGAAAATTGGTACCACTGAAGTGTCCGGCACTGGTGGGACCGGTGCTGGCACCTGGTGGGGTCTGGCTGCTTGCTCTGCGTTCCCACAAGGAGACTTGTTAAGGCACCTGGATGACTGGGGCTCTATGGGTAATTCTCAGCACAACATCCTGGGATGGATTTGGGATAGCCTTGGGCTTTTTAATTTAGTCTGACAACCCAGGACAACGTGTACCTGGTGCTTCCTTCCATGGATGGAAAGACACGGACATGGGAAGCTGTGGGTTTAATGTTAGCCAGGGGGAACCAGGTTGGATCCAGGAAAACATTTCCAGTGTGTTTCCAGCACAGGGATAGTTGGTAAAAGTTCTTTAAGCCATTGGACCACCTTCATCCCTGAGGTGGCATGTGCAGCAAAGGATGGATGTGGCACCCTCATACCATACAGGAGCCATGAATTATCAGGAATGTAAGGAGCTCTCAGTGCTTTATGTCCAACACAGACAAAAGCAAGTTGGATTTTCCCTTTGCTGTTGGAAGGAAGCCCCTTTGCTGCTGCTCAAACACCTCCTAATCTTCTTGAAAAGGTAGGAAGTGGCACCCTGGAAGAAGCACGATTCCCCAGCTGTCCTGCAAACAGTGGCAATGCGAGCTTTATTCTCCTATCATTTACAATGTCATGGCTGGATTAAAGAAAATGAGGAGAATTGACCAGAACAAATTGCGAATGAGCAGGAGGAGAAGCCAGTGCAGCTGTTACCAGCTCTCTGTGTGAATTGAACAAGTTACTGTTGGAGAATGACCTTATCGTTTAGGAAAACACGCAGAAGGTTATTGCTTGTGCATTCATTTCTGAGAGATATTTTGGGAACCCCCTACAGCAGCCAGAAGACGGTCACAGAAAGTGTGTGGCACTTAAGAAAATCAAGTTCTCCCATTCCTTGAGTGGGTCCCACATTGAATTGCAGCCTGATACCTTTAGTCCTGGGGGGAAGATGCCTGATATGGTTGTGCCACTTCGGCAGGGGCTGCAGACCCAAATTCCTGACTCCAGAGCTGTGTTGAAGGAGATAATTTTGGATGTTCATTAGTAGAGTACCAAGTTCTCATGAGAAGCCATGGTGGGAAGTGGCAAATGCTGTCCATTTTGGATGGGATTCAGCTCACCTAAACGTCACCAAATGAAGGCCACACAACAGACCTGAACTGGAAGCCAGCTGGGATGAATCCCTACCTGGCAGTCCCCCCTTGAGTATGAAATGGACCTTGATAACTCATGGGACACCCAGACCTTCTGGCAAAATTAAAGGATTGGACCCCATGCTTGTAAAGCCAAAGAACTTTGGACAAACCTCCTTACCCAGAAAGAATGTGTCAAGAAATACACCCTGTCTTAGGCTCTGGAAGCTGGAAGTGGCTTTATACTTGTCCACAAAGTGAATTTCTCCTGTTCTTTCCCAAAGACACTGCTAAAGATTTGCGTTTTCATGTCACCAAAAAAAGCCTTTTGGAACTGAAACAAAATTCTGCTTTTATTGTGACTCTAAAGGGTGCCTTTTCTTGCTTTGAAGGGGCTGGGTAACGCAGAAAGGAAAAATGTATTGCCAAGCATCTTCCATACATTTCTTCCCCCTAACAGATTTTCTTGGTGAGTCATGGAACAAGCAGCCTTTGCAAGTTACTTCCTTTAAGAACTGGAGTGTATGAACTTAAAAGATTTTAGCTGCAGGATTACAGATTGAGTCAAACTTGCCTTCTAGGTTCCTCTGCTCACTGAATTTAGCAATTAGGAAAGTATCCTAATTTTTTTTTCCTTAAAACTTTAGCAGAAACTGGGACAGAGGATGACTCCACTTGGCCTCTCATCACTGCATTTTCAGGGATGGAAACTCTAACTTAAAGTGAGCTGGGGGAAAAAATACTCTCTTTTCAAAAAACTGATTAATCATTGAATTAATTATTAATAATCATTAACACAGACTGCAGATGCTGGTAGCCAGCCTTTCCACTACAGTTGTTTTTCAGGTAAATGTGGCTGTAACTTGAGCAGGAAGACTCACATCAAGTTCTTGATGAGGATCGAAATGCAAAAAGATTGGCTGGAAGAAGCACCCATGATACCACGGAATGATGTGGACGCTTGTGTTCCCTCTGATACATGGAAGAGATGCCATAAATCCGTTCCCTTCCTCCTTCCCACTTTTACCAGCTTCAGAAAGGGATCTTTTGGTATTTGCAGCTGTTCCTTGGTGACTTGGAAGAGCTTCACTAAATTAGATATCCAATGAGTCAGAAATGGGATTTCATCTCTCCCACCCCAAGAAACTCAAGGTCACAGAATCATTGAACCACAGAATATCTCAAGTTAGAAGGCATCCATAAGGATCCAGACCACGGAGTGTGTGTGTAGTGTATGGGATAAGAATGGGTTGACAGCAGCAGTCCGGGATTTTGCCCTTGGTGAAGCTGTGGCTGAGAGTCCGATAAAGGGATTTGAAGAGCGCCACCACGGTTGGCCATGGCTCCCAAGGACGAGGAAGCCTTGAGTGGAAGTGGAAGGAAGAAGAAGCGCAGCAGGAAGATAACAATGAGGTGATGAAGGCCAAAGGAAGCAGCAGTGAGCTTCCCGAACAGAAGAGAGCCGCAGGACAAGGGGCAGGTTGGTGAAGAACTCACCGTAAACTGGCCCGAATCGCCTCCCGTCAGCACGGAGAGGGACCCCGCGGGATGTGCCGAGGAGGACCACGAGTGCAAAGTGCTTAAAGGCTTGGTCAGCATTGGCAACCCCCGTGTGACAGGCACAGAGAGGTGGGAGCGACGTGCTCGAAGCCGCAGGGGAGCCGGTGGTGGGCGGGGGACAAGGGCAGCCACCTCTGGTGGCCGCGTGGTTTCCTGAGCTCATCACTGGACGACCCTGTTTCCTCACCAACGCTCTCTCCGTGGCGAACTGGGGCGGGGAAAGGAGAGTTTATAAAGACTGAATCCTCCCCAGGAATATGCACTGTGAATAACGGGGCGATTTTCTACCTTTCACCTAAGGACAGGGGGAATTTTACCCAGTAGAGCCAGGCTATTTATTACAGCTTAAAGAACTACAAAACCTCTGTTTGGATGGTGGTGATGGGCACGATCCTGGGTTTGGATGTGTGTCTATATTATACACACCCTCACGTGGACATCGGCTATTATATATTTCTATAATATATAATATAGTATATAATACACACACACACACACACACACGCACGTGAGATACTCAAACACCTGAACTCCTCTTAAGTCATGGAATCAAAAAAGGCTCTTCTTTGAGGCTTGGGGGGGACACTCACTACATTTTCTATATAGACAACTTTGTACATACAAGTCGTAAAGTGCGTTTAAAAAGCGCGTAAAATTTTCTATGTAGAAAACTATGTACATATAGCACACACATGTACTAAAACACTTGGAGTTAAGCCAAATTTCACCTTCATCTTCACATCCCCAATACCTACGATACAAAACCAGAATTAAAAAACAAAAAACCAAAAAACGTAAGGAACCAAATTAAAAAAAAAAAAAAAAATTCTAAAACCCGAGAGAAAGAAATGAATCAAGAAAGAAAACCAAACCCAAAAAACAGTCAACAGAAGCCTGGCACATGTAGAAAACATCAATTCACTTAGAGAACATAAAGAGGGTCATGTCCGAACCTCCTTTTTCTTAAAAACAAAACCAAACCCCTTTTGTTTGTCTGTTTGTTAGCTCTTATTGTTTGAGAAAAGTCACAGTAGCACTCTCACCTTGAACCAGAGTTTGGAACTTTTTTGTGTTTCTTTGTACAAAAGAAAAAACGGTTTAGGTTATGGAAAATAGTTGGGAAATTTGAGGTTGGAGAGAGGAGATAGAGAGAGAAACTGGAAGATTGCATAGTTGTGAACAGTGGCTTCTCATCAAGGTGAAAAAGTGCATCATCTGATAAAATAGCATTTGATTATTATTCTTTTTTGTTCGGTTCCATACTTTTTTTTTTCCTCAGTCAACTGTACATGTCACACATGAAAAGGTATTTACAGCACACACACATGCTAACATTAAACGTCTGACACTGAAACAGCCATTCTTTAAAGGTTCCATCAGAGTTTGTTCCATGCAAATTTGTATTCTTTTTAAATACATTTTTTGCTACATCCTAAGACCACAGACTTGTCTAAGCCCATCTCATGTGATTTTGATCATTAGCAACACAAAAAGGGGAAAAGCACCAGAATGGCTCGGTTTGATCACCAAACCTCTGCTTTGACTTCTTTCTCTTTTTAATTCTCAATCCTTCATTCACTGCTGGTTGTTTGATTTTTTAAATTTTTTTCTATTGTTGTTTTTACTTGTTTACGTTAATTTTCCAGAGATGGGAAAAAACAATTGAATTTTTCTTTTTTTAAATAAGTGTTCTTGAGGTAAGAGTTATGCTCAGCACCTGGGGCAGGCAGCAAAGCTTTCAAAAGCATTTGAGAAATGAAGTGTGAGGCCAAACACTGCCACCAACATCATAAACTAACAATGAAACCAAACAAAACAAATAAAATCGAGATGAATATTCCAGGTTTCTGTCCCAGCTAAACCTCCCACGCTCTTTCCAACCCCCTGTCCTTTTCCCAAAAATCACAAACTGAATGAAAAGGAAATAAAAGCAACTTGGCACATTCCCTCTTGCACCAGCCAAACAAAAAAAGACAGGTGTTGTACATCAAAAAAGATACTTCAAAAGCTTTTCATGCTTGCTGCCTGTCTCAAGTGCATTTTAATATACGTCTGATCATTTACATTTATATAGGAAAGTCATATTTGTTACACTTTATACAAGATCACTTCATTTTTGTCCGTTTTTAACCTTTTAACTTTTTTTTTTTTTTGTCTTTTGGATAATGAGTTGGTTATAACAATCTACAGTAAGGCTGCACAGGAAGAATACTGTGTGTTTTATTTTTTTTTTTTAATCTCTAAGAACCAAAGTATATAAAATGAGGTTTGATTCTAGCACCTTTTACAGTATTATTGGTGTTGTTCCCTTTGGGAAAAAAAAAATACCTTCACTCCACATCTGTTCTATCATGTCTCTCTAGTTTCAGCAATACTTCAAAGGTAGCAATAAGGGAATGATTGACCCAACCCAGCAGTCCTTTGATAAAAAAACCTCTCCCCCTTGAAGTCAGGCAGAACTGCTCGTGTGAGCAAAGCCTTCACCAGCTTCCCTCCTGCCTGCCAGCAAGGGCTGGGGCAGGGGCTTGCTCGGAGCAGGATGGAAAACCGAGCATCCAAAGAGGAAAAAATATTCACCAGGTTGCTGGGGCAGCTGAGATGGAGAGGCTCGACAGCAGATGGTTTTGCTCGGGGTGGGGGGAATAACACCACTTGCCACAAGGTGCAAAGGAAAGGCAAGGATGCTGCCCTGGGATGCTCCCACGGGATACTGCCCCACTGACCCCACCTTCCTCCTTCCACGGCAAGGGGAGACCTCCCCATCCCATGTTAGGAGGAAGATGTGGCCTGGAGGCATCCGCTGGGGAGGTTTGGAGAAATTTTGAGAAATTTCCATGATGTGAAACAGCATCTTTCACTGAGAGCATTTTTGGGAGTTGGGAGGGGAAAAGGAAGCTGGAAAAAAAAAAAGCCAAAACCATGGGAAAGAGAAGCTCCTTGCCAAGGTTGTAATGCTTTACAGGATGTTGAGCTGTTGGTTTCACTCGAGCAGTGTTAATCCTGCAGAGGAATGATCCATTCCCCTGACAGCGGCATCAGAACCTCAATTATATATATATAATTATAACTATAGCAATATATCTATCTATCTATCTATCTTTATTTATTTATATAAGTATACATTAAAGTCTGTTACTGCACTGGCACCTAATACAGAGGAAAAGTACTGGCGTTGCTCCTGGATGCAAGTGGTTGCCTTGACTGAAGTCCTGTGAAGGGTGAGCACCACAAGAAAAGGCACCACGAGGCTTTGAGAGTTGAAATGTTGCTGCTCTAACATAGCCATCATCAACACAAATTAAGAGCTTGGTGGAGTTAATGAGGGCAGGTGGGGCCAGGCTGAATTCTGGCCTTGCTGATGGCAGAAAAAACAGGGTTTTCCCAGAAAAAAATATTACTGGGGTTTACGCAGGGTGGCTGATGGTGAAATTGAGACCAGTTTGGTCTTTTAAGGGGCACGTTGATTTTGCGAGCTCTTATGTAGCACTTTGGACACTTTTTAACAGCCTTCCTAAATTCAAACGGCCTCTTTGTGCCGAGTTCAACATACTTGCACCAATGGAAAAAAAGTAGGATTGAATTTTGAGCTCTCAGGGAATAATCTAACAGAAAGAGGGCACAGCCTGCCATGGGCTGGATGCCTTCAGCTCCCACTAAACCAAGGGAAGTCAAAGGCACTCCATGAGTCTGATCTCATCCCTCTGCAGAGCCCTGCCCTGAATATCTCAATCTGTCACTCTCTGGGAGCCCAGAGAATAAATTGTCCTGGACACAGGCAACAATTTTGATGGGTTGGCAGAAGTCCTGCCAGGCTGAGGCAGAGATGAAACCTGCACCCGTCTGGTTTTCCGAGGTCCTAGCCTGTACTTCTCATTCCCTCCTTACTCAATCAACATTTCCACTGCGCTAAACTTTTCTGTTGGCCCTTGCTGTATTTTTTCTGCTCACAAACTCATGCTGAAGCACGTTGCCCTCCAAGATGTAGAAAGTAGAGGAAGAGCTGAGAATAAGCCAAGAGCACATCCTCCTGCAAAAGGAGGAGTTGCTGCAGACACTGCCCATCACCAACGGGCTCCCCATGCGTAAGGTCATTGCTTGGTGATCCAAAAAGAAAAAGAGACTCGCAGGCACTCTATGCCAAGTTAAGAGCACAGGTTTAGCATTGTGTAGACACCCGTCAGCCCATCCCACCTGAAAATCCCGAGCTCTTCCAACAGCTGCTGACAAGCAGCCTGTCCCCACCGTCGGCGGCATCGCGCCGAGTCAAGGACAACGCCAATGAGTTTGGTGGGAATTTGCTCACTGGACATGGAGGAGGGGCAGGACTGCCCCGGCCACTTTTGGCCAACTCAGAGCAGGGGTTGGTGGTAGCCCCATGTCACCCAAGCACCACGTGTGTGGCTTGCTGGCAGAAGCCTGGAATGGTGTTGGGACACTGTGGGGGATGAATGGGAGTTGCCTGCGGCAGGACTTGATGTAGTTTTCCTTGTTCATTCAGATTGACTTTTGGGTGTCTAATTTGGATCCCAGTCTTTCTAGAATCCCAGGAAGGCTGGCTCAGGTGCAGAAATGACCTAGGAAAGAGCCAGCCTCTTCTGGATGAACTGAAAATCCTTAATCCTAACTTGGATGGGTGGGCATTTTCACCTGCAAGCCACACTGGGTCAGAATGGCACTGGAAGGACAACTTCAGATGAAGTACCTGGGTTCAGAATGGGCTGAGTTTGGTTTATAAGGCAAATTCAAGGCATGGGCATGACTAAGTTTCAAGCTTAGTTAACAAAAAAAGTACTTTTTCCTAGGAAAGCTTAGGCCATTTTTCCTGCCTGATGCACCTGATTGAGAAGGTCTGGGATGAGCAGAATTCTTCTTTGGAATTTTTTCAGCCAGACAGGATTTAGGGTGGGAGAATAAGACACAGGGCTGCCTGTGACATGAATCCCTGGGAATGCACCTGAGGACCCACATGCTCTTTCCATCTCTGCTGTCAACAACTCCATGACCCAACAGAACTGGGCTAAATCCCTGGTTTCTCAGTTGACTTCCCCGAATGCTTTCCTTAGGGAGAATGGGACATTTCAGGGGAAGGAGAAAAACACTTCCCAAAATCTTATTTTAACATTTCAGAACAATCTGCCTGTTTGTGTCTGCTGAGCCAAATGGGGATGAAAGGAAGGTGGGACAATGGATTTGTCCTTCTCTGCCCACCATCACCACGGTACTTTTGATGTTAAAGTCTGGAAGCACACCACCAACATTGTCTAAATAATCCTCCCATCACCCTTGTGAGAAAACCCTTACCCCTCCCAGATGAAACACAGAGCAAAAAACCTCCTAAAACCCCAGGTTAAGTTATAACAACTTATTTTTACCACTTTGTAATGATTGTGGAATTTGTTCTCCTTGAATAAGGTTTATCTGAGGAATCAAGTGCGAAAGTGTTTTCCAGGTTTTTAGTGTTAAAGAGTTCCAGTAGTGATTAGTTGAACTTCAATGTTTATGGGAAAAGTGGCACTTCTGCTATAGAAGTATTTAAATTGTGCTATTCTCTGTGGCTGTGCCAATTTTCCAGTACCATCAAAATTCACTAATCAAAAATGCTCCTAGAACAACAGCTCATTTGAGAGGTTTCCGTGGACTTTTAGGATTCCTTTCAATCGGAAGAGCTTTGCAAGAAGTAGGATTGACAAAGATCTTTAAATGCACATTGCAACACTTGGGGTAAGCCTGGCAGAGATCCAGGGATGGAGATGGCAACAGACTGACCATTCCCATATCACATGCCCTGGAAAACAGGCCAATGGCACTAAGGGAACATCTTACACCTGCCAGCAGACACAACCCTAAAATCCCCTTGGCTTTCCCAACCAACAGCCCATGGCAGAGATGGAGAGAGAACGTGGATCTTCAGGCGCCATGATTTTCAAAATAAATCCAAAAATATTCACACCATAAGAAGGGCATTTCTTTGCCATCAGAAAGTCATTCAAAACCTCAAAAATATAGAGCCTTTTTCTGATAATCCTGGTTTTAGGGGAACAGCTGCACCATGGAGCATGCTGCCAGATTCCCAAGCATATCCCTATTAGTCTGGAACAAGGAACACACAGAAAACCAGGCAAGAACCTCACCCCACCTGTTATCTCATACTGGTTTCATACTGGGTGGCCACATCAGCTTTAGTGGAATGGTCTGAACTTGGCCCGGTGACAGGAGTCACCAGACCAAGATGTGAAATAGTCCTTCCCTGAGTAAATAAAACAGTTTTTAAACTAATTCCCATTCCTCATTGGAACAAAAGGCTGGAATGGTAGAAGTCTGCAGAGCAGAAATAGTAGCCAGAATCATTGTTTTTTTTTGTTTGGTTTTTTTTTTTCTGATAGGGAAATATTTTCCACAAAAAAAGAGCCCCTCAAGTTTTAGATCCATTTTGGGAGGGGGCACATCTTGCAGCTAATGGAAAACTTTGATGTTCAAGGTAAAATTTCTTCCCTCTCACTCTCCCTACACAGAAAAGATGGGAGACAAAGGGATTTGTCTGTGATATCTATTTAGACACTCCTTCAGAAAACACACATCACAGCTCTCCTCCAAATGACTGCAATTACATCCAATTTAAGGCTTGTTTAATTGCTCGAGTAGTTCTGGGAAGTCTATGGATAAGTGCAAACCAGTCCACTTTCCCTACTACTTATCCATCATGAATTTGTTGGCTGATACCCAGTTTTCAATAATTATTGAAAAAAACCAAGTTATATGGGAATGGTGTGAAATTGAAGTAATTTGAGGGGGTTGCTTGGGGAACACTTGGTCTCTAGTTTCACCCACAGTGTCAGCTCATAGAATCACAAAATATCCTTAGTTGGAAGGGACCCACAAGGTTCATGGAAATCCAACTCCTGGCCGTGCATGGGACAACCCCAAGAATCACCCAGCTGAAATCAAGAGGCTTCAGCTTCAGCTGAAATCAAGAGGCTTCAGCTTCAGGCTACTGAAATCCCTGCGGGCGCGTGTCCCTGTGTGTACTCACATGCCCTGAGAAACTGAAACCAGTCCCTCAAGCGAACAGATTGCAGGTGTAATCAGCTGGCATTTGTCCTGGATCTTCCCTAGTTAGGAAGGAACAGTGTTTGCTTTTAGAGTGGAAGAAGGGGAGGAAAGGCGGGGGCGGCGTGCAGGTGGCGTTCAGCTGGGGCTGAGGGGAGGAGGTTCTGGCAGTGGCAGCGAGTTTTATTGGTAAATACAGCTAGAAAGGAAAATATGAGCTGCTTGTCCTTGTGACTGATGAACGGGAATGACATCTGGAGGGAAAACAATAATCATTCCCTTCGAGTGGCATTTGGCATTTGAATTTTAAGGGCTTGAAAATCAGATTTGGAGGGTTTACTCCCTGCAAAGGAGGGCCCTTGTTTGCTGCGTGCGTTGACAGGGCTGTTCTCACTGCAGTGCTGATATTGGTGAAAGGAGAAACCATCGCTTCCTCAGATAAAGCCAGGGACTACAAAGCCCCCATAGAGATCAGGGGTAGGCTACACTCAGATGGACCCTCTTGGAAAGATACTCCTGCTTTTGCCCAAGTTTTGCCTGGGTTTTGACAAACTCTACGAGCTCAAACATGAAATCTATTGTTACAGGTGAAGAAAAAGAGCAATAGGGCCCCGTTTGGGGTCCCCAACACTAGTGGAAATGACTATTTTTAGCATAGATAGTATAAGGAGGCACCTGGCCATCAGTGGAGCTCTACTGATTTAACCTGATGCTGCATTTGGCCCTCATATTTAGTCTGATTTTGGCTTCCAAATTTCTTAAGAAGTGGAAGATAGGTGGGACAGCATTTCCTCAGGACCTTAAGCTTCTGATGGTCTTTTAATTAAAAAAATAAAAGCCCCTACAAGGAATGTTTATTTCAACCATGCTTGCAAATCCCAAATTGCTAGCACCTCTCACCAGGAATGACCTTCCTCATCTCGAAAAAGCCCTTTGGAATTCACAATGTGTTCATATATATTAAAACATATATACTGCTGCAGTAACATGGCATGTATGCTCACCTATATTTCCACGGGACTGGGGATATAGACTCAGACATACATGTTGATTAGTCCCTTTAGTCCTGAAAATTCATAGGCACCCACTTCACTTTAGGCTTAATATATAGTAGGAGGAATTCTCTCTCTTCCTGCTTTTTTACTCTTGCTGCTGAAGTGGGTCATACCAAAACAACCGGGTGCAAGCACAGCCAGGTGGTTTCCCTATTAAACAGTACAATTTCAGGAGAATTAAAGGGTGATTTATCAATAAAGTGAAATTTTTCTTTTTTTTTAATATATATATATATATAATGCCCTCAATACCTTATAGGCTATATCCTATTTATTTCCACGAGGTGGGCGACAACGAGCTTTGAAAGCAGTCTGCACCTACATCTTTTGACTCTACCAGATACACATGAGACTGTAATTGCTTTCAAAACCACACTTTCCCTCTCTCAGCCCTCTCAGTCCATCCCTGTTCAAGACACAGATGTGTGGTGCTTTTTAGGACAAAGAGGGAATATCTGTTTGTTGGCCAGCATTTGGTTGGGTCAAACAAAGCAAGTTAGCATAGCACCGAAGGAGTTACATTGCTGTTTTTTCCCAACGTCAATCTTTTTTTTTTATTATTTTTTTGGAACAGAAGCAGTAAAAAGAACCCAGAAGCACTGAGCTGAGTGCTTAAAACAGGGCAAAGAAACGGCTGGGGAGAAGGACGGGGAAGGAGCAGACCCAAAGCTGATGCGGATGAGCGACCACCCATCTGCAGGAGTGGGGCTTCTAAATTTGCTCTGCCCCAGCAGGAAGATGTGCAGCTGCCTGGAAATTCAGGTGGAAGAGCCTGGCCCCTGTAGCCAAAAGATTCTGAACTCCCTCCCCATGGTGGGTACAGAGAAGGAACAGGGAAGGTATGTGGCAGACCAAGCCAGAGCTTCCTTCTTCCTCCATGCAAGGCAAGTCTTGGGCTAGAGAAGACAACGGCCACCTGAAACATCCACCAGTGATCCCAAACAGACCAGACTCCACAGTCCTTACTCAGGAGAGAAGAGGAGACCCAACAACAAAACCCAGGAGTTTTGCCTGAGTAAGGAGTGCGTGAGCAGACTTCACAAAGCTTCTCTCAAAGGGAGCAGGGAGTCCTGCCTGGCATTGCATTCCCACAAGAGACATCATACAATGGTCAGGACACTTCGACAATAAAAACACAACCCCCCCCCTAAACCCCAGGCTTTCTATCACATGTTTTTCCCTTCTGAATCGTCTGACCAGTGGTGACACTTGGAGCAATGAACTGGATCCCTTCCCTCGTTCTAAAGAAAGTTATCCCGGCTTTCACTCGAGTGGCTTGGGGCTCAACCAGGGATGAATCCACCTCAACGGACACAGAACCAACAGCCAAAACTCCCACAGGTGGCAAGGGAAGTTTTGCCTGCAGGAGGAGGGTGAAGGCAGCCTGGTCTGGTCTCTCTAGATGTGGCACAGGTTTTTTTCTCCAGGAAAGCAGGGACTTCAGGAAGGGTTCCGCGGGAGCAGCGTTGGGTCTATTTTATCCTTTCACATCCCACCTTCGCCCTTCGCATAAGGAAACAGTTAAAAACCGAAAAAAAACCCCCAAAAAACCTACTGTACAACCAAGCAAACTGCAATTATTGTGCTGTCTTAGGCAGTCAAGGAACTTAAAAGGCAAAAACAGAAAGAAAAAAAAAGATATTTTTTCATGTGTTTATCAGTTGAGACACTAGTTTTCCCATGCCTACAAGAGTCCTCAGCAATACCAGCCTCCCAAATAAGGTCCAGGCTATTCCAAAACAGCGTGAGCAAATTTTTCACTGTATTCAGATGGAAGCTGATGACTGAAAGATTAGTGCACATTTAACCGTGGCTGATGAGAGCAACTTTTAAAGAAATTCAAGTATTCATCAGTAATCTGTTCGGTTCAGAAATACTTTTGTCATCTTTAGTTTCAAGTTTTCAGAAACAGCAAGGAAAAGGGAAAGGTCACCTGTTGTGTAAGAAAATAATATTGCAAATAGTGCTGTTACATTTGACCAGGAAAGCAAGGCTGTTCAGTTGGTGCACAACAATTTTCTCCGTTCCTTGCTTTTGGGGAGAGAAAAGACTTCAAATCACTTTCTCAACACACGCACCAGCAGGATTTCCTCCTGCATGTTGTAACCCACCCCTTCACTGATCATCCCCCCACAACAGCACAAACCCAGCAAGAATGAAATTTTCATGGCGCACTTCCAGCACCTCTCACACACATTAACTTAAGCCTCACAACACCCCTGTGAGGTAGGTAAATATTATTATACCCATGTACAGATGGGTAAACTGTAGGCACAGAAAGGTTAAATCACTTGCCCAAGGTTACACAGCAACTTCGTGGCAGAGCTGGGGTTGAAACCCAGGAGTACTGTCACCCAAAAATCTGCAATGACTTTTAGACCGTGGCCACTTTCTACGCTCGCTGTAAGAGACCATCTGACAAACACAGCATTGCACAAATCCAATTAACTCCGTGGATTACAAAGTGCCTGGCTTTCAAACAGTTGCCTTGCTGCATGTGTCCCAAAGGAATGGGGAGGGCACGGGAAGGTTTATGCTCTCAAATAATTTTTTTACTGTTTGCAGGGCTTGGTTTTGGTTTGGTTTTTAGGTTTTTAATATACGACAGGAAATCATAGTCCACATTATTTTATCAACAATGTCACTTTCTGATTGGGTTCTGTGCATGTCTGAATATACACTGAGGTCCAGATGGTTTATGTGGATTTATTTTAATTGTCACCAATTGCCTCCCTCCTCATCAGCGAAGAGCCAATGGAACATATGCAGCGATCCATCATCTCATTTTCCCTTTTTTCTCATTATCCCACTGCCTGAGCTTCAAGTAAGGAACAAGGGTGGAACACAGGCAATACCCAGCACAGCAGGAAGGCTCCTCCCTTTCTCCACATCACACCTCGACAGGAAAGAGTCACCACACCGTTATTCCCAAGTTCAAACACAACAGAACAATGAAGCGATTCTGAACGTGCTCATGGAGAATTAAGTGGATTGCAACAATCTCTAGCGGTACCCAAAGGTCTGGAAATGGGTTCTGCACACAGTGAAAGGTTTGCCCACGTCTATTTGGGATAGCCTCAAATCTCCTCGTTCAAACCAGGCTGAGATTCTCTGCACCAGAATACACCTGAGCTCCAAGGAAAAAATAAAACCAGCAATCATAACCCTGGGAAAAGCACCATCCCCAAAGCCCCCAGGGCTTGGGACAACTGCCAAAAGAACAGCATGCAAGCTCCAGCCAGCAAAGGGTCCACAACGGAGTTCACGTCATCCCTACCGTCCTACATCAGCCACCTCAGCTTCTGTGGGGATTGGCATAGACCTTATTTTGTCATGGTTGTTTGGGTTTTTGTTTTCTGATGGGTTTTCTTTTGCGGGACCACGTTCCATCTGAACAGAACCCAGAGAAAAGCAAACCCAGTAAAAGAAGGAAAAATCCAAGGAAAGCCTGTCTCCACAATTTTCCGCTGACTCCGGCAGCTTCCAAATTGTCTCCTGCCCAAGCTGCCCAGCAAGCAGGCACTAAAAGGTTTTGCAAATGCACAGTAGTAAGTTTTCCTTTTCAAAGCACCTCTGAGCTTCAATGATATCGTGCTGGACTAACCTCAGACCACATTTTCTTCAGGAGGTTTAGTCATGCTGCAGGTGTGCGGGTGAGAGGTGTGACATGCAAGGGTCAGGGGTGGGATAAATTGTGAAGTGAATCTTGTGTGTACAAAAATATATCTGAAGAGCACGGGGTGATTGCACTCTGAAAGTCAATAGCGATGCTCCCCTCGTGAGCAGACCATTCACGAAAGCTTGGAAATTATTTTGCCCTGTTTCATCCAGTCAGCTTTAAATAAAAATAAATGCAAATGACTGCTGATTTCTGGCAGGTGCACAAAAGGATGGGGAGAAGCAGAGAATTAGCTCCAATCCCAAACACTGAAAATATATATATTTACATTTGAAATGGGTGTCTCACTTGCACTTTCCACTGGTTATTATTCACCATTGGCTTCTCTTGTGCAGTTCAGGTTGGATTTGCTGCAGATGAACAATGCCTCGTGTGGGTGGCAAAGCATGACAAGGGCATGGGCAGGGACCTTGTAATTCCTGTTTCTATTGTTGATTTGGTCAGGTCTGGATGATTCCTGTCTCTGAATTAGCTGCCTATGGATGTGTAACACTATCACAGTAAACATGCCATCCATCTGACATGGATGGAGGGATGGGTAGGTTGACATCTGAGCCATAAAAGTGATGCTGTTTGCAAAACAACCTCAGCAAAAGGAACTGAAAAAAAACTTGTCCGTTGAATCAGAAAACAGAAAAATGCCAGATCGGAGCTGACGTACTCCACCACGTCCTGAATCCTGGTCTGTGGCATGGAGTTACATCTTTATCAGGAAATTAAGCACTTCCAGGATTCATTCTGGCCATGAAGCCAACTGAGTTGTGCTGGCCACATCCTGACTCCTAAAATCTTCCACCCCTTATATGGAGCAGCTGCATCCGAACTGCCGATTGGGAACGGTCTCTGGCCAGTGCCAAAGCCTGGGCAAGCTGTGCCTGAGCCCAGGGCTCCTTGGAGTGGATCAAAACCATGGCAGGGAAGGTTTGAGCAATAACAGTAGGGATGGTGGAGCGCTCGTGCCTCGGCATTGCCCTGGCATGGCACAGTTGGCTGGTTTAGATGATTCCAAGGCGAATCCAGCACCACAGATGTGCCAGAGAAGTTGCCCACTCATCTTGTGATGTGAATAAATACAGGCTCAACCTTCTCCATGGCAGTTTGAAAAGCTCCTCACGCAGTATCTTCTGGCGGGAAGGTGGGATATGGTATAAAAAAAGTACCAGGGAAAAGCGGAGGAGTTAAAATCAGAGTGAAACCAAAAGAAGTCACTGACCGTCCTGCAAAAGTGCACACACAAAAACAAAGGCAAAAAAATGAAACAGGAGAAGGGGACAAGACTCTTAGCACAGGGATTAGTACCAATAGAGAGCTGGGGTAGTTCTTCACCCCGAGCTTTTGGCTTGGCAAAAGGCGCTGTTTGGCAACAAGATCACGGGTAGTCCCAAAAGGAAAGGGTCACCACCCCAAACTGTCCAGCAGGAACACGTTGGGAGTAGTGGCAGAGCACGTGGTTTACCTTAAGGCTGTAATGAAGTCCTGAAAAAAAGAAACAGTTCTTCAGGGACGACACAGACTCTCCCTGGAAATCCTTTACTAAACGAAGATGCCAGTGGATATCATTCAAAGAAAGGAGAAACAGAGGCAGAAAGTTTATGCAAGTAATGAAACAGTCTTAACTCGCAGTGGAGGCACCTGCCTTTGTTGTTATCCATGCTACGAGCCACCAAGGAGGAGG
Source organism: Eopsaltria australis (assembly GCA_034509425.1). NCBI lineage: Eukaryota > Metazoa > Chordata > Aves > Passeriformes > Petroicidae > Eopsaltria > Eopsaltria australis. The sequence continues at coordinate 868,537 of JAVTVJ010000612.1, forward strand.
ACTTTGGAACAGGGATATGTCAAGCCCTTGGTTAAGCTGGTTTGGTTGTGAGAAGTTAGCACTGTATTGAGAAGTAAGGACACTTCCAGAGTGTTTTGCCCCTCCACTCCCGGCGCGGGGTGGAGGCGGCGGCTGTTGGTGTGGTGGTGTGGAGTAAGATCCCGTTCCTGAGGGAAGGCAGGCTGGAGTTGCTCATGAGAGGCAACACTGAAGGGTTTCCTCCTCCTGGCACCTGGTGACTGTGCCTTGGCTCGTTGTCACTGTCCTGGTGGGAAGGGTCCGGCTCTTCAATGGGGTCAGTGATCAGCACCACATCTCCAGACCTCAAGGCTGATGAGTTTGGGGAGCAGGACTTTCTTACGGTGCTTTTAAAAACGAAAATGCCACCTCCTGGAAAAATGGTCCCCGAGGAACAGCAGGGCTGTTTGCCATCCATTCCTTTCTCATGCTTTTGCCACGGAAATGCAGATGTGGGGAGGAGGGAGCTTCATGCAGGGACCAAGGGGAGCCTTTACATGGGGAATGGATCAAGATAATTCTACACTAACATTAAAAGCAAACCAAAAGAAGGTGCTGGAAGGAGAAACGCAGGCCTGTCACTGGAGGATGGGCACCTCTGTGGTTTTAGGGCTCAGTAGGTGGGGACAGCAGGTTCACTTCACAAATTACCTCTTTTTATGGAGACAGCACACTGATCAGGGGAGAAACAGGGTGAAATGTTAGTAGGACACTTGAGAAGGGACTGACTGTGGGGCACAGACAATGGAGAAGGGAAATGAAAGCTTTTCACAAATATATATCAGTTCATGTATATATATATATATATATATGTTTTTATGGGCACAACAAACAAGGGACTGGGGTGTTAGACAGGGGATGACAAGACCAAATCCCTCCCTTTGCATGAAAATGTGACCATCACATTGGTTGTAATCAGAGCCCAGAAACATCTGCCTGAAATGGAGTTTGACTGGGAATTACAGTACCAGTGACAATTTGGCTTTGTATAAACTTTGCCGTGTGTCTATAGTTTGGCGTGAAGGAGTCCTGCCCTCCTTGAAGGGGACAGACACCAGTTAAAAGTTTCCTTTACAAAACAAAATGAAACAACTGAAGAAACCCCAACGTTTTCTCAGAACACTGCAAAGGATCACTGATTGAAAAAAAATGTTTCTCTTCAGGTATATTCAGGCGAAGAAAGCATTCAGCTTCTTTAAACTGTTATATAAAATTGGTACTAGTTTCTTTAAATACTACCATAATTAAAAAAACCAACTGATTCCTGAAATTAAAAAAAAAATCATAATCATAATTAAAAAATATCCCCCCCATGCTGATCTTCTCTTCAGAATAGATCAGCATGGGAGTTTTGCACCCTAGACAGTTACAGTATTTCTGGAATAAAAAATTGCAATTACACACAGAAAATACTACAGCATTCACTTAAAAATATCTCATTTTGTTGTTGTTGTTTTTTTTTCCCCTCCCAAGTAGAGGGATGGTGGGATTGAAAAGATGCCCTGAAACGGGAATATTCCTTTAAAGGAGCAATACTCTCGAAACGGAAAAAGGGTGTCGGATAGACGCAAACCCGGTGATTTAACTTAAAAAAAAAAAAAAAAATCCCAAGAGATTCCAGCACAGAAACAGAATCCGAGAGAGATGAGAATGTTCAGACACTGAGCGGGTTATTTGGAAATGTCAAGAACAACCCCACAGCCCTCGGCAGGACCATCTGGGCTTTGCCAGCATCGGAGGTGGCAGCATCTCCTGGTGGTGGAAGGCTAAGCTAAACCACGGCGCTCTTGCTACGCTCTTGGATTTCCTCTGGTTGTTGTTTCTCGCCATGTACTTACAGTAGAGGGTGTCACGAGACAGTTTTTATCAGCAGTTCCCCACATGTAACCGAGTCGAAGAATTTTCTCAGCTAAATCACAACAACAACATCAACAAAAGATACAAAGCACCAAATCATCTCGAGACGTGAGTCAGTTTTACAGGTTATTACCGTTTGAAGAAGTTTTGTTGGTTGTTTTGTTGTTGTTTGTTTTTTGTGTTTTTTGTGTTTTTTTTTAATCCCGACTTTTCATGTTTTGTTTTCCTTAAAAACAAAACAGAAACAAAACAAAAAATCAAAACCCAAAAATCCCCAAAATGGAACGAAGGATGCTTTACAATCACTTTAAGGCTCGCACTGAATGAGACATGACAGGTCTTACACGAGATTACAAATAATACATGTATGCCTTTCACAGCCTTAAAATGATACAGTAGGTCAAATTATTTTGCCAGTCACCGATCAAGTATTGTGCCTTTAAATTGACTCGCTTTTTGCTACCATGCTGAGTTTTATTATTACTGAAATAATTATTAGGTATGTGGAAATGTACTTTCGGATCATGTTTTTGGTTTATCGTTTCGGTAATTTCTCGTTTTCCAGAAATCAAGGTGGCAGGCCTTATTCTGGGCTCAGACTGTTGATATTTGCTCCACTGGAGACAGTGGGGCTTTAGCACGAGCAGTTGTTGGGAACAAGATCAGATCCTGTATTTTCACTCTGATCTGGTACAATCCCACCTTTGAACAGGGTCCATTTCCACGAGGAAAACGGTCCCAGGGTGGGATCACCTCTATAACACGACTCGGTCAAGGCTTGGCCCAATGGTGTTAAAAATTCCTTGCCAAATTATCTTAGAGACCTGATTTTGTCTTTCAGCTGTTGGAAAAAATCAAACTCCATTGGGGTTGTCTTGGCTTTGCTTTCTTATCTTTGCTTTCTTATCTTTAGACATTTGGAGGGTTTTTTTATTCTAAATCCAGTAAGAGCAACAGGGTTTATTTTTTTATACATTTCTCTCTTTTTGTTGTTGTTGTTAATTTTTTAAAATTTATTTTTAATTTTAAGGTTTGCATTTCAGTTGGATGGTTGTTTTTTCTTTTGTTTTTTCCTGGCATATAATCATCAAAGAGTTTTGCATGAGAAAGGTGACAGTACTTAATGAAACTCAGCACCTAAGGGCATAAGGCAGTTGTAGGTTTGTTTGTTTGTTTTTTTTTTTTTTATTTTTCAATCAGCACCAATCCCATAAATAATGTTCTACACTTGGTGTACGGTATAAAACTGATGTGGAGATGCCTCCTTCTCCACCTGTGAATCCTAGGTGTGGAAGTTGAAATACTGTTTCTTGTGTGTAAAAAACAAAAGAAAAGTTTTTCTTTTTGTTTTTACTTACAAAACATAGAGAATATCTTTTTTTTTTTTTTTATACATACAGCAACCAGAAAGAAAGCTTATCTGAAGGTTTGTGTTTGTTTCATGATCTGTGTTTACCGTAAACAAAAATAAGGTCCCCTCTTTTACTTTTGCTTTTAAGGAGCTTTAAAGTGAAGATTCATATTGTAGCAACTCATATAAGAGAGGTCCATCTCTATACCTAATACCTACAGCTGTGGGGGTGACATATTGGAGGATGTTGATAGTTCTTCTCAACCTCCTGTCTACAAAATGAGCATCCCAGGCAGGATATCTTTTTCTTGGGATGTCAATCTTAATGAGAGGCCCCTCGGGGGGGTAGGGTCGCCCAGATGGAGTAGATGGTACCATTGCTCTCACCTGGAAAACGGGCAAGCAAGTGTCAGCTGTGAGTTCCTCCTGTTGCTCCGTGACCGCTCTGGTGGGCGTAGCCTGGGCCCCCCGGTACCCAGGGGTTTGGGGTGCCATGGGCTCAACATCGGGGGGCAAAGGAATGCCCCAGAGCAGCTCGGCGCAACAGGAGCTGGCAAAGATCTTAGCTCTTGGCCCCATGGGATGCAGCAAACCATAATATAACAGCATCAGAGCTATCCCAGCAGCAAAGCTAAGAAAGACACAACACAGTGCTGGCACGGCATAGGAGTCAGTGGTGTCAGGATCTCTGTAAAAATACCAAAGGAGCGTCAAGGCAGCGTTCTCCGTCAGGACCACCGTGTAATACGCAAACATTCGGTATCGAGTCCGCCCTTCCTTGACATTAAACCAGCAGAAAATGTACACAATCCCTACCACCATGTTGAAGAGGATCTCCTCCCACTTAGACATGCAGAAATCTGTCCCACCATGGATGATCCAGAAAGCCATGGCACACCAATGGACCACTACAAAGATCCCAAAGTAGAGCTGGAAGATGGAAGCAAAGAGAGCAAAAGAAATAACTCGGGATGAGATGGTGAAGAGGCGCCAGAAGAGATGGATGAGGGCCCCTCTGTAGCTCATACTCTTCTTGTCGTCCCTAGAGTCCCGAAGAAGCTTGTGATAGGAGGCTAGCACCCAAGCCAGGGACATCAGGGAGGCCACAGAGGACACACCTGCCGGAAGACACACAGATCCACTGAGTTAGACAGGAGCTTTGGTGGAAAACATCATCTGCTCACTAAATTATTGCATCTGGGGCAGGCTCGGGAGCCTGAAGGTTCAACTCACGTCAGGTTGTCCTTACAGTCTGGAGGAGAGAAATACAGAGATATCAGTGCGGGAATTGGAAACAGTGCTGTATTCAGGAGTTCTCTGACTCCTTGTCCTTATCTTCCTGAGCTGCTGGATCGGCCACCCCACCCTTGTGCTCATCCTGACTGGATCCACATTTGAGAGTTTGAAGTCCAGATCCCATCTAAATGCTGCAGCCCAAATGGGAAAAAGACTTTTTTTGGAGAAAGGAATCTCCCTTGGAATGCACCATGGCAAGAGCAGGACACCTGTATTCCCTGCCACTGCATGGATTCTTTTTATTCTAAAATGCTTTTATTTAAGCAACATTCCCATTGATTCTGCCTTACTCAGGAATCCCCATTTGCATTTGCCTTTGGGAAAAATAAGTTTTTGGTCCCATCCAGATAAACGTATTAATCCAGGAAACATCAAGACTCATAAATACCCTCAGAAGAGTCCCAAAACAAAGGATCTGATCTCTCCAGCAAACCCCCTGCCTTGTTTCCAGAATGGACACAAGACCCAAATTGGAGGTAGCTCATCTCCAGCCTTTAAGCATTCAGAGAACCAACCAAACAAGCCAACAAAGAGCCCACTTTTCATCTCTCACCCAATGGATCTGTATCCCAAGTAGAATCAGTCACTGAGCAAGGAGTTCTTAAACTCACATCTCAAAACCAGAAGACAACCCTACTGCGATGGACTAGGGCTCCTGAAACAGCTACTTCTAGTACGTTTAGCTGGTTGGCAAAAATGAAAGGAGGGGAAAAAAAAAACCTACAGAAAAAAAGCCAGAACTTTTCTTGAAGAGGAAAAAACTTTAGATCAAAAGCAGATACAGCTCAATTGCAGTGCACAAAATCCAAGTCACAGTCATGTCAGAGAGAGCACAGCCTGCACTGGGGTCACCTTCAGCTCCCAACATGTCCCTCTGCACCCTGACATGGGGTAGACCCCCCATGATATTCCAAAGGGGCCTGGTCTTATTCTCCATCTCAACCGACACTTAAACAATTTATTTCCTCCAGAAGATAAAATAGTGGCCCCACCACACTTCAGAGGCTTTAAAAAATATAATTCCATTGATTATCACAAGGGTAGATTGAACAACTCATGGAGCAAAGCATTAAAATAAAAATTAGTTGAGAGATTCCTGGGAAAAGAAAGAGCTGCTGGCATCTTATTCCTTTGCTCCCACTGCTGCTCACCGGAGAATTGTTCTGCAGGTGAGGAAACAGATGATGGACCAAAATCTGTATTTGGGAAGTTCAGTAATTTGGTCGCTATGGTTGGATTGGGCCTTAGCCAAAGATTTATCTGGGAGTATCGCCTTTAAAGTCCAAAGGAAAAGCTGCTAATGGTTCCAGGCAAGATAAAGAATATGAAATGCCCCTCCATCGCTAATGTGTAACTGGGAGAGAGGTCCAGGTCTTATTTGGCTTTTACTTCTTCAAGGAAATCCAAGGAATATCTTGCTGCAGCTGCTCAGAGTTGAAAAGCTAAAATGCCAGGAAAAACCTGAATTTCTTCTTCTCCTATTTTATTTCCTCTCTGCTCACAGGGACCTGGCTTCCATGGGAATGCAAATAAGGTCCACTGGCTCCTCAGACCTCACTCCATAGAGTTTATCTTGGCTTTGAGGAGCCCACCCCACGGTGTGGCAGGGTTAGATTTCTCCCCTTCCAACCTATCCATGTCTGGAGGAGAGATGATGGAGAAGGAGGCCAGGAAGGATGGCAGACTCCAGTTCTGCCCTCATTGGAATTCTCACAGCCTGCAAAGCCCACCAAAACTACACCTTTACATCAACTCCTGAATCTTCCTGTGAATACCTTGCCTTTGGACTCACACATGCATTTAGAATTTCAGACTGAATTTTAAAAAGCAACAAACAGCAGAGCAGTAAGACCAGTGGCCTCATTCAAGGGAGAAGCTTTAGGCCACCAGCTTTAAGAAAATCACAATTTCCCCCAAGTTCTAAGTCCTCACTAAGAAACACTTGCACATAGGACTTGGGGATTCCAACCAGAGACTCACAGAATGGTTGGAGTTGGAAGGAAGCCCTGGAGATCATCCAATCGCTCTGCCAAGGTAGGATCACCTGGAGCAGGTGGCACAGGAACACATCCAGGTGGGTTTGGAATGTCTCCAGAGAGGGAACTCCATGCACTCCCTGGGCAGCTGTTCCACTGCTCTGCCACCCTCAATGTAAAGAAGTTCTTTCTGATGTTGAGGTGGAATTTCTTGTGGTTTATTTTATGGCCACTGCTCCTCATCCTGTGGCTGGACCCCACTGAACAGAGCCTGGCACTATCCTCTGACATCCCTTGGAGGTGTTTATATGGATTATTGAGATGCCCTCTCAGTCTTCTCCAGACTGAACAGGCCCAGCTCCCTCAGTCTCTCCCCATAATGGATGGAAACTTCTAAATATGAACATACTCAAGCAGATGTAGGTTGGATTAATTTTTAACCTACAAGATGAGTTGCATTTTTTTGTAGACTTTATTAACAGTTTTGGAAGGATGAGTCACACCACAAAGTTTTGTTATGTGTGTAAGTACTGTTTTTTGCATTATCTCTTAGTTATTCAGTTTAAAAACTTTCCATCATTAGCAGGGGAAAAAAATGTAATTTATTGCCTTATTTTAGTGCTTTTTTACTAGAAACTTGTACAGCATTAGCTGTACCTGTACAGGGAAACTCAAGCAGCACCAACCCACAGGAGACAGATGTGTCACCCTGGCTTAAAAATGTTTCTGTTGGGCTCATTTATTCCAGAAAAGAGAGAGGAATAAAACACACCCGAAACAATCCCCCAGTTTGCACATAAAGGCTTTACCTAATGTTTTCAGGGCAGAGCCCTCCACTAATCACAGCCTCTGCTGTAAATTGCACAGAGCTGGCTCAGAGTGCGTGCGTTGAGTCACTCGTACAGCACCGGGGCTGCTGACAGTCATCTGAACGTCTCCTCCAGCCAGCAGAGAGAGGCAGACACCCCCAGAAAGTGATTCAGCCTGTCCTGAGATCCGTGTGTGGGACAGGGAGGGGTTGACTCATGCTCCCAAGGTGTCTGACTCCATCCCTTGCCAGGGGACGTGCGAGCACCAGCAGTCAGGCGGGATGAGTCCCCCCTGCTCAAAGAACAGCTCATTGTCTCTTCATATGCACCAAGATCTGAGGGAGGCAATGAAGGATCTCTGGACATTTTGACAGATTTTTGCTGTTGTTTAAAATTTCACAACTCTTGTGTTGAATATGAATTTTGGCACCCTGGTGATGAGCAGGATCTGGACCTGGGTGTAGGGGGGGAGATTTGTAGATGGATGTAAGCATGAACCCTGGAGTGATGTAAAGACTTTTACATCACTCTTACTTCTTACTGTGTAGCCACAGAAATGATTCCCTGGCTCTTTTATACAATGACACAGCACTTTTGTCATCTTGACCACAAGTTTCCCATTCCCAACTTCCCCTGTGACTTCCAGCCAGTGACATCTTCATACAATTTACAACTCTCATGGAGTGTGGGATAAACTGTCCCTGATTTTCCTCCCACCTTCTCCAAACCTCATTTCCAAGCAACTGTAGAGATCTCTTCAATCATAACCAAAACAAAAAGTCCTGGAAAGTTGGATCACATGAGCAGTAATTTTTTGTTTTGATTCTGACTCTGGCACATGGTGACTGACGCACCTTCGTGGAGCAAGAGTGGGATTCAACTCCCTCCCAAGGTTTGTTTATCAAAGGGATGGTGTTGAGTAAACACTGAAGTCACTTCAGAAAAATCCCACTCCCACTCCTCCCACTCTGTTCTCAGTCTTGGGAGTGGAACATCCCCCCATGCACAACCACATCTCTGTAGGCATTCCCGAGCCAGGAGGAAATCAGCTCCTATGGGGCTGGAAGCTCTGGGATCTGCATCCCACCTGCCCATAATCCCAGTCTGGCATAGACTGGGATTCTCTTCAAACCTCTCTGCCCTAGGAAGTCATGGGTGACTCACAGGCCAAAGTCAGCACCATCAAGGAGTCTTGAATGACACAGCACGAGAAATAATCCCCCAGATTCCTTTAGGAATGAACCCTGAAATCCTTCTAGTGAGACATCAGCTCACCTACTTTCAGAACAGGAATGTAGAGCTCTATGATGCCCCATTTGGCAGATGAAGCACCAAGATTTGAAGGATTTACCCAAGATGTCATATAAAATCCAAGCTGAAGCAGGGAATAGATCTCCTTCACATCACAGTGTGCTTGACAAGGCATTTCAGACAGGATTCAGCTCCTACTGTAGAGACTCACCCCAAGGTGTTCATGGTTAAATGATGCCTCTTTGCTCAAAGGACGATCAAGGCTTAGTGCAACCATCACAGGTGGGAATCCAGCAACCTTTGAGATGCTTTAGGACATTCCAGATCTCCATGTGGAACTGGCAGATGTGACAACTTGCATACAGAGGACAAGAACATTTCTGAGCTGGGAGCTGGAGTGAAGGAAGGCACTCGGGGCATTTCAAATGACACCAGGTGAGACTCAGAAAAAAATCTGCCTTTCTTAGGGGAGCTCATGATCCTTCTTCAGGGATAAACACACCTGGCACAGAGGTTGTGCAACAGGAAATGGTGCAGAGAGATGAGAAAGCAGCGGGAAATAAGGCAGGTGTATAAAAGTTAAATTTCTGAGAATGTCAGACCAAGAAAGAGATTCTCTGAGAAAGGGAAACAAGAGCTGTTGCTTTGGATCATGAAAACATGGGTGGACTTGAGCATAACACAGAAAATGATCTGATACCAGAGGAGAGGAGCCTGAACCACTCTGAGTTCAAGGGAAACTGCTGAAGCTCACAGGGACACCCTGAATTTCATCCTGGTTTGGTTTTCATCCTCTGGTTCCTGCCCATGGTCCAGAAAAAGAAAAGGTCATCTCAGATTTGTAATGAGTCTCTTTGGAAAAACACCCATCCACACAAAAGAATCAAATCAATGACTCCCCTTAAATTGCCATGGCTGTTTTTAAAGCCCAGGAACAAAAATAGTGCAGGGAAAGCCATCCCTGTCTATCTGGCCTATTCCTGCCATGCAGTTATGCAGGATTTTACAGCCAGTCTAATAGAAAAATCACACAAACACACACACACACACACACAGACACACACACAAATGAATATTTAAAATTAACAATGTACCCATTTTGGCCTTACTCTCAGTGTTGTCCAGCTGAGGAGAGAGGATTTTATCTAGGGCTAGGTACAGTTTCCATCTCAAATCCAGCTGCAGGTTGTTGGCTGCCCCTAATTCGGATGCAGTTGCTGCAGCACATTCCCTGAGCATTTCCTCTGGTGCCTGTCCCTTTAACGTTGAAAATGATGCCTAAACAGTGCTCTATTTCTTTTTTGACATTAATTCTCCTTAAGACTCTACTAAAACAAAATGGGAAGATACCAACATTTCTCCTGGGTGAGCAGGATGGCAAATATCGAGCGTGACACGAAACCTTCCCTCAGCCCCTGCGCAGAGGCAGCTCTTGCTTAATGCCAAGTGCCACGTTTCAGTTCATCCCCATCCCTCACTGCCTGCTCAGGCCCCTGTGCTGTGAACCCTGTTATCTTGTTTTCCCCTTTGGGTGGCACGTTCCTCCCTGAAGCTCAGCAGGAGATGGGGAACAGGCTTTCATTTTGATGCACACGGAGTGAAAATGCATTTATACACAAAAGAGATCAAGCCAGATCCTGCTTTCGTAACAACGGGGCCTGGAAGTCACTCCCCCTTATTTTTTAATCTGATTTAATTTGTTTGTGTCTGAGTAAAAGGGGTCACAATCAGACCCCAGGTATGATTTTCATTGTTTCCTGAGGGATTTTGATGCTTGATCTTTCTTTATTCTTCCCCATCAGAGGAGGGAATGACTTACATCTTTTTTCCTTAATTTTTCCTCTTTATTTGTCTCTTTGAGCATGGAGAAATATGGAACATTGTCAGTATATAAATAATAAAGGGCTGCACAGACCATTTTGCCATTCATTTTCCTCATGGGATTTCACGACACTCTTAAATAGTTTGTCCAGCGTGCCACCAGTCCAGTATGGCAGAGGAGAACTGTTCCACCTATGGTGAACATAATCCAGGAGTCTGACCCAGGAATGGTCTCCTCACATTTATGTGACACCTCTGTTCTCTACCAAGAGCTGGAATGACCAGGGATGAAAATCCAGAGCTTGACACTGGGGAGACTGGGACCAGTGTCCTGTCCTTTGCTCTTTGCTGAAAACATTTTGGTTTCATCAGGCAAGGGGTGAATTTCACATCCTCAGCACCTGCTCCCTCACTAGGGAGATCCTCTGGGACCTTCCTCCAGGGAGTATCACATCCCCATTCTCCCCAGGATTCAGCTCCCGCAGGACAGAGCATCACCAGTCCATACAAAAACCGCTGGTGGCTGGGAAAGGCAGAAAACAAAGGTAACTCCCTCCAGGGACAGATTTCCAAGTAGGTCTGGATAGCAAGAAAGTCTTCTATCACCAAATCCCACTGGAATCCCACACAAGGCTTGTGTTGAGTTTCTGTACAGGATAGTCCATGCCCAAGCTGGAACAAGGAGGGCTCTTCCACATTAGACCAGAGGCACATCCATGTTCCCAAACCTTCCACTGTGAGAAAATCCATGCCAAGGCAACTCCAGAACAGCTAGAGAGTTGCCCTCCCACCCCTCGACAGTTAAAGGCTGGCTCATGTCCTGAAATGTTGCTTCCTGACCCTTTTCCTTTTGCTAAATTAAGATGTCCTCGGTGACCCCAGAGATGCTGAATCCCTCCTTAATTCCACCCCCAGCCCGTGCCTCAGCGCTGCCTTGAGGAAACATCCACGGGGCCACCAGGGATTGTGTTTCCAAAGGCCTTGCTTTCCTCCCCTTTCATCCTGCTGCCTTCCAGCTGGCCCCAGTGCCCCCTTTTCCCTGCTGCAGGAAGAGGTGACCGGCCACCCTTGTCTGATCTGTGCTCTCATTATCTCGGCTGCTTCTGCCGTGTCTCCTCCTGTTCGCGTCCTCTGTGAGCTCAGGCACTCCAAACCAGCTCTGACACTGCAGCCACCGAGCCTTGTATCTCCTGCTGGATGCAAGCCAGACACTGATCCTGCTGCGGGAGGCACGAGCACCCCGGGCCAAGCAGAGATGGGATAATCCACCCTGGGTTTGGGATTGTCCTCAAATAACCTCAGTGAAGCGCCAGTCTCCTGTTCGAAATGTTGGCCACCACACCAGGATTGGCAGAGCTTCCCCCCCGTGTTTGAAAACCCTCTGTGTGAAGATGTCCTGTCCATCGCGTGCCTCAGTGTTTATTTCACCCCAGGAATGCTGTCTGAGACATGGGGATGAGCTGTTTGGAAAGGCTTCTGTCTCTCCATTGACTCTTCCTGGTGAATCATGGAATGGTTTGAGAGGAAAGGGGTCTCAAAGATCACCCAGTTCCAACCCCCTGCCAGGGGCAGGGACACCTCCCACTATCCCACTATCCCAGGTTGCTCCAAGCTCCATCCAACCAGGGATGGGGTTTGAACTGAAATAACCACAGAAGAAGTGGGTAAGATGAATAGTAGCTAACAGCGGTTTGGCACCCACCAACTCCCCATAAGAGCTCAGGGGTGAAGAGAGGAGAAAGGAGGATTGATGAAACCTGTTCCAGGCTCCAAGATGAGCAGAGCAACCTCCAGTGGCTCCTGCAGAGCAGAAGTTGGCAGACCCAACATGATGTGGGTGTATTCAAGTCACAAAACACAATGAATTTATACCACTGAAGGCCAAGCAGGCAAAACAACCCCCCAGCGCCCTCCTGATGTGAGGAGGGTGGCATGGTCAGCCAGAGGACATCCTAGAACAGCCAGAGAGAGTTACCAACATCCTCAAGTGGTAGAAGAAAGAAATCATCCCTCTGTTACATCATTGAGAATAAGGCTGGTCTCGACAGGCCTTTGTGTGTACAAAGCCCTCATCAGCATGAAAAACCCACTTTTTGCTTTCCATAACAGCCTTGCCCCTTTCCCAGGATGCTGACTGCAGGTATATCTCAGGTTTTACCAATTTATGCAGGGGAAAAAAGCTGTCCCAGAGCTGGAACATTTCTGGCAGCGCTTAGGGGAAATCTCAGTCCCTGTGCAGGCACAGATCCACCAACAAGCCTCACCTCACTTGGCTAGCTGGAGTCTTTGATCCTGTGTGGTGAATTGTCACCACAGACTGGCTCATGAAAACCAGCAGAGAGGAGGAGGACACACAGGAGGAGAACCTGGTGATGGTATCTGAACCCCAAATGAGAAACAGGATTATTTGTTGACCTGAGCCCAGCTGGCAGAATCTGCCATGCCCATCCTGTTAAACTCCCTCAGGGGCTGTATCCAATCTGCCTGATGGGAATGGTTCCTGGACGGTGTGGATTTGTCTTCTCATGCCTGGGAAGCTTTGGGAAAGGGCTGGCTGGCAAAACTACCAGAGACCAACTTAGCACAATCACCTGAGTGCCAGTGCTTGGGCTCCAACACTGTTTGTGTTACAGCTACAGACAAAATCTAATCACAGCCCTCTGTTTGTCACAACCATGGTCATAAAATCCCTTTCATTGTGTTAAAAATAATGTGGAAGACCTTTGGCTCAACTCCTCAATGCCTGGACATGGAGCCTCTTGTATTATCAGATTTTCCAGGCTGGGCAGAGTAAATGAATCCAGGTGGCTGCTGTGTCTGGACAGCTCTGGGTGGCCCAGGCATGGCAGGTAGAGCTTAGGTAAAGTGTAATACAGATGTGGGGACAGCTTTCTGCCAGAAAAAAAAAAGTGTTGTTTTAGCAGGGTAGGGTAATCCTTCCAGGAATCTGGTCTCAGCTATGCTCCCAAAATTATGCCTGAGGAAAATGTCAGTGTGAGTCCATTGCTAGAGCTGGAGACAGATCCTTCTGCAGAGCAGCCTCTTCTGAAACAACTCCATCACCAGAGCTTCTGACAGGAGTCTGATGGTGGAGTTCAAGGAAATGAACTCTACAAACACACTTTCCAGGAGGAAAAACGCATGGCAGGTGCCTAAGAATTCCATTCAGGAATTTGGAGTGAGTCTGGGGATTTGACTCAGTCCTAAAGAACCTGGAGGTGATCAGAGAGCAGAGAGACACACGCAGTCTTACTTTTTGGAGTTCCTGTTGGTGTGGCATAAATGATATAAAATTATTTATAGCACAACACTGTTTAGTCTGAAATGGCTCTTCCATTTTGAAGCTTCTCCTAAATGTTAAGAAAATGTAAAGAAAAGAATTCACTGTTTTCCTTTCACTAAAAGCAGACTTTTTTTTCTCACTGGAAGAATCCCCACTTCAGCAGATGATACAGAACAGTTCTTTCCTTTGTGATTTTTGGAATCAGAATTCTTATTAATCTCTCACTGATGGTGCTTTCAGTGTGGGGCTGCATGGATGGTGTTTCCAATTAGAGTTGCTGTTATCACTTAAATTTGGGTTCATGTGGACCAGTAACCCACATTGCAGCAGCGAGGACTCGAGTGCCAAAATCTCTCCAGCATCTTCCCACCATGCCCAAGTTCACCTTTTCCCAGTACATCCTCCAGAGATCATGAATCCCACAAATCCCTGGCTCTCATGAGGGCAGGGCCGGAATTGGAGGTGGTAGAGACACTCAAAACCAACAACCATGTGCATCTCTGTCTTCCAATGACCCACAGACGTGAAAGAGAGATGGTCTGCTCTGAGCTTGGTCTAAATCCCTCCAGGCACAAATCACCTGGGTTAATTCTGCATCAGAAATGTGCTGGGAAAGCAGCAGCCAGGATTTCCCGGGCACAGATTAGCTTGTTTGGAAATAGAGCATGAGAACTGCTCTTCGTGTCTATTTTTGTCAAAAGCTGCACGAATTGCCACTCTTTTCAGGCCGAGGTGCCCTCTGCACAGTCATCACTGTAATTATAAAGACTTCTGAGTTAAATCCCCATTAATCTGAAGCCTTTAAGTGCTGTCTCAGAATGACACCGAAAAAAGAACCCCTCCTGAGCCCCTAAACGTGAACAGCCACAGACAAGAGGATGTGAAGCTCCTCGGGAGACCCCAAGAGGTTTCACTGGAAATGCTCCACCAGGATGTTCTGACAACACCTCCAGCAAGGACAGGATTTAACTCTGTGCAAGCACAGCAAAATCCCTCTTTGTAGGCAATGCTAGAAGGCAGGAGAGTCACACAAACCTGGCTCAACCTGACAGGAACACAACCATCTCTAGAAACTTCGATTGCTGTTTCCTGTTGAGGACTTTGTTTATGTCTCTTTGCTAATTAAAATAATCTTTCTCGAACAACAGGCACAAAAACCCCACCCTAAATGAGATTACTTCTACTGGTAAGAATAAGGTGGCAAAATCCAAGAGGGATTATTCTTGGAGGAAAAGTCACACTGCACATTCAACAGCTGGTTCTTTGTGAAGGGCACTTCAGTTACAGCTTTTAGTGGCCAATTCTTTGCTAAGATTTTCAAGTGTATCAAATCCAGCAGAGCTGCTTCCAGCTTGAATCCTGAAATTATCAGAAGGAGCCTCCTACACTGAGGTTTTTCAGACCTAATGATATTTGAACTCTACAGTTAGGAACCCTTGGAAGAGAAACACACCTTAAGGAACTACTGGAATGCACTGAAATAGGGGGAAAAACTAAAACTTAGCTTTTGCTAAGAAAAACAACACATAGCTCCATTTAGCATAAAATCTTTTCCCACCCACTTCTGTGTTCTGAGTAGGGATGAAACACCAGAACAGCACAAACATGTATAATATATGTGCATTTTAACAGTGCAATTTGACATCTGTTACAGCACCTCTATGCTGCCATTCCTTTTTTTGTTGTTGTTGTTTTAATTCGGATGAGAACCGCAGCCATTAGAAAGAATGTAAATGCCTACCAAAAGCTGAAAGGATGTTGTAATCCTGCAAGTGGGGGCTAAAATACTCAGTAAAAGAGGGGAGTAGCACCTCAGTGCTGGGAAGGAAAGCCCAAGGAATTCTGCTGTCTGCTTTGGAGAGAAACCATGAGAATCCCTTTTTCCTCAGCACAGATTTGGGGCAGCTTTGGACCCCGTGCCCAGAAATCAGCAGCTAAGCCAAGCCTAATTCTGTTGACTGCTATGCTCTGTCCCAGCCTCCAAAACAGGGTGGCCCAGAGTGCTTGGTGGGAATTGTTCTTGCCATCACCTGAGCCAAGCATGGGAATTGTTTGGGTTGGTGTTGGCTGCCGGCAGCTAAAAATGTGCCAAGGGCTGTGCTGATAATTGAAGCAGAGGATGAGCAAGATCTGGTGGCTGTGCTCGTGTTCTGATGTGTTTTGGTTTATCAGCAGGGATGAAACCCAACAGACTTGTCCCCAGATTGGGAAAGCAACATCTCCTGCCAGGGCTTCCTGAAGGAGCTTCCTGCTAAAAACACAGCTCCCGCGGGCAGTTCCTTGGAGACAGAACGTCAAGGCAATGCTTCAAAGGGTCTGTGGCAGCACCAAACAGGGATTCTGCAAACCTCCTCTGCTACATGGCTTGGCCTGGACACAGAAAACCTGAAGGGAAGTAACTTCATCCCTGTTCTGGGAATCATTTTGGCCTGATGGGAAAGAGGAGGAGACCCTGTTTGGATCAAACTCAGTGGCCAAGGAAAGATGTCTCCATCCAGAGATGTGTCAGCAGTGCACACTTTGAAACCCTATGGTTTATAAACCTTTGATGTTGTGCAGGGGGCGTTTTGTGGAGCTGCCTCAGCACAATCCCAGCAGAGGGGAATGGTCTCTGGAAAAGAAGGAGCCTCTCAACATTCCTGGAGAGTACACAGGGCTGGCATCAGTGAGGCGAGCCTGGCAGAGCGTTCCTGTGAGGGGGAGTGACAAAGTGACAAAAACGGATGTGGTGCAGCTGGTGCTGTCTCGCAGTGGGGTAGCTGAAGGCACCGGGGACACTGATTTCCAAGGATAACAGCAGGAAACTCTTTCTTCCTCTGCTTCCCACGTTTTGCACGCTCTGCAAAGACCTGAGTGATGGGTTGCAGGCCAGAATTTGGCGTCAACACATTAAGCCGTGCTCATCCTGGCTTATCTCCTAGTCTTTTTAACTTTTGCAAACATTTTTGGGACCTTGATGTACATCAGAAAGGGGCTCCTGTGCCTGGTGGCCGTCCCCCCTCAGTGACCCTCTGTGTGAAGACATGGATGTTCTGAGGGCACTGAGAGCATGAGGTTGGCCAAATGCCACTTTGGACATCTCATTCCAGGAGATTTCTACTGACTCAGTAATTCTGCTGCATGCCCAGACTCAGAACTGTCACCCCAAGCTAATCATTAAAAAGCAATTAATAGTTTCTGAAGCGAGAGGATTCCTTCCTTCAAAACTCAGCGATTTTGAGTTGCATCAACCTGAACTGCACCACCTCCATCAGGGGCAGAAGCCCAGAGCAGTCCCTGACCCGCAGGGCACCTTCTCCATGGTTTTTTGCACATCCAAGAGGCCGTTTATCCATGCTCCCCTAGATGCCTGATGAGAACTCCACAGAGGAGCAACCTGAAGCTAAAAAGAATTGAATTCCCATGTATTTCACCAACCAACAGCACCTTTTCCTATACTCTAATCCCAAACTTCCCATGAGAGGTATTTCCAGAAAGCCTACAGCATGAAATTACCCAAAAAAAACCCTGAATTTCCTGCCTGGAACCTTCTTGACAAGAACCCAAACCTCTCTCCATGCCTCAGTTTCCTGGCTGGCCCCCAGCTCCTGGGAACAGCATGAGCTAATGCTGGTGTAGTGCTCTGATGATGTAACCCCTTCCCAGTGATTACCACAGTCTGACAAAGCCTAAAATTGGCAGCACTGGCCCCCTGCCAGCTCTGTCCCGTGAATGGTGACTCATCTTTCCTGGCTGTGCCGTGTCCTGTGTGTGACGGTGACACGTGGCACGGAACAGACGGGGTTTCATCAGCGCTCCAAAAATAAGAGCCAGAGACAAGGTGGCAAGGTGGTGGACAGAGAAGCTGCAGGTGGGGATGGGCGGAGGGATGACGCCTCTCTTTGGGCTGGCTCCAAATCCCATTGGAAAAAATTAAAAAAAAAAAAAAAGCTGTCCCTGGCTCGGAAGGCTCTTGGATCCCACGGCGCTGGGACAATACGGGTGATGATGGGACAAGCTGTCCCATGCCAGTGTGCCTCAGGCTTGGCCTGCTCTCAGCATGCCAGAGAGAGGCGTCCTCAGTGCCACTGCCAACTGTGGAGATGGCTTTTTGATGCTGCTGGGAGTTGGCCGGGGACCAGAGGCTCCTTTCCAGCAGGGCACCAAATTGCTCCCCGTCATCCGGCTTTGGTGGGAAGGAGGGGAAGGCAGGAACAGAGCCATATGCCCCAGTCTGGCAGAGCACTGGAGTCATATGAGTGGCCTCCCAGGCGAGATGCTCATGAGTTCAGAGCTATCTGGGCCTCCTTGGGCTGCTGGTGAACATTTAAAGGGAAATTGTGGTGGAGTCAGGATAAATTTTCAGGGTGGATTATCCCAGAGCCTCCCTGCCTGGCAAGCACACGATTGGTGGGGTCCTTTTCCCACCTGGGAATGAGCAGCTGCTTTTCTGCTCGTGCCTCTTCTGTCACAGGAAACAAGGGCTGGGTGATGGACGTCTCCCACTTCTTTTAATCCCCAAGAAATGATGTGAGGGAAAAAGGAAAAAAGAATATATGCCTTTGGGCAAAGCTTTAGCATCTCTTTTTCCTCATGATCTGACTCAGAACCTGAGCCAAAGCCCAGAGTGTGACTCTGGTAGATCTTGTCCTCATCCCATCTCCTGTTTCTGAGGACTTTATAAGGCAAAGACTTCTTTAGTCATACAGTCAAGTTGTCTTGGTGGATCTTAGGAAAAAATGCATCAGTCAAGAAGAGGATTCCTGCTCTGGAGAAAGGACTTTCCCACATAGCATCTGCAGATGTCAATTGAATTTTGCACTGATCCCCAGGAAATCTGGTGCCTGTGTAGAATGAACCCTGGTTTATTTATGAGGTTATGGGACTCTGCATAAATGAGGACAGTTTTGTCCTGTGAGATCACAGAGATTGTGTTTGGAGATTTGGATTCCTGTTTGAATATTGTTGAACACACCAGCTCGGCCCAGGCCAGCATGAAGGGTCTTGGACTAACTTTTAGTGCTCCTTCACGTGGTGAAAAGGATGAAATTTCACATCTCATGAGTCTCTTCTTCACTTTCTTTGGGATTTTAGTCTCTTCAGTTGTGTTCAGGCCAGTGTTGATGTCATTTGAAAATCCCATTTTTGAACACCTACAGGCCGGAGGTCCCTTTCTAACTCAGTTGACCAGTTGAGTTCTCAACTAAGTGACAGAGAAAATCATCTTTAGTTTGCCCCTCCAAAAATGATCATAAATTATCATAAATGGACTCAAGATATGGTACAGAGGAGGGAGAACATGATAAAAAACAGGACTTTGCTTTGGAAAGAACAAAATGATTTGCAAACTCCACCAGGGTAATCCTGCAGCCAGCACACATCTGTAGCTCAGATATCTGAAACCCATTTTAATGCCTAATTTGTAACACTCTGCTTAAAAAAAAATGACCTCCCTCAACCCCATAAGTTAATGTTGCTTTTCCTTAAATAAATGAGCAGCCCCATCCTACTTTTGAGGGCTGTGGAGAGTGCAGACACCTCCCAAAATCCCCGAGATTCCAGCAGGACTTTGCAAAAGGAAGGCTTAAGCTGCAAGTTTCTTTCAGAGCAACTGCAGGGTTATCGAGGAGGTGGACACAGCATCTGTGGAGAGATGTGGCTTTTTTTGGAGGGAGAGACCCTGTGCCGCAAACTGCAGCCTCATGCAGGCAGAAATCTTTGCGTAAAGAACTCGTGACATGAGTGGAAGGACGTCGGGGCTTCTGCTAAATCTCATTAAGCCTTAAAGAAGCCACGTGGAAAAAAAAAATTAAGTGAAAGCAAACCTCTTTAAGAGGAGATTTATGCCAGAAAAACTGGAATCCCTCTCACCTCCCTGCCTGCCTAGAGGTTGGGTGTCTCCTTTAAGCTGGTTTGATCTGCTCCTTCCCTCTCAGCACAGAGGAATTGGCACCTCTGCGGGGTGA
This sequence comes from Eopsaltria australis, assembly GCA_034509425.1. Taxonomy (NCBI): domain Eukaryota; kingdom Metazoa; phylum Chordata; class Aves; order Passeriformes; family Petroicidae; genus Eopsaltria; species Eopsaltria australis. The sequence continues at coordinate 888,144 of JAVTVJ010000612.1, forward strand.
AGTGGGTTAAGGATGGTTTGTTCTGCAAGGAGTGAGGTGGATTATCTGCTGGGAGTGATTATGGAATGAGGATCTGGGTTGCTGGGCTTTTTCTGTTGTTAATGTTACATCTTCCCCCTGCAAATACGTGATTTAAATCAGGGGAAGTCCTCTGGCCATTGTTGCCCAAGAGTCTGAGTGATGGACACCCTTTTATCCTCTCCTAAGCCTCAGAACAGTCAGGATGACTGAGGGACAATGCTGCATCCTCTCCAGCATCCCATCCCCTCCTTCAGCCTAATCCTAAGGAGAGGTGTAAATGCAAATTCCCTGGAGAAAGGTGCTGCTGGAGGTTGAGCATCTCATCCCACCTCCTTCAGCTGCTTTGGACATGGGCAGATCCATATTTTGGATCCATCCTTTTCCCCTGACCTTCCCTTGATCCCCTGTTGTTCTTCCCTTGACAACCAGCTGTGGCTGTAGCAGATGAATCCTTCACAGAGGGCATGCCTACCAGCTCCAGCTCCTTCCATGTGGATATTCAGGAGCTGATGTTGTTCCATTTGCTCCACCAACCAAAGGATCCCAGGCTCTCAGTGTGCACCTTCCACTGCCCACCTGCTGGAATACAGGGAATTCTCACCTCTTTTCTCTCCATGCTCTTTTCTGCTCTGCCTCAGGCAAGGGCAGCTGAGGTGGGATCTGCTCTGCCTTGTGCTGGGGATGTGACAAAGGAATGAATCCTGACCCTCATGAAATCCCAGGGGTCTTGTCCCAAACTTTACTGAGGCTCGGTCTTGGCCTCAAATTCCAGCTCCAGCACTTCCGCTGCTGGACATTCTCACTTTTGGGTGAAACTGCCCTGTTCTTTGAGTGCTGAAGGAACAACAGGCACAGGTCCCACCCAACCCTCACACACAGGTGACTCTCAGAGTCAAATAATTGTTGCAAGGCATGATGAGGGTTTTTTTTCTTCCACCCACCCAATAGATTGAAACCTAGGAAATTAAGCATTATTCTGATTGTATCCCCTTCTACTCATCCTTCCAAGATCAGCCTTCCTGCCACCATGTTGGGTGGCAGAAATGCTTTGGAGGAGATGCTCTGAGTGTGAGTAAAGACCTCCAGTGTGTTCACTCTTCTTTCCTCAATAGCTCTCTGAACAAGGAATTAGGAGACAAAAGCAAAAGCTCCTGATAGCCATTCCAATAACTCCCTTTCTAAAGCTCCTTAAATAGAAGTTGACCTGTCTGGGGAAAAGTGGAGCCTGGGCTTGGCATTACAATCCAAAGTGCAGGGAGAGCTGGGGCTTGGAGGAGGGATGTATGCCACAGGAAATGGTGAACTGACCTTGCCTGGCACTGAATGAATCCATAAGAATCTGTTGGGGAAGCAGCTGGAGTCTGGACACAGCAGCAGGGGCTGTACCTGGGCTTTGAAGCCCTTCCCTGGGCTGTTTTCCCAGTGTGCATCCCCCAGGGATGCAGCTGATGCTGTCCCTGTTTAAAGGCAGAACTGGCCCCTTCCTGTGACCAGCCACGCTCCCACAGACCCGATGAGCCGGGAGAGACTTGATTTGATTTTTAAACACACTGCCTTCCTCACAGCATCCATCTCCCTGTGCTTCCCGCCTGCTTTGAGGGGAAATCTTTGATGCTCCCTTTCACAACGGCTCCTCTCAGCATTTAATTTGCTTTTATATAATTATGGACCGACCGCGAGAAGGAGAAGGAGGAGGAGGAAGAGAGAAGCCCTGAACGGGCATGGAGGAAACCTCGCACCGGAGTCAAGGAGCGCTGAGCAAGCTCCGCCGCTCTCATCCATCAGCGCCCGCATCCCTGGCACAGGCAGAGAAGGATGCAGGGAGAGGATGCGCTGGGGACCCGGCGAGCTCGGCTGCTGGAGCGTGGCGAGCAAAGAGCCCTCCAGGGCTCGGGGAGGCAGGCGGGGACGTGCGCTGCCTTGGAAGAGAGCGCAGCCGGCTCGGCGCGCTGGAGGAGCAGAGGAACTGCAGAGCCGAGGAAGGGAGGGCAGGGGGATGCTGGAAAAATGATGCAGCTCGTTCAGTGGATTAGGCAGCCGCGCCTGGAAGTGGAAAAGTGGAAGAGCCACGGATTTGGAAGCCTGGAGGGGATTATTCTCCCGCCTTGTCTGACCCGCGGCACAAACAGAGGCCAACAAACTTCACCCGGCGCTTTCTGCGGCGAGCCCGGCAATCTGCAGAACGCCCTGGCAAACCTCCTGGGCTGTGATTTCTGCATTTTCACTCGGGTTAATAGCGTTGGAAGCAGCAGGAAAAGAGGGCTGGCAAACGTGAGCCGTTCTAGCAGGAGTTGTGGAAAGGCATATTCATCATGTCAGCACTTTGGAGGCCTGGAGAGCTCGTGATGAGAGGTTTCAGGAAAAGACTGCATAAATAGGAGGAGGGAGGCCTCTGCAAACAACTGTGATGGACGTGCTGGAAGTACAGAGGAAAGGGAGAGTGATCGGGCTCCCTGATGCTATAGGTAGTGGTGACCTTGGCAAAACCAGCAAAATTTAACCCCAAAATGAATTCCAATTTCAGTTTCCACCTCAGCTCCAAAAACTCCTCAGAAATGACCAGGCTGTCTTTGGGAAGCTGACTGTCACCCCCGGTGAATCGAGCAGGGGCTGAATAACCCAGCAGCTCCACTGCTGGTCCTTGGAAAGGACAATTGTCCCTCAGGCTGGACAGTCCCAGGCTGCCAGCACGGCCATGGGCTGGGAGAGCTGCTCATCCCAGGAAATCCCAGGCCATGTCCATCTCAGCTGGGATGGATGCCCCATGCTCAGCACATCACAGCAGTGATGGGCATCAGAACTGGCAAAATATTCCCTGTGGTGCCTTCCAGACCTCATCTTATCTGCCTGCCTTTGAAACCTCCACTACATCCCTGTCCCTACACTTCACTGCCTTCAGCCTCTCTTTTCCTGGGCCTGGTGAGAACCATGGTACCAAAGACAAGACCTGAATTCCTGGGCACTCATCAGAAAAGGTCCTACAGCATTTAGATCTTTTAAAAAAACCCATTTTTTTTTTTACACTTGACACAATCAGAGCATTGCATGGGCATTGAACTATTTGTCTTCACCACACAAACTCAAATCTGGCCAGTTTTATCACCCTACTTATGTCAGAAGGGAAACTGAGGCAGGGAATGGCTGCATTTGCCCAGTGCCAGGCAGCAGAGCCTGCCTGCCTCCTCCTGACAACACCATCATTCCTTTAGCCTGGACAGGGCGTGGAAGAGCTGAATCCCATCTCCTCCTTCACACTGCCTTTTTTTTTTTGGTCCCATCAGAGGAACAAGCAGGAGTTTTACCCAGCGAACTCAGCAGAGATTTGTCCCAAAGTGGCAGCGCCCAGCCAGGGCGTGGGGAACGAGCACCACACCCATCAGCTGCTGAGCACTGGGATCAGAGGGGAGAGGCTGGAAAGGTGGGAGGAGAGAGAGGGGGCCACTTACATGGTAATGTTTCTGCACGGTTCTTTTGGATCATTATGCAGAGCTGTAGCACCAGTTGAGGGGCGCTCTCGAGGAAGGTTTCCAGGAGGCGCAGCATGTTTACGTCTGCATATTCGTACATCATAGCCCAGTAGAAACGCCGCTGGTGTTCCTTCCGCCTCTGGCTCTGGATCCCCAGGTACATAGTTCGGATATACCTGCAGGAAACAGGAGGGAAAAGCTGGGAGTGAGGTGTTGGAGTGCAGCAAAAACCTGTTTGGGGATTCTGGGGAGACATCGGGGTTTGCACAGTTCGGATCCTTCCTGCAAGATCACTTTTAGAATCCGACCAGTCATTAATGTTGGAAAAGGCCTCCAAGATCATCAAGCCCAACCTTAAACTGGATGCCACCCTGAGAACAAAACCAAATAATGAAGTGGGTTTTGTATTGCAAGAGTGGGAAAACTTTAACTGGTATCACCCAAATGTGATGCCTGGGGGTAGGAAATGCATTTGGAGCATGAGAAAGCAACTCCCTCACCTGATTTTCATCATGAGAAGAGAACCTACATGAAAAATACTGGTCCTAACACTTGGAAGCAGCTTGTGAGGCCGTCTAAACCCCTTCAGCTGCTCCTCTCACAGACCCCAGAGCTCAAGAAATGGTTGGACAATGCCCTCAGGCACATTGCAGGATTCTTGAAATTGTCCAGGAGTTGGACTTTGATGATCCTTGTGGGTCTCTTCCAGCTCAGAGAATATTCTGTGATTCTATTACTTGACCCCATTTCATCAGAGGTGGAGACACCACCTTCACCTGCAGCACAGATCTGAAAGGCTACAGTTTGTCCCTGGTCAGCTTTGAGTCTTTGGGCAATGTTGGAGTAGAAGGAGGTGTCTCAAGCATGGACAGACACAGCTCTACCATTGCCTCTGTCTCAGGACTCGTGGCATTTAAGAAAAGACCCCTAACAGGGTCCTTTCTAATGCTTGCTGGTATCACAGAATCCCAGAGTGGTTTGAGTTGGAACGGACCTTAAGGATGATCTTCTTTCAATCCCCTGCCATGGGATCCTGATTCCACTATCCCAGGTTGCTCCAAGCCCCATCCAGCCTGGCTTTGGACACTTCTAGGCATTGACAACCTAATGCTGAGTCTTTTTCCTTCTCATCCTGAGCAGTGGCTGTAACCTCGTTCGGGATGGGAAGCATTTCACCTAATGCCGACCCTAAAGCCGGTCACCTGAGCCGGTCAATCGTTGGAAATGTCCCCTCCCGGGACTGTTCATCTGTCCCAGCTCCTCTGCCAGCGCGGCACTGGGAACAAGCGCCTTCTGGAGGCTCTGGGAGGGGCTCACGGCACAAACTGGGGCTTGGCCAAAACGATTAGATCATTCCCTGCCACTCGGGCGAGACTGCACAGCCGGCGAGAGCAGGAGGGAAGGACGCGAGCCTGGGCAGCCTCTGGATCTCCGAATTCCACCCAGGCACGGGGAGCTGGGAGAGAAGCAGAGGCAGCTCCGCCAGCCCTGCCCTTTCTCCAGCATCTTGTCCTTGCTGCCCGCTCGCAGCTGGCTGGCTCGGGAGGCGAAAAATCCCGAAAGAGGACGGCAAGGACACCAAAAAATGACGCAACGAAGCCACCAGATGGGGCTCGACACTCGAGAAAATGCGGCGCCAGTCACATACGACACTGGTGACACTGGTGTGACATCCACAGCAGACCCCGAGTGGGATGGAGATGGCCGTGGAGCACCTGCTCTTCCAACACGCCCAAATCCATCACCTGCACTTGGCATTTCCATGGAAGAGCCCAGCCCAGGAGCTGCAGCACCGTACAACCATCCTGCCTTCCCTTCACCCATGCCAGGAATTAAATAAACGCAGTTTAGCTGGAAAGTCAAAGTCAGGGAGAGAGTCACGGCTCAAGGAGAAAGCAGAGAAAAGCAGAATGCAACTGGTTTTTACAACATCAGCGACACAGGGCCAGCAAAAGCCAAGTGTGGTGCCCATAGGGTGCTGCCCACCCATCACCTCTGCCAAACTCCTTCCACCAAACCCCTCCTGCAGTCTTGGATGGTCCCCCCCTCCCCAGAAGCTCCAATTCCTGCTGGTACACAAAACCTAAACTCCTCTTTGGAAGGTTAAACCACTCATTTCTCATCACTTCAGCCACAGACAAGAAGAATTTATTGGTTTTCACCCTGCAGCAGTATTTTACCTGTTTGCACATAGTTGCCATGTAAACCTTTCTTTTCTCCAGATTAAAAATATCACAGTTCCATAGAATCATAGAATCATTAAGGTTTGAAAATACCTCGAAGATCATGGAGTTCAACTGCTTCTCCAGCACTGCCAAGGCCACCACTAAACCATGTCCCCAAGTGCCACATCCACATGGCTTTTAAGTCCCTCCAGAGATGAGGACTCCACCTGAGCAGCCCTTCCCAATGCCTGATAACCCTTTCCCTGAACAAATTCTTCCTGATGTCCAGCCTAGACCTTCCCTGGTGCAACTTGAGGCTGTTTCATCTCATCCTGTCCTTTGTTCCTTTGGAGCAGAGCCCAGCTTCCCCCTGGCTTCCCCCTCCTGTCGGGGAATTGGAGCGGGCAAGAAGGTCCCCCCTGAGCCTCCCTGTCTAAAGAAAAAATTTCTTTCAGTGCCTTCTTGCAGCTCACATTTCCTACACCTCTACTCTCCCACACTGCTGCTCCCAACAGCTGTCTCCAGTTTGGAGTTGTTTTTAAGACCATCTTTACTTTTCCCAGCCCTTCCAGGTTGGCTGAACCAAACTGCAACGATGACATTGAGCCACTTAAAAAGATTAAGAAGAAATTATCAGAAGGAACACAATGATTTCTCCTGGATCTCTGCAGCTGGGTTGAATCTCCCAGAATTCACCACCAACCACACTGTTTAAGCATAAATGTTTCTCTGTGGTCACAGAGAGAGCACATGACACCAATCCATGGAGGCAGAAAACATGGAAAAATATTTAAATACGTGGGGCTGACACAGTGTCCTGATCCTGTCTCCATCAGTGGCACAAGGACCAAGTTCTCCCTGACTGCTGAGCCCACAGCCTTTGGCAAAGCTCACCTGCATTGTGCCTCTTCCATGGATGGGGAAACTGAGTTAGAGAGCACCAAAAAGACGCTGTCAAAATTTTTTTAGCATCACGCCTCAGATCTTTTAGTGCTGCCCCCTGTCTCTAAACCCCCCATGAGTGGAGCACAGCCCTACCTGCTGATGCTCCTCCATCCAGAGTGGACATCATTCCTTCACATCATAAATCCCAGCCCTCCCCAATCTGACCCCAAAGGACAAATTTGTCCCTATCCTATGGGATTGTGACCTCAGGAACAATGTGAGCAAAGCAGCTCCAAGGACCATTTGGAGCTAAAAGTAAATTAACTCCCATTTTTTTTCTCTTCAGTCCATGAAAAAAATATGGTGCTCTGTCTTCAGCATCCTTCAGACCCAGATCTGGCAAAGAGAGGAAAGGGAGGACTAAAATCCCATTCCTTCTTGATGCCAGTGGATTGTGAGAATAACTGGGAAAAATAATATTTCCACCTTGTGGGCTTCCAGCAATTAATTAATTCATTAATAACCTATTTAATTAATCAACGTAAAATTTCACCCAGCTCCAACATTGATAATTCTTAACCCTATTTCCAAACACCAATTTACAAAACCAATGTAACCAGTTTAATTCCAGTTATTTATTTGATTTAGTTCTTTGAGGGTCTTTCCAACCTTTCCTAACACTGGTTAAGTGTAGACAACTTAAGAAGAATGAAGAAAAAAAAAAAATCAATGTCATTTCGCCTGAAATTCGTTGTTCTCGGTCAAGCTGGTGGCAAACAGGCTTCTATAATTAGACTTTTAAATCCATATTCAGGCCTGATCTTCAATCTTTAGCAACACGATGCTTCCTCTTATGTCAGTGAAAACCATTCACTGCTCCATGCTTTTGAAAATCAGGCTAATTTATTTATTTAAGAGCTTAATTTTGGATACAGGAGCCTAACTTTGGGCTTCTTATCTTTTTTTTTTTTTTCCTGAATGCTGGCTATTTTTATATAGGAGTGTGTGTATTTGTGTGTATTTTTAGTTCCAAGTCTCATCACGGCTTCAAGAGATAGAACTAACTTGGGGTTGGGAGGGGGATTGGGGTGATTTTTTTTTTATTATTTTATTTTTTTAGTGCACAAAGGATTGGCTGTCCCCTCCCTCCTGGCAGGGCTCCCAGAATTCCTGTTGGTATAATTACCCTTGTGCTTATTTACTACGTATGTCACAGCAGCACACGGGCTGCTCGGGTCAAAGTCACTGCTGTCCCTGCACCAAAGCGCCTTTTTGGGGAGCCAAATCCACCAAATGTGGTCAAAGAACCTTTGGGAAGAGCTGCAGGGGCCCACCAGGAGGGAGAAGAGGAGATGCTCCTGCCCTAAAAGCACAACCCACCCTGAGCTCTGTGGAAAAAGCTGCTCCATGTGGGTGTCTGAGGCTGAGACTCTGGTTTTGAATCATGGAACAAAACAAACCCAAGATCAGCCTTTGTCCTTGGCCAGCTGGCAAGGCTCGACTCCATGTGGCTGCATCCATCTAGTTGGCCCTGGCCAAAATTTCCAGGGATTTTGTTGACAGTTTTACAGGGTGAACTATTGCAGGGTCGTGGATTTACAGCTGGATTTACAGAGGTGGCTCCCAGCGTCAGCAGGAAATGCAGGAGGATGCCTCTGGAAAGGGCTGGTTGAGGGGAGGAGGTTGTGGATGTGTAAAAGGGCTGTGGGAGCTCAGAAAGGCCCATCAGGACATCTGGGCTGTGCTTTGAGGGCAGAAGGGTCCTGGTGGCCTGTCCCACACAGCCACAAGGGCAGGAATCTCAGGTGTAACAGTCTGGCCACTTTTCCTCAGGCCAATGGACCAAGACACCAGAAATGAACTCTGTCATCCTCCAAAACCAGGAAACTTCCTCCATATTCAGCACTGGCAATGATCCCTGGCCCTTACAGATCACTGAAACCTGCACAGGTTGTGATGACTTGGGAGAGTCCAGACATGCCTGGAGCAACCTAATGATTACACTCAGAATTTGGCATGGAGTCACAGAATATCCTGAGTTGGAAGGGACCCACAAGGATCACTAAGTCCAACCCCTGGCCCTGCACAGTGCATGGTGAACCCATGAACAGGTCTTGAAATTGCCTGAGTTATTAGTACAGGTAGATGGAAAATGGATTTTGCTCATGCTCAGCCTTCTGGTGGGGTGGGATGCTGGAGAGACAGCTCTGATGCTGTGGGAGCACTGCTGTGTGGCAGCCAAAACATCGGGGTGTTACCAACACCTTCCCAGCTCCAAATGCCAAGCACAGCAGTGTGGGGGCTGTTGTGGGGAAAACAAACTCCGTCTCAGCCAGACCCAACCACAGAACCACAGAATCTTTGAGGCTGGGAAATATCTCTGAGATCAAGTCCAACCAGCAACCCAGCACCACCATGTTCAACACTAAACCATGGCCACAAATGCCATCTCCACACTTCTTGAACACTTCCAGGGATGGTGGTTCCACAACGTGATGGGGATGCCACAATGTCACACAGTGTGGCACAGCTCAAGGCTGTTCCCTCTCATCCTGTTCCTGCTCCCTGGGAGCAGAGCCCAACTCCCCTGGCTGCCCTCTCCTGTCAGGGAGTTGTGCAGAGCCACAAGGTCCCCCTGAGCCTCCTTTTCTCCAGGCTGAGCCCCTTTCCCAGCTCCCTCAGCCTCTCCTGGTGCTCCAACCCCTTCCCCAACTCTGTTCCCTTCCCTGGACACGCTCCAGCCCCTCAATGTCTCTCTCATTAAGAGGGTCCCAGAAGTCTGGAGGTGCCCCAGCAGTGCCAGCACAGTGGGTAGTCACTGCCCTGGCCCTGCTGGCCACACTGTTTCTGGATATTCCAGCCAGGAAGCCCTTGGGCATTCAGGAATGTCCTCTGACACCACAGGAGCATGGGTGTGACCTTGGTGATGTGGCAGCAACACACCTCATATGGATGGGCACCATCCCATGGAGAAGGCACCAACCTTCTCCCTGGTGTTGGAGGAAGAGGATGGGAATGGGGAGTGTCATTCACCCTCCTGCCACCTCGTCCTCTTGCAAGGGGCCTCGTGCACTGGAGGGTGTTCCCACATTAAAATCCCTCTCCTTGGAGAGGAGGAAATGAGGACTTGTGTAACTGCTGGGCTGGAAGGCTCGGAGCAGAGGCTGCCTGAACATCCCCTTACAACGAGGTTACGTGAGGCCAGATCTCAGCTGGAGCGAGCTGGCATCCACAGGGCTCTGGCAATTTACACCAGCTGCGGCTTTGGCCCGCTTTTTTAATTTTAATGAATTATTTTCATCCTAACTGATGTAAAAAGAATAGGAGATGCAGCGCTGGAGCGACGGGAGCAGGAAAGTGAAACGCTGTCTATTAAAAAAAATCAGACTCAAACTTAGAGCTGCCATCACCATTAACGTGCTCAATATCAACATTTGTTAGTTGTTTTTTCTTGGTTATAATGTCCCATGCCAGTGACAAGGATTCACAGATGGATTATTATTGTTCCTAGTTCGAGTATCAAAATAGGAATTACGGGGTCCCATCCAGGTGCTGAGATTCCCCAGCTTTGTCTGGCTGCTCCCACGGCATCAAAACTCTTCCAGAACAAGGGGGTGCATCCCAGCTATCTTTAGGGAATTGTTCCTTGTCTGGCCAGAGCTTATTTTCACCACTGCTGGTTGTGCTGGGGCAAAACTGTGCTGAACTGGGAAAAGATCATTTCCCACCTCAAAATCAAGCAAGGGATCCTTATTTCTGCACAAACTCTAATCCAGCCTCCTCACAGGTCATCCCAACCCCACACACCTAAATCATCATTTTGGTGATCTTCATGGAGGCCCTAAAGTTCAGAACTGGTGTTCTCGGTGCTTTCTGACAGCTTTGGGGGATTTTGTCATGCAGTTTATACCTAAAAAGTGAATAAAATGCAACAAGAAGTGTTTTCATCAAGGGGTTTAGTCCTTCTGCCTTGCGGCTTCTGATCTCCGTCTTACCTACTTGTTTCTATCAGTTCCTATTAAGAAATTAATAATTTGTGTTAGAAACTCTCTCTTTTTGCTAAATGTGCAACTGAAATTTTGTGTTTGAAGGAATGATTACCCCAGACTTCTGCTGCACAGGAGAAACTGTTGCAATTTCATATTCCAAGCCAGTCTGAAGCTGTTTTAGAGCACAGATGGCTTTACTACACACCAACCTCAAAAGATGCATCTGATTTATAAAGCTTATGTTGGGCAGGATCATATCATGGAATCACAGAAGAATTTTGGTTGGAAGGAGATTTTAGGGGTCTGTGGACCAAGGCTCCCATCCAAGTGGGGGAAACTTTGAAGTTAGAGAGGGTTGGTCACAGTCTGGTGCGGTTGAATTTTGAAAATCTTCGAGGATGGAAATTCCACAGCCCCTCTGGGTAACCTGTTCCAGCATTTAACCCCAAGCCCTGCAGAATCATGGAATTTATTTGGCTTGGAAAAGACATCTTGGATCACTGAGTTCAACCATCAACCCAGCATCATGGGCACCACCAAACCATGTTCTCAAGTGCCACATCCACAGGTTTTTTGAACATTTCCAGGGATGGTGAAACGATTTTCAGCCCAAGATCACTTCCACTTACTTGAAGAAAATCTACAAATCAGATGCTCCTTGGACAGAGTAAATTCCATCAAATAATTGGACAGAGATAATAAAATCATGACACTGTAGGATTTTTAAGATCTGGTTCCAACCGTTTCAGTATTTGCAGGCTGATTTAACCCATGGCTGATAATCTGGGGGATCTGATACCCAAAACAGGGCTCTGTGATTGATGATTCCTGAGCAATGTCCCCAGCTCCTCTGAAATTGTTGCTTTGGTGGCAGTGCCATGTGAAGGGGACATAAACCTACACCCCCACCTCTGGGGCAGCGCTCCTGGTCTGGGTTCAAATCCCTTTTTACTGATGGTTTAAGCAGATATTTGGGACTGTGAGAGCACAGGCAGGGCTGCAGGTGTGATTTCATCCTGCTGACAGACACTGGGGTCACAACCTCCAGCAGCTGCACAGGGCAGGAAAGTGGGGCAAGGGCATCACTGCAGATAAAACTCCAGAGGCCAAAGGTGCAGGAGCTGCTCGTGTTGCTCCAGCTGGGGGATGTTTCTGGGATTTGTCTCTGTGACTGCTCTCCTTCCCCAGCTGCAGAGTAATTTTCTCTGACTCACAGGCTGAAAGATCACAACCAGAAGAAGAGAAACAAATCATAAGGAAGTGCTAGCCCTAAATGGCCCCACTTTTTGGCACTGACTTGTCAGTCCTTCCCCAGTCTGGCTGTTACTGACCTATCAGTGCTTGGCCAGAGCCTGTCCAGTGTTTCTTCATTTGCAAAAATAGCCATGAGTGTGTTGTTGGCATATTCACCACAATCCCCAATTTTGGAAGCAGCCAGGCATCCTCTCCTTGCTGCATCCCCACGGGCTGTGGGGTTCCCCTGCATATCCAGATCCCCATTTCCAAGTCTCTACTCAGTAAATCAATACAGAATCAGAGAATAGCTTTGTAGCAGGAGCTACCATTGTCTCGACCCAGGCTCGTAGAAATCATGTTTGTGTTTTCACTTGTCAATTATTTTGTGAGATGTAGAGCTCTAAAACAGGAATACAAACCCCAAGGCCTCTCCAGCACCATGGCATGAACGCTTTTTTTCTGTTAATTTCAATGTGGGAACCATCTCCATGCTGCATGAAGGAGGAGGCAGAGCAGCGGGGGCTGCTGGAGAGGGTATCCAAGTGATGGGTGCTGCAGAGACATGGTCACAGCATCTATCACACGTGGGATGGCCCTAGCAGTGAGCCAATGCTCTCTTTAATCACGGATTTCCCCTTCTAAGTTAGTTATGAATGCTTAAAGCCCAGTCCCTTCCCTTTTTTGCACATGCTTATTTGCTTAAAGGATACTTCGACACTCGGTGCTATCGCCTCGGGCAAAGCCTTCTGTTTTAAATCAAAGCTGTTAAGAAGCTTTACACAGGGACCAGGAAGTTGGACTCAGACTGAGTTTTTTTTCTGCTTCAAGTGTGCTTGTGAAAATAAGGTTTAGTGTCAGGGCTCTCCTCGTGGAAATAAAGCTGGTCCCAGTCCAGTCAGTGCTGCAGGAACAGCTGAAAGCCTTGAAAGGAAGCAGAGGGGTTTTGATTGACTTGTCTTGGCTCCAAGCAAGGGAAGTTTCAGGGAAATTCCCTGAAATATCAAAGAAAATCCCAAACAAATGCCTGAGGACTTCCAAAATGTGAGTATTCAAGCACAAGATGCTCAGAGGCACACGGGAGCAGTCACCTCACCCTTTGAACAGTATTGGGTCACGTTACAGTGTTTTGACCCAGATGGTCTTGAGCAGTGATTTGGCTTCATGTGGGCTCACCAGAGCCACGGGATGTCTCAGGAGAGGAGAAGCTGGCATTGCTCTGGGATACCAGTCAATGGCAGGGACACATCTTCATCTCCTCACGGAGATCCCTCGGTGGAGGATGCAGAGCAGGAGAGGGGAAAGCTGTGACTTTTATTGCCAGTGAGTCCCTTGGGGATGGAGACACTCTGGGGTTTTATCTTCTAAGGGTTTCCCACTTCCTGAGGGGTGCAACAAACCCCAGTTTGGGGTAGTGGGTCCAGAGATCTGAACAGACACTGCAGATTGCCTGTGCTCTGAACCCTCAAAAACCAATGTGGACCCCCGGATCACAGTAACAAACCTGTGAATTTGTTCCCTCGCTCAGAAGGAGACATTCCCATTCCCACACTCTGGAAAGGATGAGGGGGTCACATCTGTGGCTGGGAGATCAGGGAACAGGTTTGGATTCTAGGAGAGCATTCCCTGAATTTACAGTATTTACTCTCTCCCCGGCCATTGGGGTGACTGATGCTTCACCAGGACCTGAAATCACCAGACAAGAGTTTTCCATGCAGCAAAGCCTCTCCTAACCCCCACGGAGAGTGGCTTTGTAGAGCTGAGCAGGTGGACGCTCCAGGATTTCCAAACAGCACGCCAGAAAAACAGCAGCCAGGAAGGGCTTAGGGGGAATGGATTCTGCTGAGAAAAAGGCGAGCTGGTTCTCGAGGAGCTGGTGCAGCTGAAAAGAAGCTGCTGCCTGCTGCAGAGCTGCCAGGGTCAGAGCTGTGGCTCGCTGCCAGCTGCAGCGCGCTCTGCCCGCCGCTCGCATCCAGAGCAGAGCACCAGGGCTCCCAAGAAAATCCTCGGGATGCTGCTCAGCATCTACCAGGGATGCCTGAGCCCAGCCCAGCCCTGTCAGGGTCCGCCAGGGAGCCGGGACTGTGCGTTCGGCAGCGCATCCCCGGCTCTCCTGTGCCGCAGGGGTCGGAGGCATCCCTGGAGCGAAGCTCCCGACGCGGCGGCTCCGCACGAGGGCTGGGACTGTCGCCTTCGCTTTGCCATCCCTTTGAGGAGAAGGAGCTAAAAATTGGGTGAGCGCCTGTGAAATCCTGGAAGAACAGCCTCAGATCATGGCTATTTTTAGTTCCACAGAAGCTGCGCATACATTAGTGAGGGCCTGCCTTCTCTCTCCGGGCTCGGAGAAATCACACGGTGTCCTCCCAGCCTGCCAGGAAAGAGTTTAACCCTTGTTGTCCCACCACAGGCAGCCCCAGCCAGCTGCACCTCAGCGTGGATCCTGATGAGGACCAGAACAAGGGGGAGAAAGGTCTTCATGGGCATTTTGGCTCTTGCAAAGTAAAGGAGGAATTCGGGGGGATATCTTTGCCCCGTGGATGTTATACCATTGTGTGTGGTGGGAGGAGCAGGGACTGGGAGAAAATTCCAGCACAGAAATGGAATTTGACTGCCACCACCACCAGCCCTGGCTGAGGAACACCACACTACAGGCTGAGAGGGGCAGGGAGCAGTTCAGAGTTTGCAGAACCTGAAAGTTGATTCCTCAGCCCTGGTGACCTCCGTGATGGCCAGGACAGATGCCAATCATGAACTGCCACGTGTTGCCTTCAATTCACCCACCACAGAATTACAGACTCACAGAATGGTTTTGGTTGGAAGGGAATTTAAACCTCATCTCATGCCACCCCCTGCCATGGGCAGGGACACCTTCCACTATCCCATGTTGCTCCAAACCCCATCCAGCCTGGCCTCGGACATTTCCAAGGGTGGGGAAATTAAGCACCATGAGCTACTTAATCCAGGTCTGCAATCTTTTAGCCGCACAATTGCCTGGCTTTCCCTCATCACCACACGAGCTCCTCAGATCCTTGGTGTCAAATCTCCTTCTGCCACTGGCTGTGTCTCCACTCCAGACACCACTCCAGGAAATCCATGGCTGGGACACAAAAGAGGAATGAGGTCAGGGATGAGCTCACCAGCCTGCCCGAACACGCGATGCCTCCCAGCTCACAATTAACAAAAAATTAATTGCAACGCTTATTCCTACACTTTTTTTCTCGGAGGGATGAGGAGCAAAGGCTGATCCCTGCACTTCACACCCACAGCTCCTGTCAGCTCCGCTGCCCGTGCACTTTCACATTTTCCAGCTCTTTAATATTTATTACCTCTGCTGCTTTGTATTGCTCATCA
This sequence comes from Eopsaltria australis, assembly GCA_034509425.1. NCBI lineage: Eukaryota > Metazoa > Chordata > Aves > Passeriformes > Petroicidae > Eopsaltria > Eopsaltria australis. The sequence continues at coordinate 903,255 of JAVTVJ010000612.1, forward strand.
GCTATTCCTGGCCAGAGGAAATGTACAGGCGGGTTCTGGAGCGTGCACATTCCCTGTTCTTTGAGGGGGCTGTGACTACAACAGCACCTCTCAAACACTCTCTACTGGCCCAGCGCAGCCTCCTGGGGCTTTGGAGAGACAGGAGAGTCAGGCAAGCCACACCAGCCCCTCACAGTGGCTTCCCAAATTCCCAGGATGTCTTAAACTGTTAGGAGAGGAGACACAGCCTTTTTGGAAGGTACAGGAACCCTTCCATTCTGCTCATCCCTGCAGAAACATCCTTAGGAAGTTCACCTGAGCATCCTTCTCTGCTTCACTCGCTGTTGTTTTCCAGGTCTCCTCCCAGCCCTGTGATTAACCATGGGTCTGACAGCAGCTTTGCCTGCATGCAGGACTTCTCCCAGCTGCTGGGGGCTCCCAGTAAGGATATACATAATAAAACTGAGCAAGTCAAGCTATGCAGGAGCCTGTGGGTGGCTGTACTTGCTGTTGTTTCATTTAATAAGTAATTGAATTAAAACTGGTTCTAAGCAACATTGCAAAGAGGACCACCTTGAAGTGGTCATGTTCAGAAGAACCAGCCCAGGCACAGCACTACCCAGTATCACAGCATTTTTTTCTTTCCCCTCTTCTCCTACTAATTTAAAAGGAGCTTTCTGCTTGAAGCTTAATAAAAGTGAAGCCACCTGACCACGTCCTCGCTCCACCACCCTCCGGGTGCAGCTGAGCCTTCTCGTGCCAGCAGCCAGTTTATCCAAGTGACACAAATGAGGTCACAGGAGCTTTCTACCAGCCAGCAGCATCTGGGAGGCGAGGTATGGAATCCTGCAGCTCAGCCCACGGGAGGGATGTTCATGCACAGTTAGGTGCAGAAATGGAGGCAGAGAGGTTAAGTGACTTCCCCCGGGCGAGTGGTGGTTGGTGGGGTTTAATTTAGAATGGGATGGGATGGAGTGGAGTGGAGTGGAATGGAAAGGAATGGAGTGAAGAGGAGGGGAGTGGAATGGAATGGAATGGAATGGAATGGAATGGAATGGAATGGAATGGAATAGGATAGGATAGGAAAGGATAGAATAGAATAGAATAGAATAGAATAGAATAGAATAGAATAGAATAGAATAGAATAGAATAGAATAGAATAATTCCAGTTGTTAAGGCACCTGAAAAGACCATCAAGCCCAACTTCCAGCTGGGGAGGTCCCTTTCTCCCTGTCCCTGCTGGATGGGCTCCTTTTGGAAGCATGAATCCAAAGGAAAGAAAGCCTTTCATTTTCACACACGTCCTTTCGTGTGTGCACCTCCCGCTGCTCCAAATGCTTCCCCAGCCCATTTGGATGCCTCTCACACGCCTGCTCCAGCCCAGGCAGCTGCCCTGCCCTGCGTGGAGGATGTTTGCATTAACATTGACTGTCGTAGCTGCTTGGACGAGATCTATCCCAGAAGCACCAATAAATTGCTGAACGCATTGATCCAGACGTGACTCAGGAGCCACCACTGAATAATCTCCCTCGGCACCTTCCCCTGGCTGAGCCCCGGCAGAGTTTCTGCTCCCCTCAGCAAAGCAGTGGAGGTCTCTTCCATCTTGCACTTCTCCAGGGGCAGGCCAGCCTCAGTGACACGTGGGGGCTATTGATTTCTGTAATGAATGGATGGATTTTCCCCTCCTGCGTTCACACCTCCTCCCTCTCCCGCGGAATAATTCAGCGCCTCTGTCATTTACTGCCCAAATGCCTCTCCGGAGTGCAAACACGCAGCCCTTCCCTGCTGGAATTGTGTGCTGCCTCCGATGCCCTGACCTTGGCTCCCGCTGTTTTCTCCTGATCTCCTCTGACCTTGCCTCCAGAAGGGATGATTTAAACCAGTGCAGTGAGGCAAGGATCCCAGGCAAGGAGAACATGGAAGTTTTCCTCCCCAGAAGGAAGCTGTGTGTGGCCAGAGTGGTTGGGAAAGCTCAGGCTGCGTGTCGGAGGTTGCAGAACTGGCTGGGAAAGGTGGTGGAGCTGCCTGTTGGGGTGGACCTGGAGGAGATTCCCACACTCCAGGGATCTGCTCTTAAGCAGGAGCAGAGCCGATGTTTTGGCTGCTGAGGCGATGAAGGAATTGCAGTTGGGGGGGTTCCAGTTGTGGGTTTAAGAAAAACTCTGATATCACTGGGGTCAGCTGAGAAGCTGGGAACTCCCCATCCCTGGAGGTGTTCAGGAGCAGGATGGATGGAGTTTGGAGCAACCTGGGATAGGTGTCCCTGCCCATGGCAGGGAGTGGGATTGGATGATCTTTAAGGTCCCTTCCACTGCCTGTCAACTCTCCTGCCCCTGCAAGTCCTGCTTGGCCCTCCACAGGAGCCAGGACCTCAAACATCGTGGGATGTGGCATTTGTCACCTCCTACGCTTGCAGAGATTTGGAAAGACCCAGCTGGAACAAGCTCCAAGTGATGTCCTGCCCCTAAACCTGGGATTGCAGAGCATCCACAGGGAGCTGGGATTTTATGTAACTTCTGCATTACAAACTCCCAGTCTGGCTCAGGTTGCCCTTTGCCTCCACAGCCAGGGCCTGACCTGTAAAAAATTTGCAGCTGACTCTGAGTATGTCAGCCCAGGACACAAATCCTTCAAATCCTAGCCTTAAACTTCAGGTATTTGAGCCCTAAAACTTCAAATTTTTGAGCTTCCTAGGCAGGTAAGCCATGGCAGGCAGACACAGGAAGACTTGACCGACATCAGTGACTGGCCTAGACTACCAAAAGATTCATCATTTCATCTTCCATCCTCCCCTGCCTCCAACAGACCATTCCACATGTTGGCCCAGACCTCAACTCCCAACTAGGAGCAGTCCCTGTGTGCCCTCTCCTGCCACTCAGGAGAATGTCCACGTGGGTTCAGAGCCCTTTTCTTAGATTCAAACTCCTTCCTGTGGATTCAAACTCCTTCTTGTAGGTTAAAACTCTTTCTTGTAGGTTAAAACCCCTTCTTGTAGGTTTAGATCCCTCCTTGTGTGTTCAAATTCCTTTTTATTGTTTCAAATCCCTTCCTATGGGTTCAAACCCCTTCCTGTATGTTCAAATCCTTTATTGTGGGTTCAGTTCTGCTCCCTCTGTGTTACAATCCCTTCTTGCATTTTCAAATCTGCTTCCTGTAGATTCAAATAATTTATTGTAGATTAAAACCCTTTCTTGTGGGTTCAAATCCCTTTCTGTGGGTTCACAACCCTTCTTGCAGTTTCAAACCCCTTCCTGTAGGTTCAAATCCTTTCTTGTTGGGTTCAAACCCTATCTTGTAAGTTCAGATTTTTCCTGTAGGTACAAATCCCTCCCTGTGTGTCCAAATCTTTTTTTATTGGTACAAACCCCTTCCTGTGGGTTCAAATTCCTTCTTGTGGGTTCAAATTCCTTCTTGTGGGTTCAAACCCCTTCCTGTAGGTTCAAATCCTTTCTTGTGGGTTCAACCCCTTTTTTGTATGTTGAAATCCATCCTTGGGTGTTCAAATCCCTCCTTATGCGTCCAAATCCCTTTTTATTGCTTCAAACCCCTTCCTGTGGGTTCAAATTCCTTCTTGTGGGTTCAAATTCCTTCTTGTGGGTTCAAACCCCTTCCTGTGGGTTCCAATTCCCTCTTGTGGGTTCAAATCCCTTCCTGTAGCTTCAAATCCTTTCTTGTTGGTTCAAACCCTTTCTTGTATGTTCAAATCCCTTTTTATTGGTTCACGCCTCTTCCTGTGGGTTCCAAGCCCTTCTCTGCTACACGTGAAGGCAAGGCTTGACCTTGGCCATCGAACATCCCAGACAAACCCATCAACCCCCTCCGAGCCAGCCAAGGAGACAAAGCTCTCAGGTTCCCGTGTTGAGGCTGCTGGGCAGGATATCCAACCCTGGAACACCTCCTGGGACACGGCAGCGTGTCAGGAAGGCTCTTGTCTGCTGGCTCCAAGGGTGGCCCGGAGAGGATTTTGCCGGGGCTCGATTCCCGGCTGCCGGAAACGCTCCCTCAGCCGCGCGGGGTGGCCGCGCGCCAGCGGGCCGGGTTTCCACCGTGGTCTCATGAGGACACTCTGCTGGAAAGAGGATGCTGCAGGCTTGAGTCATCTCCAGGCTCTGGAGGGAATTAAAGTCTCCACCTCCCACCCCCCCGCCTGCGTGTCCTGCCGCTTGAGGTGACAGCCAAAAGCAGGACACGGAGCCTGCGCCTTTGGAAGCAGCTTTGGGATGGAATCTCTTTCCTTGTGATTTCCTCGTGCAGCCTTTCTCCCTGGCATGTGTGCAATATTTTGTGTCGTGTTTCCCCTCTCTGGTACCCCAAGCCCCTGGGGTGGCCCTGGATGCTCTGGTTGGTCACATCTTTTTTGTGAAGCTCAAGCTCGTGTGATTGGGAATCTTTCTGGAGCCACCGCAGTTGACCCAAGTCTCTTCAAATAGGATTTCCTTCCTCACTTCAGCTGATCAAAAGTGGGAAAGCTGATCCAAACTCATCATCTCAGTTCCCTCTTTTATCAACAGAGAGAAAGAGAGAGATTTCCAGAAAGCCACTCATCCCATCTCCAGATAAGTGTCTGCAACACCTCCCACGGATTTCCTGTCTCCTTCCCTTGACTACAGAAGGGTCCAGACGACCGACTGAGAGCTGATGGCTGATACCAGATGTCTCCCATCTCCTTGGCATCACTTCCCTATCAGATGCCTCTCACCTCCTTGCTGTCATTTTGAGAAGTCATTTTGAGGAATCACTTGTACTTCCCCCATGGAAAAAATTTGGGGGGACATGTGGGCTGCGGGAGTGCCATGCCAACAGGTAGGAAAGGAGTTTTCCTGTGAGGAGCAAAGTTTATGCTAAAATGGAATGCATTCCCATCTGACAGCTGGAATGGGAGCTCCCAGAGCTGGCTGGGATATTTTTTGTTCCCTTCATCTCTTTTTTTCCCCTGTGGAGAAAATGCACAGCTTTGGGAAGGTGACGCATGCCATGAGTAGACAGACCCTCTCCCATTGTTTCCACGTCCTTCCTCACCTGGAGGAGTGGTACTGCCTTTCAGTGGAATCCCTATGGAGATCAATCCCATGCATAATCATAGAATAATGGAATGATTGAGATTGGAAAAGTATTTAAAGATTGTCAAGTCCAACTGTTAACCCTGCAGGGTCAAGTCTGCCATTGACCCATGTCCCCAAGGGCCACATCCACACACCTCCTAAATCCATCCAGGGATGGTGAATCCACCACTGCCCTGGGGAGCTGTGACAGGGCTGGACCACCCCTCTCAGTGAATAAATTGTTCCTAATATCCAACCTAATCCTTTCCTGGCTCAACTTGAGGCCATTTCTCCTCATCCTGTCCCCATTCCCTGGGAGCAAAGCCTGACCCCCCCCCTGGCTGTCCCCTCCTGTCAGGGAGTTGTGCAGAGCCACAAGGTCCCCCCTGAGCCTCCTTTCCTCCAGGCTGAGCCCCTTTCCCAGCTCCCTCAGCCACTCTCATCAGACTTCAGTGCTCCAGACCCTTCCCCAGCTCTGTTTCCATCCTTTGGAAATGCTCCAGCCTCTCCTGCTGGCTTCTCCAAGGCATCCCTGAGGAAACTGGAGACCAGGGGCAAGACTCACAGGCACCTGGCAGTGTTTCAGAGGATATCACAGATATCCATGGAGTGCTGGCAGGTCGAATACAGGGCATGAAGAAGGCCTCTGCCCTTCCAGACCCACATCTGAGGGTGCACTGAGCATCTTGAATGGTTTGGACAGGGAAATGGAGCTCCTGGGTCTCAGTCCAGAGGGAGAATCTCTACAGCAACAGGCCATGGAACCAGGCAGGACGATTCCACCATCTCCTCTTCTTCCTCGCTCTATTCATTGCTCCATCCACATGTTTCCCATGGGAATCTTGCCCCTGCTGCCCAAACCAACTGGAAGAATCCCTTGCTAAGAGAGTGACAGCACAGTCTGCATGCCCCTGCAAGCCACAGCTACTAGGGCTCTCTGTCCTTGCAGCCTCCAGGGCTGCTGGTCCCCCTGTCACCAGCTCAAAGATGTCACTGCTCAGTGCTTAGAGAAGGGGACAGCACCCAAAGGGGGTTTGGGAGCTTCCTTGGTGAATTTGTAGCAGCAAAGAGCAGAGTATGGACAGAATAAAGCTCCCTGGACAGCTCTGCTTGTTATGGGAGCAAATGGAGAAGGCTGGGAAGTGTGGAGGAGCAGGATAACAGTCATAGAGTGGAGCCAAGACACTTCCCACAAAATCTTTGCTCTGGTGTTGGAGCATTTCCATGAGTAAGCGCAACCCCTTCCATTTTTTCCTTTAGGACTTTTTATCAGGAAGCCAAATCTAATCCATATTATTCGTTCCCAACTGGTTTTCCAACTCTTGCACCCCATCAACCCCACATTAAAGTTATTCACAAACAGATCCTGTTCTCTCCTCAACCTTCTGATCACTATTTCAGACAGTCTTTATTTTAGAAACAGGTAAAATAAACTCATCCCTGGCTGCAGCGCAGGGTTGAGAGACCCAGGCACAGAACCCAGGAGCCCTGGCTCCCAGCTATCACTGATATTTATATGATAGCAATGTTAAAAGGCTTCTGCTGAGATCAGAGTTGGATTGTGCCGAGTCCAGGGCGCACACAGAGCAAGAGACAGCTCTTGCCCTAAAGGATTTACAATCTAAACTGACAAGGACAGAACCACAGCAAAGGAAAGGATGTGTTATTAACAGCAGGGGACTGAGGCACTGAGAGATGCAATAAATTGCCTGCAGTCACACGGGGAGCTCGTGGAGGAGCCAAAACCTGACCCTTGGTTTCCCACCGATGCTGCCTTGCCTCAGCCATCAGGGAAGGAGCACACTGGGTATCTGGGTGAGCTGGGGTCAGGTGAGGTCAGAAGCCCTGCCAAAAAGCACAGCCCCTCAGAGATGCGTTCTTGCCCCAGCCCCAGCCTTATTTATGCATGGCTGGGAGGGAGGAGGAAAGCCCCTTCTCACACCATCACCCTCAGGGTCATCATCATCCCAACCACTTTTTGTTCACTCAGACAGGTCCCCTCCACGCCCTGTTGGAGGGCTCAGGGCTGAGGCTGATAAACCACTCCAGGTGCTTTTACAGCCTGGCAGGGATCACAGGATCATGGAATTATTAAGGCTGGAAAAGACCTTTAAGGTTGCCACGTCTAGCTGTTCACCCAGCCCCACCACCACGCTCACCACTAAACCATGTCCTCAAGTGCCACATCCACACCATTTTTTAACTCTTCCAAGGATGGTGACTCCACCACTTCCCTGGGAAGCCTATTCCAATGCTTTAAGACCCTTTCACTACAGAAATTTTTCTTAATATCTAATATAGAAAGGGGAAACTGAAATCACTTTTCCTTAGAGGAAACTTGTCTGAAAGAGTATCAGGGGACACCTGTGTGAAAGGGTGACCCTCAGCAAGTTTGGTCTGTAGGGCATTAAACTGTGCTGAGGCTTGTTGGCAATTTCTGAGTCTTGTCAGGGCATCTCAAAGCACACTGAGATTGTCCCACGTGTCTGTGCACACCTGCCCTGCAGCACTCCATGTCCACACACCTCAGAGAAAGCACATGGGGAAAAATAAATTCCCTCTGCCCACTTATACAGAGGCTCCTACTCCATTTGTCATGGCCTCAAGCAATGCCAGGGGAGGTTCAGGCTGGACATGAGGAGAAATTTCCTCATGGAAAGGGTGGTCAGGCATTGGAAGGGGCTGCCCATGGAGGTGCTGGAGTCCCCATCCCTGGAGGTGTCCAAGGAATATCTGGATGTGGCACTCAGTGCTCTGGGCTGGGTGACAAGGTGGGGATCAGTCACAGGTTGGACTTCATGATCTTGGAGGTCTTTTCCAACCTGAGTGATCCTGTGATCCCATGATTTTTCAGATTTTGCTTCTGACGTCATTCCCTGTACCATTTCCTAGCCTACCAAAGCTCCTTAACTCTCAGGGATGGATTTGAACCACAGCAGTGACACAAAGGAGCCTTTTACCACTCAGTGGAAGGCCCAGATCTGAAGAGTTTAAGATTAGGTATGGCAGGGTTTGATTTCAGTTGAGAACCATCAGTAAATTTAGGTTCTTAACTTACCACATCCAGCCCTGTGTCTCATTTAGGTGCTTGCTGTCCATCCCTGGTCCATTCCAGATATTTGGTTGTCATGGAATCACAGAATCATTCAGGTTGGAAAATATCCCTAAGATCAGCCAGTCCAACCATCCACCCAGCACCACGAGTTCACCACTGACCCATGTCCCCAAGGGCCACATCTACACATGGGCATGGGGACTCCAAAACTTCCCTGGGCAGCTGTACCAGGGCCTGACAACCCTTTCAGTGAAGAATTTTTTCCTGATATCCAATTTAAACCTCCCTGGTGCAACTTGAGGCTGTTTCCTCTCATCCTGTCCCTGTTCCCTGGGAGCAGAGCCCGACCCCCCCGGCTGTCCCCTCCTGTCAGGGAGTTGTGCAGAGCCCCTGAGCCTCCTTTTCTCCAGGCTGAGCCCCTTTCGCAGCTCCCTCAGCCCCTCCTGGTGCTCCAACCCCTTCCCCAGCTCTGTTCCTTTCCCTGGTTTCTGTTCTGAACCCACAACCACCAGGACTCCACTCCTCAGACAAGCATAGCCATGATTTAGGAAATCAGGGTAAACTGCCCACAGTTTTGAACAACAAAACCCATATTCCTGAGATCACCCTGCCTCCATTTGGTCATAGATTCATCTTTTTGTGTAACTACCTCCCTTTCTCCCTTCCCCTAGAATCCAAGCTGGATTAGAAATGGTTTTTGGTATCAATGAATACTTTAGTTCTGTGGGTACTCAACGTCTGTGTGTGAAACGCAGCAATGGGGAATTCAAATGATCTGTTTGATCTCACCCTTTTCCTTGGGGGAGCAAAATTCCCATTAATTATTCGTGTCAAATCCTGGAGTCCCCGTGTGCTCCCGAGTGCAAACAGGCACTTTCCTCACACAATATTTATGGAGCAGAAGCATCAGGTGAGGAATGAGCAGTTTTAGGGCTCGTGTCATTTACTGGGCTAAGAAAAGGAATTGTTTGTAGCATCGAGCTTTGTTCCAGTCTCCAGGACCTCATATAAAGTAATTAACTGAGAATTTCAGGGTCAGTGTCTGGCCCTGAGGCCAACAGGAAGAATCTGTCCACATCCATGCTCTGGAACACTCCAAGCCTTCAAAACCAGGTGGGCACAGCCAGATCCTGCAGGGAATGGGATGAGCAGGGTGGGTGTGGACAGCAGGGCAGCTCCTCCACAACTCTGCTCTCATCAGGCAGGAAGGATGGGATGCAATAATGTCTTTTGTGGATTTATTGTAAACATTTCATATTGTCAGTGTTCCATGGGAAAGCATCTCTGGTGCTGTGAGCTCAAGGCAGTCTGAGAGAGCTGCTGCCTCTACAAAGCCTTATTCCTGCACAGGATCCTGTCCCAGGGCACTGAGAGCCTGCTCATCCCTGGACAGCCCCTGGAGAAGGGTGAAGCCTTCAGGATGTGACCCCACAACTCATTACCGTGGCTTTAGGATGGTTCTCAGGTCTAATTTTCATCACAATCAGGCTGATTATTTTGCATTTTGCTTCTGATCCATCCCAGCACCAAAAAACATCGCCTTGGCTCAAGCAGATTTTTGTGTTTGGGCTTTGCAATCTGCCCCCCTCCCTCTCCCCTGGCCTCCCTCAGTGAAAGTTAATTTAGGACAGCAGCCTTTGAGTGAAAAATGGTGTTTTTTGGGAAGCACCAACTGAGGGCAGCTGTCCGTGCACGAAGGGGCAATCCTTGCTTTTAGGAACATCAAGGACAAGTCCCCAGGAGGCAAAGTCATGCCTGAAATTCCTGCTGTTACCCTGATCCAAGTCAGGGAGCTTCTTGGTGATTGCCACAGCACCATCCCTGCCAGAATCACTTCAAGAAAAACCAATAAATAACCAACACTAACATGGCTTTTCTTTTTGGATCAAGTTGTTCTCACCAAGAAAACGTTCCCTAATAACAGGATCCCACCATGATGTTGTCACCAAAGCCTGGCAATGCCACTCGAGAGCCCCTGATCTCAAATAAGGTATTTTCCTTCCCAGCAGTGAAAACTGCAGTGCCTTCACCCACTCCTCTGAATAATGGGAGTGTTTCTGCAAGCTTGCCATGGTAATTTAAAATCAATTTTACTTTGGTTTCCCATTATAACTTTTGCTATAGGAAATTAACACTTTAGTAAATCACCTATCGCCTGCAAAAACAACAGAGTGCAATGAATGGCGGTGCCTGTGAGGTTCGGGTGGTTTGCAATGAAAAAGCAATCCCAATGGATGTAATAATATGATGGTGTGATGATTGAAATGCGTTTTTGGTAGAATCAGAGAATAGTTCGGGTTGGAAGGGGCCTCTAAAGGCCATCCCTGCTGTGGGCAGTGACATCTTCAAACCAGGCTGCTCAGGGCTCTGTCCAGCTTGGCCTTGGGCAGCTGCAGGATGGGCTGTACCCTTTGGATGTACCAACATCACCCCTGTGTGTGCAGGATGGTCACCAGTCCCACAGCCAGTGCTGGGGGGGGATATGAAGGGGATAAATAAAGCTCACTCCAGCCTTTGGCCCTGCAAATCATTTTGGAGAAGATCTGAACCCAGGACTTCTTGCTGTCTCAATTGACTTCACCATCTCATTACAAGGTACAGCAGAGGACCCTGTTCACCCTCCTGTTTTTGGGAAATGATGCTCAAACCCCCTGGTGATGCTGTTGTGAAAGCCAGAGCTGTATCTCCCACGGCAAATAAACTGCTCCATTGCTCCTGGAGTTATGGGGCTGATTTTCTGATGGTTTCCTGCCTGTTTTCCCAGTGGTGAGCAGGAATCACAGAATACACCAGCTAACTCCAGCTCTTCCCATGGCTACCACTTCAATAAAAGCCATGCAAAAGAGATGAAGAAGAAAAAAAAGAAAAACCCAACTGTCTCTGAATTCCCCCATTTAAATTGCTACAGCCATTCAAAAGCCAGGTGTTCCCTGCCATCCAAACCTCCAGATTATCCGGCCCAGCTCTTTAAACGCACAGGACAAGGAAAAAAGGTGTTAGGCTGGGCCTTCATCTCCTCTGCTGATGATTCCTGCTTTCAGCCCTTGCTGTCAGCAGTCCCCTCCCAGCACCAGCGGAATCAAAGGTGGAACCGGCTCCGACGCGAGGAATAACAAAAGCGCCGGCACCGCTCGCGAGTCATTAGGAAGTTCCTGCCTCTCTCCCACCCGCACGTTAATGAGCGCAGGGAGAGCTGGGGATGGCTTGGCTCTGTGTTTGAGAGCCAGCTCGGGAGCTGGAACCCGCCGTTCCGCGGCTTTCACAGGAAAAACGCTCCCCTCCCAGGCTCCAAAAAAATCCCCGGCAAAATCGGTGTGTGCGGGCGGATCCAGAGGATGGAGATGGAGGATGGATGGGGATGGATGATGGATGGCTCCTGCAGAGCCCAGTTGCAGAAAGACCCCCTGATCTCTCCATGCACCCCCGCTCATTTCCTCTGAGGCATTTTGGGGTGAATGTGTGAGTTATAAGCGTAAAATGACTTTGGGATTAACACCAAGGGTGCAGGACACAAACAACAAATCAACAAGCCAGGGTGGATGTTGAGTATGGGCTTAACAAGAACCTCCTCAAAGGTCTGGAGATCCTGGGTGGGATAAAGGGTCTGGTTTGCCTTTCTCAGCTTGGGACTCTTTATAAAACAAGGGCAAGAAGGTGAAATTTGGACAGAAAGGCTGCGCCTACACCTGCAAATCTGCCTTCCAGCTCTGGGTCTCCCTCTTCCCTGGACACGCTGTGGAATGGGAGATACACCTCATCCCTGATGAACTTCTACTTCAGGTGGAGTATGGACACAGAAGATCATCTTGGTCCCAAAATAAAACACTTCCCATGAATCCCAGAATCCCAGAATGGGCCAGGTTGGAAGGGACCACAGAGGATCATGTGGTCCAACCTCCCTGCTCCTGCAGGGCCATCCCAGAGCACAGGGCACAGGATTGTGTCCAGACAGATCTGGAATATCCCCAGTGAGGAGACTCCACACCTTCTCTGGGCAATCTGTTCAGTGCTCGGTCACTGCACAGCAAAGTTCTTCCTCATATCCAGGTGGAATTTCCTGGGATCACTCCCTGCCCGTTCCTCTGATGCCATTGTTGGGCCCCTGGAGCAGAGCCTGGCCCTGCTCTGAGCCCTCCCTGCACACAGGGACGCCCAGGGATGAGGTTCCCTCTCAGCTGGGGCTCCTCTCCAGGCTGAGCAGCCCCAGCTCCCTCAGCCTTTCCTCATCAGGGAGATGCTCCAGGCCCTTCATCAACTTTGTTGCTGGACCTGCTCCTGGAGCTCCGTGTCCCTCCTGTCCCAAGGAGCCCTGAGCTGGACACAGCAGCCCAGAGGTGCCTCCCAGGGCTGAGCAGAGGGCCAGGATCACTCCCTGACCTGCTGGGAATGCTCTTCCTGGTGCACCCCAGGACCCCTTTGGCTTTCTTGGCCCCCAGGTCACTGCTGGCTCATGGACAGCCAGTTGTCCACCAGGACACCCAGATTCTTCCCCTGAGAGCTGCTCCAGCAGGTCACCCCCAGCCTGTGCTGGTGCCCAGGGTTGTTCCTCCCCTGGTGCTGGACCTGCATTTCCCTTTGCTGAATTTCAGACAGTTCTCTGCCCATCTCTCCAACCCTTCAAGGTCCTTCTGAAGGGACCAGCCACTCCTCCCAGCCTTGTGTCATCACTCAGCACCTTGGAGGCACTTGTCCCTCCATCCAAGTCATTAATGAGCAAGTGAAACAATTCTGGGCCCAGTATTGAACCCTGGGGGACACCACGGGTGACACGCCTCCAACCAGACCCTGTGCCACTGATCCCGACCTTCTGGGCTCTGCTTTGCAGCCAGTTCATGGAATCACAGAATCATTAAGGCTGGAAAAGACCTTCAAGACTTAAGTCCAACCAGTTAAGTTAAGACCAGGTCCAGCACTAAACCATGTCCCTAAGCACCACATCTGTGGCACAATTCTCGATTCAGCTCATCCGCTCTTCCAGTCCACATTTCCTGAGTTTGTCCAACAGATGTGACAGGACCCAGTGCCACAAGCCTTGCTGAAGTCCAGGAACACAAACCCCACTGCTCTCCCCTCATCCATCTAGGTGGTTGTCTCACCTTAGAAGCCAATTGGGTTGGTCAAACATGATTATCCTTCAGTGAATCCATGCTGACAACTCCTGATTGCCTTTCCCAGCACTGGTGTTTTCCCACTTAGAGCATTTCCTTTTGCCAAATGGGTTTCTCCCTTTGGGGGACAGCAAACAGAGTCGCTGGAAAATGCTTCCTTTGTGTTAATGAGCATTTTGCAGATGTGCAGGGACCCCCACCCTGTGGGTGAGATGCACTGAGAGCTCTGCAGAGCCTCCTGGGAGCTGGCAGGGTGTCTCCCAGACTATTCCTGGTCCTGTGGGATTGCTGGTGCCATTCCCCACCACCACGGAGCTGGATGGGCAGGCAGGTGGAGAAGGAAAAGAAACAATAAATTAAACCTTCCTTGCCCCATCCTCTCTCATCCCAAATCAGGGAAAGGCTGCCTGTGCCTGGGGTGCCACGTCCAAGACAATCACTGCTGACAGTGCCTTCGAGGGACGCTGTCAAAGACTCTCAGGCTCATCATTTGATGAGGGGAAGATTTCCTGACCGACTTCGTGGGAAGGAGCCCCTTTGCAGACATGGTGGGAGTGCCACCTGCAGCCAGTGTGGCTTCAGCCCTGATTCCCAGAGCCTGACACAGCTCCAGGATGGTGCCACCAGCCCTGAAGGTGAGGGCTGGGGCACAGAGGCAGGAGGAGAGGCTGGGTGAGGAGCCAGGGGTGAGGGGGTCTGTGTGGAACGCTTTTGATGGGTGGATGGTGGCAATGCTGGGGTGCAGCCACACCTGGTGGGATTGGGAAGATGCCATTGGCTCCTCCTCCTGGTCTGTGTTTTTGCCATGGTTTGAGGACTGCAGGTTTCCCTGAGGTCTGTGGGGCTCCAGGTTATTCCTGACTCCAGCACCAGATGTCTGATGTCACCTGGGAATCCTCTGCAGGCCAGGGAGAGCAAGGAGCAAGTGCAGAGGGTGGCTCATGTCACACAGCCAGCCTCCCACAGTGTCATCCTGTGGAGGAATCGCCCTCTGGGTTGGGGAGAGGGAGGATGAGGTGAGACACCTCCCACTGTCCCAGGTTGCTCCAAGCCCTGTCCAGCCTGGCCTTGGACACTTCCAGGGATCCAGGGGCAGCCACAGCTTCTCTGGGCACCCTGTGCCAGGGCCTCCCCACCCTCACAGGGAACAATTCCTTCCCAATATCCCATCCATCCCTGCCCTCTGGCAGTGGGAAGCCATTCCCTGTGCCCTGTCCCCCCAGGCCCTTGTAAATGGTCTCTCTCCATCTTTCTTGTGGCTCCTTCAGGTGCTTCAAGACCACAATTAGCTCATCTCAGTCTTCTCCAGGCTGAACAATCCCAATTCTCCCAGCCTTTCCTCACAGCAGAGCTGCTCCATCCCTCTGCTCATCCTGGTGCCTCCTCTGGACTCTCTCCAGCGCCTCCAGGTCCTTCCTGTGCCAGGCTCCAGGGCTGGGGCAGCTCTGCAGGTGGGGTCTCACCTGAGAGGGGCAGAGGGGCAGAATCCCCCCTTTCCTGCTGCCCACCCTGGGGGATCAGCCCAGGACATGGGGTGGGGTTTTGGGATGGGTCATGTCCAGCTCTCAGACCCCTGCCTCAGGCTGAGATGAACTATGAGTTAATTTATGTTAAATACCTCATTTGGAAATCTCTCCATTGCCAAAGAACCAAGTGAGGTGAACCCCACCCTTCAGGACCAACCATTCTCCTGTTTAGAAACTGCCTCCATATTCACCCAAATCCTCTTTGCCACACCAGACCCTTGCACCACTTTCATCTTCCCCAGGATTTTGCCCACAAATCTTTTTATGTCATGATTCTAGGATTAATTTTTAAACAGTTTTGATTTTTTTTTTTTACATTTATGAGAGCCACACGGGACAATGCATTCCAAGGAAAAATCTGTAGTGAACAAACACTACAGGTATATAAATACAAACCTTAAACATAGATATAAGTTCAAATATACGTGCAAACCTCTATGAATCTATGGCTTATTTATTCATTTGAGGTGCATTTACCTGTATATGGAGAGGTATATGGCATGTATAAATAAAAGGATAAAATCTGATTTATGAGCTATATATTTATATAAATAAACCATGTATGTTTATATATATCATATATATGACCACATACGTGGTTTATTTATTCATTTCTACATCTGTATGAACAACTTGCTGCTGGCAGAGGGGTGAAACCAGGAATTGCTGTCAGATGTAAAGATGGGAATTCAGTTTTGAGGTCAAAATGGAGTAAAAAAAATGAGTATTTTGATGGTTTTGTGTAAAAGACATTTGGAATGATTTGGGAAAGAAATGTAGGGAATGTCACTTCATGGCAAAGTTGTTCTTCCTGGTTGTATCTCAGTTTTTAAACCTCACACTCAGTGCCTGCCATTCATAGGGACCCATTTGTGTGTGACATTATCCCAGCACAATAAAACATAAAATAAAAGAAAGTAAAAGAAAGGAAGGGAAAGGAAAGGAAAGGAAAGGAAAGGAAAGGAAAGGAAAGGAAAGGAAAGGAAAGGAAAGGAAAGGAAAGGAAAGGAAAGGAAAGGAAAGGAAAGGAAAGGAAAGGAAAGGAAAGGAAAGGAAAGGAAAGGAAAAAGGAAAGGAAAGGAAAGGAAAGGAAAGGAAAGGAAAGAAAGGAAAGGAAAAAAGGAAAGGAAAGGAAAGGAAAGGAAAGGAAAGGAAAGGAAAGGAAAGGAAAGGAAAGGAAAGGAAAGGAAAGGAAAGGAAAGGAAAGGAAGAAAAAAGAAAAGAAAAAAGAAAAGAAAAGAAAAGAAAAGAAAAGAAAAGAAAAGAAAAGAAAAGAAAAGAAAAGAAAAAGAAAATAAGAAAAGAAAGCAAAATGAAATAAAATAAAACAAAAGAAAGTAAAATAAAATAAAAGAAAGTAAAAGAAAGTAAAAGAAAGTAAAATAAAATAAAATAAAATAAAATAAAATAAAATAAAATAAAATAAAATAAAATAAAATAAAATAAAATAAAATAAAACAAAGTAAGATAAAATATTGAAGGCTGCTGTAGCTTCATAGAGATGGAATTATGGTCATTATAAAGGGTTTGCTCACAGATGATGCAAGGAAGCAGCTCAAGATAAGGAGAAAAGTTGCTCTCTCAGGTTCCCGCTCCACGTGGAGGCATCCAGAGACCATGGCCAAGCTCTCACAGTCCTTTCCCCGTCCCGACAATCCCGGAGATGTCACATGAGCTGAACTTTGCTCAGGTTCTGGCATCTCCCGCAGTGCTCCCGTTCTCCCCCCTGCCTTTCTCTGGTTTCCCTTCCGAGCTGCAGACGGCGGGTCTGGGCAGAGTCTCCCCGGAGCCACGGCAGCAGAGATGGTATCTCTGCTCCTGGATGCTCGGGAAGGAGGGAGGGAGGGAGGGATGGAGGAGCCTCTCCTGCCCTGGGTGTGAAATGGGATCAGCTCTCAGCCACCCCATCCCCGCATCCCATCCCTGCATCCCCTCGTCCACCACTCCTGTCCCCCAGGCTTTGCTCTGGGAGGAGGTGCAGCTTTAAATTTGGCCGAAAAAGTGCAATGAAGTGAGTGACTCACTGGGTTACAGGCAGATCCACACGTGGATCCCGGGCTGAGAGAAAGGAATCTCTTTCATATCAATTCACGAATCCAAGCTCAGACAGGGATCTGACAAAATGTGGTTGCACAGATGTTCCCCTCCTGCCACGCCAGCCCTGGGATTTAGTTCAGCTCTTGCTAATCTCAAGACTAACAGGCCAGGGGGGGTATTTTATTAATGCCTTGGTGTTTGGGGAGGAGGGAAAGCAGCCAGAAATCACCTCCCTAGACCGAGTACAAATCAGGGCAAAGAGGAAGCGTTCTCCACCACGGAGACGTGACTGTGCCACCCAGGAGAGCCAGGGGATGATGCCATGGAAAGCAAGGAATATTTTGCTGTGGAGGAAAGGGAAAGAGCCAGGATCCAGCCCTTTGCCTCTCCTAGAAAATCACTAAAGCAAGCAGTAGTAATTGGAGAGCTACTTGTAAGCCGGGCATCTTCTCCCCTGCTAAAAGCTTTGCCTGTAGCGCTGAAGGAGCGGCTTGTGATAAATATATATATATTAAAAATATCTGCTCTGACAAGTGTGAAGCTGGAGAGGCAGAGAGGCAGGGGAGGAGGTAGGGCGGGTAGGAAGCATAAATCAAAATGTTTTGCTGCTCCTAATTAAATCCACCACCAACCTGTTTGTGACAAAACCCACTCTCAGGCAAGGGGAAGGGAGGAGGACGAGGAGCTGACGTTGCCCCATGGCCACAGTGGCCCAAGAGCTGCCTGAGCCTCACTCAGGAGCACTGGGGCCTGGGAGGCCTAACGTTGGGATTTGAGCTTCAGGAAAACCTCCAGCCATCTGTGCCAGAGCAGAGAGGGGGGAAAAGCATTGCAGGGAGGGCTGGGAACCTTCTCACTGCTCCACACCCTCTGCAGCCAGACGGCTGCAATGTGCTGCTGCCAGCCCTGCAGCCACCGCGGCTTCTGCAGCTGGGAATGGGTCAGGAAGAGCAAAATCAGGTAAAAGGGAGGGCCAAGGAGGGAAGGAAGCCAACAGGGAATGGTGCTGCTGCTCCAGCACTGTCTAGGATGATGCCTGCAGTGTGATTGTGGCCCTCACTCACCTCCCAAAGGAGATGCGGAGCAAGAAAAGGTTCAAGACAAGGATGGTGAGGGAGATCAGGGGGATGGAAGAGTTTCTGTACATTCAGAGAATGGTTTGGGTTGGACAGGACCTTTAAGGTAATCTCATTCCACCCCCTGCCATGGGTAGGGACACCTTCCACCATCCCAGGGTGCTCCAAGCCCTGTCCAACCTGGCCTTGGGCACTTCCAGGGATCCAGGGGCTGCCACAGCTTCTCTGGGCACCCTGGGCCAGGGCCTCCCCACCCTCACAGGGAACAATTCCTTCCCAATATCCCATCTATCCCTGCCCTCTGGCACTGGGAAGCCATTCCCTGTGTCCTGTCCCTCCATCCCTTGTCCCAAGTCCCTCTCCAGCTCTCCTGGAGCTCCTTTAGGCTCTGGAAGGGGCTCTGAGGTCTCCCTGGATCCTTCTCTTCTCCAGGTGAGCACCCCCAGCTCTCCCAGCCTGGCTCCAGCTCTTAGAGCATCTCCATGGAATCCTCTGGACTCATTCCAGCAACTCCACATCCTTCTTATGTTGAGGACTCCAGGCAAAAATGTCACAGAGACCGAGATTCTTCAGTCCAGAAAAGGGAGAGCTGATGTCATACGAGATAAAGGGCTGTAAAATCCTGAGTGCCCTGCAATGAAGGATTTCCTGACAAGAGCCAGGAGCTCCACATGGGATTGTTGGGTGACAGTTCAAACCCAGAAAAAGGAAGGCTCCTTTTTTTGTATAAAGCACAGCTAAACTGGGCAGCTCCTTCTCATAATGCCGAGGATTTAGAAAAAAGAATAACAGAGAGACTCTACCACCAAGGAACATTCTGTTATTAAATCAACAGCATCACATCTATCACAGGAGCATCCTGGGATGAATCCCTGTGTGCTTGCCTTGTTCTTGCACCCTCCTGCTGTTACTCAGCCTGCTCCTGGTGGACTTTCAACCAGTCCCAGCATAACTTGGTTTTTTTCAGTCCCAAACGTGGTCCATTTCAAGTTTCTCAGCAAATTCCACCCAAAATTTGAGTTAACACCTGCAGGGCAGCCTGTGCTGAGTGTGGTGCTTGTGAGTGCAGGAAATTACCCAGTGCCCTGAAATCCTGGACAGGGATGGATTTACCTTGGCTTCCCCAGGGCTTCCCCAAAATCTGCCCCAGCTGAAGCAGTTTTAGCCATGGAATTAATCAGAAAGAAACTGTGTGGGATGATTTATCCACATCCCACATCCTGATGTGTTTTGGGGCTACCTGAGGGTGGCTGGAGACATCAAAGCCACCTGCTGTGATCTCTCCATCAAGGAGTGCTGCAGCTGGTCCACCATCTTATAAACAACCTACGCTCTTCCCACTGTCCTGACCTTGCTCCCTGCCTTGAATTCTGGCTTCCAAAAGGATCAGGGAATCTTTATGGGAAGTGAGTGTCTTTTTAGTGCTCATGTGGGCTGTGAGTGGAAATCTGCTGAGCTGTTGGGAAGAGAGGAGGAGGAGGTAAAGGAGCAAGCTCTGGAGAAACACACTGAGGCTGCCACTGCTCTTCAATCCAGCCAAAATAAACACTGTGAAATTCCCACAGGTTGGTGGAAGTGCTAAATATCACTGTGAAGTGGGCAAAGTGAGAGTGACAATTAGATACTTAATAAATGACTGTTTAAGGGTGTATTTGTCTCTCTGAGGATGCACAGAGTGGGAGGTGCTGTAACAGGTCAGGAATGAGCTTTGGAGTGATTTCCCTTTGCACCCTGAGTGAGGAATTTCACATGAGAATGCCATCAGATCCCTGGATTCGGCTTCCAGAGCTATCCAGGATTGACTTATCCACACAAATACTGGAGGGAAAAAATACCCATGGTCCCTGCTGGTGATTTGTTCCCATCGCTGCCTTCCCACGCTGCTCGAAGACGTGGAGCTCGTTCCGAGCTGGAATTTGACTGACATCCCTCTCCAAACACTGGAGCTCATGGGGTGATTTTATCTCCTGCACAGAGCAGAGGTTGCCTTGCTGAGGGTGAGTAACCAGAGGTGCCCATTGCAGGAGTGACTGCGCTTTCAGAAATCAAAAGTTCACCCACTGGGCCTGTTCTGACTCGGGAGACAGGAGCCATGGGAACCATTGTTAGCATTTCACAGGAGAGTGGGTTGATATTTTTTAATCAACATTTGCATGCTTAAACTTCGCTCCTGTTTTATTTTTATCCACCTCCTTTCTCCTCGTACATTTTCCAGCGCACAAAAAAAGAGAGAAAGGGAGAGAACTTTTTAATTAAGATTTTGAAGAAAAACTACAGAACAAAGCTGCTCTTTATATTGCAGGAGATAAATCACTGCAAACATTTGGAAGAGCCCAGATTTTGGTGGGTTTTGCAGTGAAATCACACATCAGGAATGATCTGGGGTCCAAATTTGGCTCCTGGTTGAAGGGGCCACCAGACGAATTTGGTTGTCACTGCTAATCAGGCTAAGGGCCCAAGGCAATGTGATGCTGGACACATCTTGGCCAGGTTGGATGGGGCTTGGAACAACTTGGTCTGGTGGAAGGTGGAAGGATGAGATTTAAGGTCCCTTTATTGCAAGGCACCTTTAAATAAGCAAAATGCTAGAGCTGAAAAAGCAGCAAGAAATGATTAATGCAACAAGCTGAGCTGAACCTCAGGTGAGCAAAATGCGTGCCTGGTTCTGAGGTGCTTGCACCAGGTCCTGTCTGTGACCAGCTGGGATAAATCCACCTGTGATCCTTTAGGCACAGCTTTCCTTCCATTAACTGTGAAGGAGGTCCAGGGAATGCTCAGAAACGTGTCTCCATTTTGGAGATTTTCTTCTACTTAGGTGACTCTTGTTTTTCTTTGAGTCCAACCATTAACCCAGCACTGCTGTGCTCACCACCAAGCCATGTCCCCATGTGCCACCTCCTGAATGCTTCCAGGGATGGGGATTCCACCCCTTCCCTGGGCAGCCTGTCCCAAAGCCTGACCCTTCCCACTATGGTGTCACAGTGGAGCTTCTGCTGCCTCTGCTCTGCTGTCAGTGATGGCCCAGCTCTGTGTGGGCTCAATCTGCACAAATCCAATGGGATGGAGGTTTATAATGACCTCAAAGAGGGATTTTTTTGGGAGAAAACAGAGAAGAAAAAAGCCTTCTACTCTAGACTAATAAGGTTTCCTCAACCCTTCCTCAGCTGGGTTGTTAAACACAACAAACTCTCAAAACACCCCTTCATTGGCTCCAGTGAGGGTCTAGTCCTGCTTCCCTGGACTTTGGAGCAGTGTTTTGCTTTCCATACCCAATTCCCTGAGCAGCTTGGCAGCAGTCAGTCCAGCTCATGGGCAAGAGAGGCAGGGATGCTCCCCTTCCACACCCTGGCCAGGCAGATCCCTGGATCTCATGGCTCCTATCCTGGCCTTGTCCCCCTGGTGCAGGAGAATTTGGGTGTCAGGTGGGTCCTGCAGCCACTGCAGCTTTGTCACCATGTGCAAGGTGAGCTGTGATAAGCCCAGCTCTGATAAAAGCTGTGCTCAACAGACAGCCAGGGTGATTCCCCACACTGCCAGCAGCAGAGGAAGAGGAAGGAATGTCATGGGGCTTCCCCAAAGTATTCCTTGGGCTGATCCCGTTGGCAAAGAGGGGAAGGGCAGGATCAGTAGCAGGGTGCAGAGTGTGAGGCAGCCTGAAATCCCCACAGCTGAATCCTCACGTCTCCCTTTGCTCAGACACCAGCTTTGGTTTGGAGGGCACTGCACAGGTTTTCTGTCACGCACTTGGCTTTGTGTCGTGCAATATTCAGGTGGAAAAGCAGCCCAGCAGATCTCCTGTCTGCTTGGGATGGCAGAGAATCAGAGAAGTATGGAGAAATCTGGAGAAATCTCTGCCTGACCATCTGTGTCCACCACCCGAGCAGGTCAGCTGGGCCTTGGCAACATCCATGATTCCAGAGGCTCCACAAGGATGGAGATTCCCCCACCTCCCCGAGTGCCTCTTCCAGTGCTGCACAATCCCCTATGAAAAAGCCTTTCCTGTTGTTCCACCTGAACATCCCAACATCTTGGAGAAGCAGTCATGGAATCCCAGAATGGTTTGGGATTTGGTTTTGGGCTGGAAGGAACCTTAGAGATCACCTCATTCCAACCCCCTGCCATGGGCAGGGACACCTTCCACTATCCCAGGTTGCTCCAAGCTGGCCTTAGACACTTCCAGGGATCCAGGGGCAGCCACAGCTTCTCTGGGCAACCTGTGCCAGGGCCTCACCACCCTCACAGGGAAGAATTTCACCCCAGTATCTCCCTTCACCCCAGTATCTCATCTAAATCTCTCCTCTTTCAGTATCCAACAATACTTAACTGAAAAAAATGGCTTAACTGAAGAAGGGAAGCAAAGTGTGAATTTTGGTATCAGTTTTGCATTAGAAATAAAATGGCATCAAAGAAAGAGCAGAAAAGTGCAAGAATTTCAGACTGACATTCACAAATCAAGTGTTTCGATCTCCCATGTCAGCAGTTAGCTCAAAAGAAAGTGGGAAAATCACCCTGAAACAAAGGAACTTCTTTTTATTTTAGTATCCAAAAGCAGAGGGTGAGCTGCACTGGGAAGGGGAGGCTCTGCCTGCTAAACATGGAGAGAGCAGCAGCACTTAAAATCACGTAGTAAAATCGGGGATGGATCCCTTTTCCTCCAGGTTTACTCCTGGATTTCCACCCGTGCTTGAATTCAGCATTAAGCGAATGTGGGTTTGCCTCTCTCCACGCTGCAGCCCAGCAGCAAACCAGGAGTTCAGAGACCACAGCAGGCATTATGTCATCCTGCGAGGAGGAGCTGGGCAATCCTGCAACGACTTCTTTCCAAGCCCTTTCATCCAATCTCTCCTCTAGCAGCATTGCTGAAGAACTGGGGGAAAAAAAAAAGAGCCTGGCCCCGGGGGAAGGGTGTTCCAAGAGGAGATCCCACAGCAGGATGTCCCGATCAGCATCCCAGAGGGAGGAGAGCTGCGGTGCAGGGTTGAGAGGGGTGGAAGTGCCTCCCTGGCTGTTGTTCACCTGCCAGATCCCTCCTGCTCGCAAGAAAACCTGTGTGCAGCAAAAGGTGATGTCATCCCTGCTTCCCTGCTCCTGAAATCCAGCTCCTTGCTGAACGTGGCTCAGGGCTGGTGTTATTAACAGTCCCTTTTGACACATCCTGTGCTCTGATGATTTCTTTCTTTCTTTCTTTTTATTTTTTTTTAAATTCTATTTTATTTTTTTTTATTTTCCACCTCTCTTTTCCCCCTTTTTGCTGCACGGTGACCGGGCTCCTGAGACTCAGGTTGATTAAATTTCTATGCCTTGCAGCTTCCCTGGAGTCCACATAATTTATGTAAATACGAGAGATAAGGAACGAGGGGGAATCACAAGAAAAATGGAGCATTAAGCCGCCAAGATCCATTAAATTCTCCATCACCCTTTCCAGAATCTCAATGTTCAGCTGCGCCACCCCCGTGTTTCCCCCCCCTTGCCACAGCAGCGTGGATCAAATTAACACTCGTCGGGCTCAGGAAATCCATGGGATCAGTCCCACCTCCTGCCTGACATCGGGATCCAGCCCTGCCTGCAGTGGATCAGTGCAGGGAAGAAGGTGCTGCAGCTGCTTGCAGCCTCCTTGCCCGGATACACCCTAGCGGCTGGAGCTCCCTCCGGGCAGGGATGGCATCCCGAGGGACAGAGGTGTCCGTGGGTGAAGCGAGGTGAGCAGGGCTTCTCCAGGTTAGGATCCTCAGGAGAGCCCCTGCACTCCCTCAGGGTGGTTCTGTGCTGGCAGCTGAGGGAGAAGATCACCCCAAACCAGCCTTTCAACCCCAATTCCTGGAAAGTCATGTTGGGAAGGAGTGGGAGTTCGGTCAGCAACCTGTTGTCCTCCTTTGGGCAGCCTCTGCCTTTCCTAAGTCCTTCCTGATCCTCCTGATGGATGTAACCCCCTTCTCCAGCCTGTCCCCCACTCAGTTGGGACAGTCAGGCTCCAGAGCCAGCAAAGAACTCCCTGGAAGAGTGCCAAGAAAATTGGCACTTCAGTTTGGTGGTGTGGCTTGTTAAGATGTCCATGGAATCATGGAATGGTTTGGATTGGAAGGGATGTTAAAAACCAGTGCCACCCCCTGCCATGGGCAGGGACACCTTCCACTATCCCAGGTTGCTCCAAGCCCTGTCCAACCTGCCTTGGACAATTCCAGGGATCCAGGGGCAACCACAGCTTCTCTGGAAAGCCTATTCCTAGCAGTGTTTTGGCCCCCTACAAGAAGCAAAGCCCAGAAATGATTCCTGAGGTTGGTTTGGGAGGTGGCCTGGAAGGGGGACAGCTCCCAGCTGGCAGAGTGGATGGAAACTCTGTTTTGGGAAGGAGGCAAGGACCAAAATGATGGGAAATACGACAGTAAAGGACATGGCCAGATTGCACCAACTGGCCTCAGAGCCAGGAAACATTTGGGAATCTGTTCCTGAAGTGCACAAGCACTTGAGAAACCCCATCCCAGCCTGGGGCTGGCACCTACACATGGACACCTCTCTCCACTCCTGAGCCAGGCCCAGCTCAGTCACCACAGTCACAACACTCCCAGTCAGCAGCGGGGCTGGGAGGGCACCTGCTCCCACAAATGACAGCTGAGACCTCTTGTGACAGCACCAGGAGCCTCGGGGCTGTGCTGTCTGCGAGTCTCTCAGACCCAGAAAGCTCCTCTGACACACAGCCTCCTGCTTCCCTGGGACTCCAGTCCTGCACAGAAAGTGCAGCCCCTCAAAGCCCAGCTCCTGGGAAATCTTTGCCTCTCCAAATGGATGGAATTATTAGGAATAATGCCATGGATTTTTTTATTTAAGTTTTGAGCTCACAGGCACTACTCAAATTGCTTTCCTTAACAAGTGTGACAGGCAGAAACACCTCTTAAATGGAAGCAAAGACTCTCCAATAACAGTATGATTTCAGGATGCTGGAGCTTGAGGAAAAACCACAAATCCTGAGTGGTGGTGACACTCCATGAGCAGAAGCCACTGGCTGCCACTCAGCCCTGTCCCTAACCTGGACTCTGTAGCAGTACCATGGGTGTTTCTGCCTTCAGTGCTTTGCAGAGTCAATCCTTGGTGCCTGTGCCCAGGGCACAATTAACTACTCCAATAATCTAATATCAACTTATAGATCTTTCAATAGTCATCCAGGATCAAGATCTAATTAAGACTACAAATGAGTTAATCATGTGTGATGAAGTCTTCCAAGAAAATTACACCCAAGACTTCCATTCTGTCTGAGCTGCAGATACTTCTGACAGAGCCCCAAAGCAGAGACTAAAATAGTGGTGATTAAGAGGAGTGATGGGCATGAAAAAACAAGGCTTTGCAGGTTTCAAAGAAGGAGGCTACCTATAATCTGCAGCTTGGAGTGCTGAGTTATTTGAGACAAGTTTGACTTGACAGATTTCTCTTGAAATGTCTGATAATTTTACAAACCACTCAGTGACCAGCAGTCGAAAGAGACTTAGTGAGTCTCTCTCACTGGAGCAAAATACCTGATTTTGAGCAGTGGAGCAAATGAAACACACACCAAGACCACCCTTGATCACAGCCAGAAAGGGCCAAGGAGAAGTGACAAACTTTTAGAACCTCCAAACCAGCAACGGGAACGAGCCAGCCGCGTAAATAACGCGAGCCTGACGTTCCACAGGGTTTGAAAGGTCTGCTCCTTGGCTCCATCCCGTGCCATGGATGCATCATTTGCTGTGCTCTCACGCTAAAAATGACTGTGGTCATTAGGAACAATTTATGCTCAGGGAAATAATTACGGTCATTAATGGGGCTGCAAAGCAGAGGCTCTCGGGGAGCAGCAGTGGAGGGGTGGCAGCCGCCCGTGCGTGCGCCGTGACTGACGGGAGCTGCAATGATGGTGTTCCCAGGACTGGGCATCCCAAACAACTCAAATCCAGGCTCAGGAGGCAGCCAGTAACTGATGAGTCCAAGGAGAGTTTGGGAAAAGCCACTGGGATCACAAGAAAAGCCACAGCAGTGCTCTGGCTGGACACAGAATGGGGTGAGTCCCCAGAAGTCACCACTGACCACAGCTGGCAGTTTTAAGCCTGCTGATATTAACCAGTGAGTGGTGACAGTGGCTACAAAAGTGATCATGCCTGGCTTCTGGACCATCACTTCACAGGAATACAGTCCAAAATGGAATTGGAAATGTTTGCAAATGTCTGCAAAGAGATCCTACACCGGATTCCCAAGGCTTTGAGGCAGCTGATGGCGTAGGCAGGACTCAGCTGGGTGGAGGTGATGGCTCATCCTCTGGGGTAGCTCTCCTAGTGCAAAATAAAAGTTGAAGGAAATCTGGAAGCATCCAATGGGGATTACATTTTCAGGGCAGGTCACACTCTGTGACCCAGGGAACTCTGATCTAAGGAAATCAGTGAGAATGGGAAAGCAGGACTTGATGGTCCTTGCGGGTCCCTTCCAGCTCAGGATATTCTGTGATTCTGTGTGTGACTTCCAGGAAAGTCCCGCCTGGATTTCCTGTTTCTGTGAAAAGCACTGGATTATTGGCAGTTAGCTAATAAAGCTCATTTGGGTTGTCTGGACAGTCTCCTAAAGATTTAATACATGACTTAAAAGAGTGGATTTGGAAAGGACACTGGTCGGTGAAATTGGCCAGTGGTTGATTGATAACACAAATACGTTGATTGATAACACAAGCATGTGCTGTTTTCGCTGAGGCCAACTAGGAAAGGAAGTTTATCCCAGCCCATGGCTGTTCCTATTTCAGGCAAATCTCTTCCATCCCCTAAAAGGGAGTCTGAAGTCAGCCTTGCTGGGCACTCGGGCCACAGGTATGAGTGTCAGACCATCTACACCCCTTGGTGACCAAATTATACTCATGGGGACCAAATTCCCAGCTGCCTGTAGAGGCTGACTGAAAAATATCTCATCTCTTCAGCAGAGAAATGACTGATCCTGTTTGTGTCCCCGCGCTGCTCGCAAGTGTCTGGTCCTGCATTGACTTCCAGGCTGAATTTTGCCAATTCAGCAGCTGGGATCTTGTTGTGATTGAACTTGATAAATTAAGCAGCCTTTTAGGGCAGGGGATGTCCCTGGTGTTTATTTAGTGAGCCAGACTAAATCAATCCACGGCGTTGTACACAAACGGGGAATTTCTCTGTCCCTGCTTGCCCGGGAATTCCCCTTGGTGACAGGCAAGGAGTGACCAGAGGGAGAAGCACACAAACTGGGGGGTTGGTGGGGAAAGAAGGGGCTAAAACATCACAAAAGATGATGTCCTGCCAAACTTGCCATGTGACTGAATTAAGCAAAATGAATTAATTGGTTTGGGAATGATGGTGCTGTGGCCGTTTGTGTCCAAGGGTTCCTGGGGTGGGAACTAAGGACCAACAATATTGTCGCACCTTCAGGAAGTCCCTGAGTGCCAGGAGGATGAATATATTAATATAATAATAATAATAATAATAATAATAATAATAATAATTTTATATTGTTATTAAGTGCGCAAAGTCCTCAGATGTCACCCAAATACAAATGTTGGTGCTTTCAGCTGCAGAACGACCAGAGAGGAGGGGAATGTAGAACAGGACACAGAGGTTACGTGGCTTCTCAGGCCTTGGTGCTGCCTCCCAGGCTCCAGCGTTTCTCTAAGTTAATTTAATAAATAGATCTTTTGGTTCTGGAGTCCATCCTTCCTGCATTCCAGCAGGTTTGACATGGAACATGGTGGCAGGAGGCAGAGTGGCCAGGCTGGCAGCATGGAAAGGCCTAATTAACAGGGAAAGAGCCCAGCAGCCAGGAAGGGAATCTGAAGAGACAGCATGGAGAGATTAAGGCAGCCAGGAGACTGCCAGGGAATCAATCCATACAGGCATGGGAAGGAGAACTGAGGCCAACTGCAGGGATGGACATGGATGGTAACGATCACAGAGTCACAGAGTGGTTACAGCTGGAAGGGACATTAAAGATCACCTCATTCCACAGGCAGGGGACCTTCCACCAGGCAATATGTAAGGAAAACATGCATATTTTTATCCCTGCATTGTTGGGGACAAAGTCACACAGGAAGAGAGTAGGAATGGTGCCGATGGCAACTCCCAAATGACACCTGTTTGGTGATTTTGAGACTGAAATTAAAACTGGGGGAGTTGACTGAGCAATCTCTTGAGGGCCATTCCAAGCTGAAATACTCCCTGACTCTGGGAAATGCATGGAGTGGTGAAGGTTGTGTCCAGCCAAACCCATGCAGTCCAAATCCAGATGGGAATGTGAGCTCCAGGAATCCCTCTCAAAGCAAAGGGCAGGCAGCCCTGCTTGGAAAGACAGTCAAAAGTTTGATAGCAAAGATAAAATGCACAGAAATTCCACAGACTTGCTTTCCACAGGGAATTAGGCAAGAGCCCAGCGGGAAGGATGAGAAACCAGACTCTCCCTCCCCTGGAGCTTGGTCCCTTGCAGTGTGGCCACAGAGCAGGGACAGCCCAGAGCAGGGAAGAGAAAGCCAAATTAACACCTTTGGCCCCTCCAAGCCAGGAAAAATATCCAAATGGGAAGATAAAAATACAAAAAAAAAAACCATGAAAAGGAGAGGTGTGACAGCCCACGTGGAGCAGAGGAAGCCAAGCTGCAGACAGACCGAGTATCCCAAGGCTGTTTTCCTGCCCGAGGCAGCAGAGCCGTGCTCACCCTGGCTGCCCTGCAGAGGATGAGTTTAGGGCTGAAACTGTTCCATTTCAGAAGCATTAAAGGCTTTTGCAGTGCTGGTGCTCAGGGCAGAGCAGCCCTGGGTCTGCTCACACTCGCAGGACCAGGTGGAAGCGGCATCTCCACAACCCCTGTGGGCAGGAGAGAGTGGACAAAGCTCCTTCCCTCCCACTCTGCTCCTTCCACCATGCAGGGAGTGGGGGGCAGGATGACCTACTTGTGTCATGCCCTGAATGCCTCTTTTTGCTCCAGCCAAGGTATCTCCACACTCTGAGGCTCCTGCTCTGCCTGTTGGAGCTGTCTGGAAGGATCGTGGTACTCCCTTTTTCCATCCCCTGCTGTCCCCCACCCATCTCTCTGGCTCACCTGGAGCTGGGAGGGTCTCAAAAGCATTTTGAGAGATCCAGGAGGAACAGAAAGATGAAGCTGGATGGTTTTCCTCCCCTAGTTTTGCTGTGGCGGGGGGAGATGTGGTGCACAAGCATCCCTTGACATTACATTCCCGACAAACAGGGATCCAGGTGCTCTCCTTGATGAGAGATGTAAATCCATTGGTATCATTAGTGTCCCTCCAGGTTTAGGGCAGGATTATGGAAATCATTCTCTCTCCCCACTAGGAAGGGTGGGAGAGCAGGGCTTTTGGGGATATGGCTCTTTTTTTTTTTTTTGATGAAGATATTTATTTATTTGCCTGCTTACTCAAAAATACGTGAGGGATGAGCATTTCCAAAACTCTCAGCATCAGCAACTCTGCTCCTTCACTGATTTTGGAGGTGTAACCTCTGTTGACTTCAGTGGGAGCTCAGATAGCCCAGCTCTGCAAAATCCAGCCCTGAAAGCTTAAGTTCTATTAATCCTTATATTTAAAAGATTTTAATAAAAGCTATTACCACACTCATTATCGTGGGCTTCTGGCACAGCCCCTGCAAAGCCAAAGACATTTTCACTGCACCTTGTGAGACACTCCTAAAGAACCTTCTGCCCGTCTTACTGAGCTCTTGTAGATATTTCTTGGTCCTTCACCTGCAGCTGTGGCAGATTTCATTGAAGGCCCTTTATTTCCAGCTATGATGTGCTCTCGTTTAATCAGCCCTGCCCACCCCACTGCCCACATTCCATGTGGCTGATGGGACTCAGGGCTGCTGCTGCTGGGGCTGG
Organism: Eopsaltria australis; assembly: GCA_034509425.1. NCBI lineage: Eukaryota > Metazoa > Chordata > Aves > Passeriformes > Petroicidae > Eopsaltria > Eopsaltria australis. The sequence continues at coordinate 932,928 of JAVTVJ010000612.1, forward strand.
GAGACACAAGGAGCAAACCCCACAATCAGACAATTAATGACAATTTCCCTCTCCCATGGGTGAAGAGTGGTTGTCATATTGGCTTTCCTTAGGAAGAGGCTGAGGAGGCTGAGGGTGTCCAGCCTGGAAAAGGCTCCAGGGAGACCTTAGGGCCACTTCCAGTGCTTAAAGGGGTTTATGAAAAAGAGGGAAAGGGACTTTCTACACAGGACAGTGGTGATAGGACAAGGGGGAATGGTTTTAAACTATAAGAAGTGTGTTTTAGGTTAGATGTGAGGAAGAAATTGTTCCCTGTGAGGGTGGGGAGACCCTGGCACAGGGTGCCCAGAGAAGCTGTGGCTGCCCCTGGATCCCTGGAAGTGTCCAAGACCAGGTTGGATGGGCTTGGAGCAACCTGGGATAGTGGGAGGTGTTGTAGTTGGAACGAGATGATCTTTAAGCTCCCTTCCAACCCACAGCATCCTGTGATTCTGTGGCTCCTGCTGCTGAGTTTTCCCTGGACAGGAGCAGTTGAACAAACTGCACACCTGCCACTTCCTCTGGAAGCTGCTCTGCCTTAGGATGGTCAAAATGAAGATGCTGTTCAAGTTCTGTCCACTTTTTGTCCACTAAGCCAAAGCCTTGTGAAGTCACATGTGTGACACGCTGGGAGAGGCACCAGGCTGCTCAGGATTGTGTCTAGATGGAGTTTAATAATCTCCAGGGAAGGAGATTCCACCATGAAAAATACAAGGGAAAACCAGAGTGTGGTACTCTGTGAGCAGGACCTCAGCCAGAACATCCCTCCTGCCCACAAGCACCTTGTGCTCTGAGGTGCCCAGAGATCCTCGGGGAAGAGCATCTCTAAGAGGAGGGTTCTCATCACAGCAAAGGAAATTTGCAGTTCCTGGGGGCTTGCTACCACCTGGGGATGCTCCATGCACCACCACCTCCTCCCAGAATGAGCAGGGCCCCCTCTCCTCGCTGCAGACCTGGCTGAGAAAGCCTGGCCAGTGCCTGCACATTAACATCATCACCATAATCTAATCACCCCCCCCCGGGGAGCACATCAAGAGGAAGCTGATGTGATGAGAAGGGCCCCACCATCCTCTGTTCCAGAAGTGACAATGATCCCTGGTCAGCCTGATCCCGGGGGCACTGAGTCCCACAGCCCAAGGGCAGCTGTGCAGAAGGTCTGACCCTGCTGCACTCCAGGAGCTCACCCCAGGCCCTGTCAGTGCCAGCCTCCCTGGGGACCTGAGCTGTCTCACTTGGTCACATCACAGGGGCAGCAGACAGATGATTTACAGAGAGTTCCCCTCCCTAACTTCATGCATTTTGTATTTCACTGGTGCCTTCCTGCTGCTCCAGAGCTCTCTGGGTACAGCAGCTCCTGCCATTTCTTCAAACAAAACCTGGAATGGGCTTTTTTTCCAATTTTCCTCTCGGATCTCCCACATTTAAGACACCACCCCAGCAGTATCCCTGCCCTGTGCTAATTCCAAAAGTGCTCCTGGGAACCACCTGAGCCAATGCTGCTGGCCCCAAATCACACCCTGGCACTGCCTAATCCATCCATACAGCTGGAGTCCGCAGGTGGCTCATGGAAATGATGGAGAAGTTGATATCTCAAGCCCCTTTCAGGCACTTTCAAGACTTTTCTCTCTCTGTTTTTCACCTTTTTTTTTTTTTTTCCTAACAGCAGAGTGATTATCTTTATGCTGCTCCAGATCTGGAAACCTGTGAGGCAGAGGAGGGGGTTCTGTGCTCCAGCACCCCAGACTGGTCACTGATGGGACCTCTCCTTCCTCCATGAGTACATCAGGACTCTGCTTTCCATTTCTCTTGGGAATGCTCAAAAGGCACGAATTCTGTTTAATTCATGCCAGTGGGAACTTCTCCCAACAAACAAAACCATAATCCCATCAAGCTGAAGACAGCAACATCAAAGGGAAGGCCCCCTCCTCACAGGGGTGTTGGAGACTCCAGATGATGGAGGGTACGAGGTCTCTCTGCCCAGGTCCCGGCTGTCACCTCACTCATCTGCACATCTGATGCAGCATCAGGGAAAAGAGGGGCTCAGCATCGACATTTTGGGTTCTGCAAGTTAAATACTCCTCAGAAAATATCCACTCGTCCCTCGGATACCCAACCTGTGTGCTCCATGCTTTGGTCTCTGGAATGATGCCCACACACAGGAGGGGAATTATCACTGACCCAAACAAATCCCCAAATATGGAGCATCCCCATCAGAGCTCAGACACCCCAGGGCCCTTGGCTAAGGCAGCTTCCACAAGGAAGATACATGGAACTCTTGGAATGTGTCCAGAGGAGGCCACGGAGATGCTCCAAGGGCTGGAGCCCCCCAGCTCTGGAGCCAGGCTGGGAGAGCTGGGGGTGTTCACCTGAAGAAGAGAAGGATCCAGGGAGACCTCAGAGCCCCTGCCAGAGCCTAAAGGGGCTCCAGGAGAGCTGGAGAGGGACTTGGGAGAAGGGATGGAGGGACAGGACAAGGAGGAATGGCTTCCCGCTGCCAGAGGGCAGGGATGGATGGGATACTGGGAAGGAATTGTTGGCTGTGAGGGTGGGGAGGCCCTGGCACAGGGTGCCCAGAGAAGCTGTGGCTGCCCCTGGATCCCTGGGAGTGTCCAAGGCCAGGCTGGATGGGGCTTGGAGCAACCTGGGACAGTGGAAGCTGTCCCTGCCCATGGCAGAGGGTGGGAATTGGATGGTCTTGAAGGTCCTTTCCAACCCAAACCACTCTGAATCTCTGATTGTACCAATCATGCAACATCATTGCTGAACAGGCTCCTTTGCTGTGTGCATGTATTTTCAGTTTTGTTGTTTGGGTTTTTTTTTTAATTTGCTTGTTTGGTTTTGCATTTTTCAGTTCTCTTGGTTCTTAGTGTTCATGGTACCTCAGATGAAATTTCTTGATTGTTTCAAATTTAAAAGTTCTTCAGCTTTAGAAAAAAAAAAAAAGCAACCAACAGTAAAAATAATGGAACACTAAATTAGTGATCAGTTAAATTGTACATTGGGTGGTAAAAATACGGATAAACTATCAGCACTGTGCCCGTAACTGAGCTCTCCCAACTCCTTGTCCCAGTCAGGCTACTCATCTATGAAATCTTCTGTGCAGATTTATTTTCAGGGGGAAAAAAAATCACTCTGGTTAGAGCAGGAAGAGAGTTTAGAGTAGAATTGCTATTTCCCAGCGGTGCTGGGGGCTCTTACACTAAATCACATTACTGCAATTTAAAATACAACCACACATCTGCCGAGACTTGGGTATTGCTCACATGTGTGTTTTTCAGTCCCAGGCAGGTATCCTTACGTGAATTTCCCCTCCTCTCTGAGATGTGAAATGAAGCTGAATTCCTTTGCATTTTCCATGGATTCTCCTGCCTATCCAGCTGGTTACCAAAGCTCAGCTGCTTTGTGCTAATTTCTTAACCTGGTTTTGTGGCGGGATCCCGGGTGGATTGAACTAATTTGGAATAAAGGAGTGTCTGATTCTGGAATAGGAGCATCAACACAGGGAATTAATTACGAACCACTAATGTCAAGTGCACAGTCCAGAATAAGTCCTTGGATAGATGAAGCTTAAGGCCATCATCTCTAATTTTTCTCAAAAGCAGATTATTTTTTTCCTTGTCTGTCTCTCGATCTGCCAATCAGGAAATCGATTCCCTGCCCATGCCAGGGAGGTTGGAACTGGAGAATCTTTAAGGTCCCTCCCAACCCAAACCATCCTGTGATTTTATGGCTATGAAATGGTCATACAGATATTTTGTGCTCACCTCATTCCAGCCCCTGATCACTCAAGGCCAGCTCTGTGAATGGGGTGCTCAGTGTGCAAAGTCCATCCCACACCCAGGGCTTGATCTTGGCCTGGAAGTCACCAGGATTATTTGTCTAAAAACTTACTCAGATCCCAGTCTCCACCTTATCAGAGTTCAGCCAAATACAGATCACAGAATTCCAGAATGGTTTGGGTTGGAAGGGACCTTAAAGATCATCTCATCCCAACCCCAACACCTTCCACCATCCCAGGTTGCTCCAAGCCCCATCCAGCCTGGCCTTGGACACTTCCAGGGATCCAGGGGCAGCCACAGCTTCTCTGGGCACCCTGTGCCAGGGTCTCGCGCCCTCACAGGGAACAATTCCTTCCCAATATCCCATCTAACCCTGCCCTCTGGCAGTAGGAAGCCATTCCCTCCTGTCCCATTGTAAACCTTGTTTAGCTCTGGGTGTAAATCACAGCACCTCCTGTGAAGCAGCTTGAGCAGGTCAAATTTAAATCCAAAAAGCTTTATTATCATAAAAACCTTGGACTGTGGGTGTGTTGGCTGACTGAAAATACCTGTTTATCCTGGCACCCCCATGTGCTGCATTTCCAGCAGATTTCCAGATGTCTTCTTCAACCCCTTCAATCCCTCCTCAGAACAATCATTGCCCTTCAACCTGAAAGGAATTTTCCACCCAGGGACTCCAAGGTCCTCCTTGTTCTCCTTGAGAAACTTCACACCTGCAGGTGGCTGCCAGGAATACACGGAGCTGCTTTTCTCAACCTCCTCTCACCATCCCACCTCAGCCCCCAGTGGCTGAAGGGCAACGACCCAGGACAAGGCTGTGACCTGAATAAACCCCACAAAGCTGAGGACAGCAAAAATTCATCCGTCTTAGCTGAAAATTCCTGAAAACAGCGAAAATCCTGAATTTGGCTGTGAACTCTCCCACCCTAAGAGCTCTGCAAAGTTTGGATTTTCCTCCTTCGTGTTAACCCCATCTTTTTTTTTGGGAACAAAAAGAGTGATGGAGCTTAAAAAGACGAATTACCTGATCCGCATATTCAATGAAGATCAAACGCTCCATAAACGCGACATGAGTTTTAACAGCATTTAATGGTTTGCATTAATTAATAAGTCTTTAAAGATGTCAGGCATTTGTAGATTTAAAAACTTTATAACTTTCAATAAATTCAGCGGGGCTTAATGAATTCCTGCAGATTTACACAGCTTTGGAAACACGCTCCATCTTAAACAACTTCACCAATGTTTGTGATTTTAAGAGAAATTAAGAAAGAAAAGAAGGAAAAAAAGAAAAAGAGTAGGGAGGAAAAGGAGACAATTTATTACGTTGTGATTTACTGGGAAACAGATGTATTTTTCATTTAATTTCATTTCAATATTTTTTTTCTTGGTTGATTTTTTTCGAGCAGTTCTCCGATGAACTGTTGATGCGATGAGGGGTGGGGAGCTCTGCAAACCTCCATGTCTCTGTACACACACTCAAAGGATCATTTAGGCTGGAAAAGATCTCTGAGACCATCAAGTCCAACCTGTCACTGATCCCCACCTTGTAACCGGCCCAGAGCACTGAGTGGCACATCCAGACATGAACACCTGCAGGGATGGGGACTCCAACACCTCCCTGGGCAGCCCCTTCCAGTGCTTGTCAGCCCTTACCAGGAAGAAATTCCTTTTGATGTCCAACATGAACCTCCCCTGTCTCAGTTTGAGGTTCTGTCCTCTCCTCCTGTCCCTGTCCCCTGGGAGCAGAGCCTGACCCGCCCTGGCTGCCCCCTCCTGTCAGGGAGTTGTGCAGAGCCACAAGGTCCCCCCTGAGCCTCCTTTTCTCCAGGCTGAGCCCCTTTCCCAGCTCCCTCAGCCTCTCCTGGTGCTCCAGACCCTTCCCAAGCTCTGTTCCCTTCCCTGGACACGCTCCAGCCCCTCAATGTCCTTGTCCCAGAGCTGTCCCCAGCACTGGAGGTGCCCCAGCAGTGCCAGCACAGGGGACAGGCACTGCCCTGGCCCTGCTGCCACCCCCAAGCTGGGACAGCCCAAGCCCCACTGGCCTTTTGTCTACCTGGGCTCATGTTCAGGCACTGTTGACCAGCACCACCAGGTCCTTCTCTGCTGGGTGGTTTTCCAGTCAAACACATCCATATCTGGATTTGTATCCATACCCTCACAGCTGTGCACACACACACACACACACACACACACACACACACAAATATATATTTAATATCTAAATTTTGCTGGTATTAATTCTGAAGGAAACTACTTCAGAAATCCAATTCCACACACGTATCCTAAAGGTCAACTTCTTGCATCCGTTTGGGATGAACACAAATACTGGATATTCCAATTCCTCCCCACACCTTTGGTAATCAGAGATGTCAGAGAAGCTCTTTGTCCAGAGGGAAGCGAAGTGAGAGGCAGGGGCAGGGCTGAAAGCAGAGCAGGGGGAGGAAAGAGAACATAACTCATCCTTGTGGGTGGCATATGTGAATGAATGAGCTGGGATTTATCCTGGAACAACTTCCCGTGCTCCCATCGGAAGAACGACAAGAGAAATCATAAAAGCAATGAGTGCAGAGAGCAGAACGAGCCTTGGCTCTGGCTTGTTCAGGGAATTATTCTCCCAGGTGTCTCACCAGCCTTCCAGTCGGGATCACTCATCCCACTCCTACACACTGGGTATACAAATGCCAGGAAATGGTCACTGGAATGCTGTTCCTGCCCTCACAAAGGCCACTCCATGAGGGATGAGCAGGTGATGCCTCAGGGCCTGTTGGCTGCTCTCAGGTGATGGGGCTGGAGGAGGAGTCACAGGGGGGAATCACTGCAGGTTCCAGAAGGTTGGCACTGCCTTTTCTTAGTCATCATCACTGCACCAAAATCGGAGCAGAGGCCCCACAAAGAAATGGGATGGTGCCAGTGCAGGTCAGGATCTTCCCACAGATTCACCAGCAGGAATGTGGAACAGGTTGCCCTGAGAAGCTGTGGCTGCCCCTGGATCCCTGGAAGTGTCCAAGGCCAGGCTGGACAGGGCTTGGATCAACCTGGGATAGTGGAAGGTGGATTGGAACAAGGAAGGGGGTTAGAACAAGGTGAACTTTAACTTCCCACTGAAACCATTCTAGAATTCTATGAATCTTCACCAAGGATTTCCCAGTTTTAGAGCTTTGTCTGCATTCTGCACCCAGCTGTGCCCAGCATCACAAAATCCGGGCCAAAACGGACCACTCTGGTCCTGCTCATTTCCAGCACAGAATTCCCTCCGGTATTCTGAGTCCTCCCACTCCTATTTTACCCCCTCTCCTGTTCAACACCGGCAGCACCAAACACGGAGCAAAGGGGCTCCCGAGCCATTATCCCAAACTCCCTCCTCCTCTGCGCCTGTCAGATGCGACGGCGGGGATGCTCTTCCCTCCTCCCCGGCTTTGGCAGGACCTTTTGTCCCGCAGGCAGCGGGGAGCTCGGTGCCTGTGACGGCACTCGCGGGGATGCTGCCCATCCATATGGAGCTTTGGGTACAAGTTGCTGACGTGCTGCTGCCTCCGCTCTCCCGGCGCATCCCGGCGGTGCCTCCGGCCCCATCCCATTTGCCGCTCATTTGCTGACACGGATCGGCTGCTCGGGCTCGCAGCATCCCGGCAACTTCCTGGCTATGGGCTCTGCTGGGCACGCTGAGTTGGGAGACTGACAGAGGAAGCGAGTGTGTAATTGCAACAGAGGGGAAAGCTGCGGGGGAGTTTTGTCTCGGGATGACGAACAGGAGCTGGAAAGGTTCAGGGGAAAGGGAGGGACAGTCACGAGAGTGGCCTGACCTGCTTTGAGGCACGGGCTACAGCCAGGACAAGGGGATGCAGATCTCTCTCCTCATCCCCGAGCTGACAGGACAGCACCAAACTCGCGGCTGTGGTCACCAACTCGCCACACCTGGCCGTGCATTTCAGAGCTGGGCTTGGATTGCTGTTTCCAAAGGTCTTGCCAAGACCAGAGGAGCCTGATGGACTCTTGTGGCTTGATAAACAACCACTAATCAATGTTTAATCTGCATGTCTGTGTCAGAGCTGTGCACTCATGGGGCTGATGTGATTGCCCAGTCCATGAGTGCTGGGAAACTGAGGCACAGAGCAGTGACCAATTTGCTGCTCTGGATCACAGAATCACAGGATGATTGTGACCACTGCAGGATCACTGGGACCACTGCAGGTCCTCTAGACTGACCCCCCTGCTCCAGCAGGATCCCCTAGAGCTGGTTATTCAGGATTGTGCCCAGACAGGTATGGAATACCCCCAGTGAGGAGACTCCACACCCTCTCTGCACAATCTGTTCAGTGCTCGGTCACTGCACAGGGAAGTTCTCCCTCATGTTCTGGTGGAACTTGCTGGGATCAGCCCCTGCCCGTTCCTCTGGTGCCATTGCTGGGCCCCTGGAGCAGAGCCTGGGCCCTGCTCTGAGCCCTCCCTGCACTCAGGGACACCCATGGACAGACAGGGACACACAGGGACAGACAGGGACACACAGGGATGAGGTTCCCTCTCAGCATCTCCTCCTGAGGCTGAACAGCCCCAGCTCCCTCAGCCTTTCCTCGTCAGGGAAATGCTCCATTCCCCTCATCATCTCTGTATCCCTCCACTGAACCCTCTCCAGGAGCTCCATGCCTCCCTCCATGATGATTCCCTGAAGGAAAACCTTCCAGGGACATGTGGGAGAGCACAGCATTCTCCCAATGGAAACACAGAAGTGATGCCCCCCAGAAACACCACAAACTTCATCTGCCAACTGCAGCTGGGCACAGCTGGACACCAGGCTGGCTGGTTTGGCATTGCTCATCTTGCCTAAATCCAAAGGGAACATCCCAAGGCAACACAAGTGGTTGGAAGCACCAAAAACTGGAAAATTTGAAGAGCTTTTGGGAAAGAGATTAAAATTTTCTTGTGTGTCCCCAGTCCTCCTTGAGGGTTTGGGAACTCGCTGTTCTGAAGCTGGGGTGATAAAAAAAAAAAACAACTCTGTGCCCTTTTTGGATAATATAATAAAGACTTAGATGCTTTTCGGACGTCAGCTGCTGCCAGTAATCAGCGCTTCGCAGCTGCTGAGTCACAAATAGCTTGAAAAAATATTTCCAGTCCTTGCTCTCCTGAGAGCTAATCCCAGAATGGGCAGTCATAAAAAAACATAAATCCCCAAATTACCAGAATGGCCCCAGAAATCTCTTTTAAGGCGATTAGTTCGATGTTGGTTCTGGATTGTCTTTACCTCGTTGTTTCTTCTCCATGTTCCTCCCTCCTCTCTTCTCCCTGGACATCCCCACATGGCTGGAAAAGGTCATTCCACTGTCCCTCGTTCTCCAAACCCTCCCTAACTCCTTGGGATCTGCCCTCCTCCTGGCATGGACTCTGTGCCCTCTCCCCACACCTGCCCTGTCCCCTCTGTGTGTGTGTCCCTGCCACAAGATGGGATAAAACACTAAACACACAGATTATTTTTTGGGGGGTTTTTTAGGGGGTTGTTTTTATCATTTATGGGGAGAACAGAGATGTTCCCTTGTGGGCTTGACCACAAATTTTTCACCCTTCAAACCAAACACAAACCTTTCCCACAGCTGCCTGCAGGAGACCTTACCCTGGTGTCCAAAGGGCTCCTCCAAGTTTGTATTGAGCTTGTTCAAAATTGCTTTATCCATTATTTTTATGAAGAAAAAGACAAAATAACCAGCTCCTTTATGACACTTTTTTATAAGGGAATGCCAAGCACGCTGTAAGAGTCGTCACCATTAATTAAGCAGGAGAAAGGCCAGCTGAAGCCCACGTGAGCGTGTCCACGCAGCTGCTGGCATCACTTTAAATAGGTAAACATATACATATAAACCCCACACCATTTCTATGGAAATGAATATAGATTTATTTAATTTTTAAATATCTGTTTTTAAGTGGGTTCAGAGAAGGCCGTGGAGATGTTCTGAGGGCTGGAGCTCCTCTGCTCTGGAGCCAGGCTGGGAGAGCTGGAGAAGAGAAGGTTCCAGAGACACCTTAGAGCCCCTTCCAGAGCCTAAAAGGATTTATGAAAAAGAGGGAAAGGGACTTTTTACACAGGTTGTCAGTGACAGGACAAGGGAGAATGGTTTTAAACTAAAAGAGAGGATATTTAGATTAGATATTAGGGAGAAATTCTTCCCTGTGAGGGTGGGGAGGCTGCCCAGAGAAGCTGTGGCTGTCCCTGGATCCCTGGAAGTGTCCAAGGCCAGGTTGGATGGGGCTCAGAACAACCTGGGATGGTGAAAGGTGTCCCTGTTCATGGCAGGGGGAATGAGATGATCTTTAAGGTCTCTTCCAACCCAAATCATTCTCAGGTATTGCAGAGGATCAAGAAACATTGGGTAACTCTTGTCAGGTAAGTTCTTCTGTAAGGAGATGATGTGGTCAGATGTTGATACTGTCAGTTTGAAGCCATTTCCCCTTGTCATTCCATGTCCTTGTCCCAAGTCCCTCTCCAGCTCTCCTGGAGCCCCTTTAGACTCTGGAAGGGGCTCTGAGGTCTCCCTGGATCCTTCTCTTCTTCTCTTCTCTTCTCTTCTCTTCTCTTCTCTTCTCTTCTCTTCTCTTCTCTTCTCTTCTCTTCTCTTCTCTTCTCTTCTCTTCTCTTCTCTCTCTTCCCTCTCCAGGTGAACACCCTCAGCTCTCCCAGCCTGGCTCCAGAGCAGAGGGGCTCCAGCCGTTGGAGCATCTCCATGGGCTCCTCTGACCCTTTCTCTGAAGGGGTGTTGCTCTATCCAGACACTTTCTGGGAATGTCACAGTCCCTGCCCCATGCCCGGGCATTGTGTGGGTCAGTGCTCGTTGGCCTTGGCCCTGCAGTACCAGGACAAGGAGCAATGCAGGCAGGGAAACTCAGACCCTGTGTCAGGGTCCCAGCACTGCTGCATTTGCTGGTACAGACTCCCTGTGGCTCTCCCTGCTTTGCCCTGGATGCCCCACTGCTGCTCTTCCCCTCTCTGCTTGTGACCCCAATTTGGGACACCCTCAGTTCCATAAATCTCACCCCTCTCCCCTTCCCAAGGACTCAGAGCTTTATGTAAGAATGGGAAGACAGGAGGCATCCACACGGAGACAGCCTAAGAGGAGCAAAAGCCTCTATCACTCAGCAGAGAATATTTTTAACATTAACAATAATATCCGGGTGGCCTGGCCTACAAAACACTGCTCCAGGGCATCCATCCCAACGTGGCAGCGTTCCCGAGTGGCTGCTGGGACTCTCTGAACTAAGTTTAGCCCTGAAATGAGCTCAGACCCCTCGCTGAGGTCTCCGACTCGTGGTCCCCTGGCTGAGCCCGTGGAAGGAGCTCTGCTGCTTCCCCCTCCATCCCTTGGCACCGACGGCTCCTTTGCCACGGGTGGCTCTGCCTGTGCCAGAGAACAAGACGTAAATGCACCCGTGGGACGTGGCAGGGACACGTCACCCCCGTGGTGACAGCACGAGGCTCTTCCTGTGCTGGAGGCTCCGAGGGATCAGCGGCTGCCCTGGCTTGCTCCCTGCTCTTGTTTTTGGCTTTGTTCTCTTCTTTGCTGCTCCGCACGTGAAATAAAACCCGGGTGGTCGGAGCCAGGCTGCACGGACAGCGTGGGGGTGTTCCTGCATTGCCCACCAAACCCAGCCCTGCAAGACCTTGCCCCGGGGTCACAGCAGCACCCAGCCAGGAGGAGATGCCCAGGGAAGGGCTCTGATATTCCCAGAGATGCTCCTGGGTGATATCCCAGCATCACCCCGGGTGTGGGGTCACCCACGCTGCATTTGTCACCCCATTGATTTCCCCCAGGGAGCTCCTCCCAAATCCTTCCCCTCCTACAAATGCAATGGTCAGAGCTGAGCTTTGACCCCCGCTGTGAGCTTTGCACAGATCAAGAGGCCTTCAAGGACATTTTTACGAAGTATGATGTGACGTGGATAATAAGGAAATAAATAAGGAATAAACAGGGGGAGAAACCACCCCAGGAATGTCACAGCCACCACCAGGACCGTGCACAGGCACAGGGGAAGGAGGGGCAGCGAGGAGCCAGCTTGCTATTTTAAGGACAAGCTCCAATAGTAAAGTAATCATCTCCCGAGCAATGCTATTTTCTGGATCCGTGCCCTCAAGTCAGCACGAAGCCACCGCGCTTTCTATTCCGGTCACACCAAACGCTTCCCACCAATCTATCCATCTTAATCCCGGCCCCGGCAGCCGCACAGCCCCAGGGGTGCCCGGAGCCGGGGAGGGTTTGGAGCTGGGTGCACCCAGCCCGTCCCTGGGCACACTGGACCATCCTCGCCATCGCCTTTTCCCCGCGGCGGGATGATCCTTTCATCTGCATCCTCACTGCTGCTGCTGCTGCTGCTGCTGCTGCTGCTGGACAAAATGCCTCCCACGTAATCAGTTCCCAGCCTCCCTCTCCTCCTCCTCCTCCTCCTCCTCCCCCCCTCAGTGGCTCTCCTCGCTCCATCCCCTCCTCTGGCGCACCGCGGCTACGGATAAAGGGATCGGTCCTGCGGCGCCGGGGTCATTTCAGGAGCTTCGTCGCCTCTGGAGCGGCGGGGCTTTGCACGCACAGAATTCCCGTCCTCACTGCAGCAGCGGCAGCCCAGGAGGTGCCAGGGTGCTTCACTCGAGCTGTGCACCCTCATCCCAGCTCGGGGACACCCCCGTGCCTGCCCTGTCCCCTCCTCATCCCAAAGGGATGTGCTGGGCACGGAGACATCGCACAAAACATCCTTCACCCCCTCCGGGACCACTGCATCCCATCCCCGCATCCCATCCCCGCATCCCATCCCCGCATCCCATCCCCGCACCCAGCTCTTCCTCTCTCTTCCCCCCCTCTCTCCTTTTTCCTTTTTTTTATCGGTGTGATGAGGCAGGAGCTGCGCTTCCTGCTGCAAGGATTTCCCTGCGACTTCACCTTCAAAAGCGCAGAGTCCCCGGAGCCCCCGAGGCACGAGGTTTCCTTCTGCTGAGCGCTAACAAGTGGTCAGGAGCTCGGGGTTTTGGTGCCGTTCCCTAAATAGAACGGTTCTTCAGAAGCCCAAAAAGATTAAAAGCTCAGCTGACTTCCAAAAATAAAAAAAAAAAAAGTTTATACAGAGCACAACAAGATCTGGAGTTTAAATATATATTTATTTGCACAAATACTTACATAAGGACCCTCCTGGATGCAAATTAACCTCCAGTTATGCTTTGGGAGGAAACTTTCCCTGGGATTTTCTCCCTATCCAGACAACTCCCAAATTCTGATCATTGCCATAGAAATACACTGCATCGTAAAGCCTGAAAATTGCCTGATTTTTGTATTTTTTGCTCACAGACTTGGATTTGAATCCCATTTTTTTTTCCATCAGAGTGCTCAAAAGCCCTGAGTTCTTGGGCTCACTGTGCCTCAGTTTCCCCAATTTAGAAACAGTCCCCACACTGGCCAGGTGACACTGAAGTTTATGACATGTCCAAGACTTGCTTCTGATAAAAAAATCAACTCCAAATCAAAAATCAAAGCTGAGAAAACGCTCAGGGCAGGATGGTCAGAGTTTTTGGATAGGGAGAGAGAACTTTTTTTTTAAAAGTTTGTTTTTTCCAGAATTTTCTAAAAATTAATACAGTCTGGAAAAACCAGAAACAGTCACAAGAGACCTGAAATTTAAAAATGTGACCTCATAATTCTTCCCTAAACCACAGACCAGCTCATTAATCAAGTTCCATCACCACAAGATTCACAGTCCACAGATGACTCAGATTTGGTCTTTACGTTGATTTCCTCATTCCCATTTCCTCAATTTGCATCTTTTTTCCCCTTCCCACCTCTTTTGTCCCCAGCTCTGCACAGCATTTAGCAAGGCAATGCTCTTTAAATACACCGATAAATAAATATTTATTTCTTTATGCATTCAGTGGGTGAGTTTAGGTGAGTGAAGATGAGGAGGAGGAGGAGAAGATGGGATGGGATGGGATGGGATGGGATGGGATGGGATGGGATGGGATGGGATGGGATGGGATGGGATGGGTTGATAAAGGATGTCTGTTTGCAAGGGGTTGCACCAGTGCGGGAGATGCACAGATATTTAAATTATATGTATAAAAAACATATAAATCCACAAATACACAAACCCAGAATTTTTACGGCTTTTTCCCTGCCTGTAAAAAGGTAAAGAAAAAAAAAAAAAAAAGAAAATGAAAGAAGAAGAAGAAAAAAAAAGAAATGGCAGAACAATTCCAGTCCTCTAACAAAAATAACAATAGGATCCTGCTAAGGAGTAATTCCAGGTCTCCTGGACTAAATTGAAGCAGGTTCCAGGGAGTCAGCAGAGAAGGGGCAGAGTGCTGTAAGAGCCAGTCACACACCCTGCAGCTGGCAAAATAATAATAATAGTAATAATAATAATCAGCCATGTCCAATCAGCCCTAATATCCATCACCACCATCAGGTTCAGTGCAGGATTAAGAGCTGGAAGTGAATAAATATGCCTGTGATTTCCACTGTGTTTAGAGACTGATTGGAAGTCCCAGTGGAGGGATGATTTCAGCCACGGATGCATTTTCCAAGCTGGGGCTGCTGTGGCTCTCTCTTGACTCCTGGCACCCTGAAACCCTGAAGGGACCTTAAAGTTCATCCAGTTCCACCCCCTTCCCCTATCCCAGGTTGCTCCAATCTGGCCTTGGACACTTCCAGGGATCCAGGGGCAGCCACAGCTTCTCTGGGCACCCTGTGCCAGGGCCTCCCCACCCCTGGTGTGGGAACACCCATCCCAAACCTGGACAGGGATTCATTCCTTGAGCTGGCCAAAATTTTTGAGTTGAAGCCACAAATAAGACCTTGTGCTGCTCTTTGTGGAGCAACAGCAAATGTCCCACTGCTCAGGGCACCTTCTTGTCACCCAGCCCCTGCTGTGAGGACTTTCAGCCTCACAGTTAAGGAATGAGATCACAGAACTTCATTTCCTCATGGTGGTCTCATCCACTCTCCCAAGAAATGCAATTCCCTCACCTCACCCTCTGCTACTCACAGAGCCACCTGCAGATTTCAGTGCCCTGCCCCTAAAACTGCACAGAAAGTGATGGGAACATCCTCAGCAAGGCATTGCAGGGATGGGAAGGTCTGGAGGTGGGATCTTGCTGAGGAATCTCATCCTCCACAACAGCCACGAGGTGAGAGCCAGTCCTGAGTTACCGCCACACCTTTAGGACCTGACCATCCCCACCCCAAACTGCTAAAACAGTCCTTGGCACAGCTCAGACCCTGCCAGGTCTGGATCTGGGGGTGAGCGGAGCCCTGAGGATGCCCCAGAGTCCTGTTCCCAGGGTCACACCATGGATGCAATGTGGAATTCCCTCTGCTCGCCGCCATGTCCACACGTGTCCCTCTGCCCTGTGCCACTGTCACCCCTGAACCAGTGCCAGACACGGCCTTTGGTGGCCTCCCTGGGGCCTCCTTGGGGCAAGCCAAACATTCCAGTGGTCAACAGAGCCACAGAGAAGGATGGAAAAGTGGCAGAGGTCCCCACACCAACACCAGGGCTGTGCCCTGCCTGCCATGGCCGTGGTCCTGTGTCACCTCCACGGTGTCCCATGGTGTCATGGTCCTGTCCCACGGTGTCCCACCCCTCAGAGCTCCCTGAGGAGGGATAAGGAGGGGACCAGGCTGCTTTGGGGGGAAAGCAGAGGAAGGGGTGGCTGTGCTTGTCTCAGAGCACTCAGAGGATGATGGCTGATCCCACATTGGTGCCTTCCAGTGCCACCCTGCCACGGGGGAATCACGGGGATGGGCCCAGCGGGAATTCAGCTTTACTCCTCCGTACAACTCTGGATCCTCTTTTTTTCCTCACTTCCCTGCTCCTTTTGATTCTCCCTTTTCTTTCTTTCCTGACTTTCCTGCTCCTTTTTATTCATCTTTTCTTTTTTTTGGTGGTACAGGGAGGAAGGGTTCGACTCGGGGAAGGAACAGTGCAGACAAACCCATCAACTCCAGCGAGGAGGAGCCGAGCCAGCGAGCTCCCGAAAAGCAGCAGGGAGATGTCTCTTCCTTGGGGGAATCTCTGCATGGAGGGATGATGGGAGAGCCCCTCAGCCCCCCCCCTGCCTCCCCGACTCCTCCGCACTCTCGGCATCCCCTCTCCGCCTCCGCACCAACTCTCCGGTTTCCGTGACAACGCTTGGCTCACACGAGCCTCTCCTTTGCAGCGCTCGCCCACCCCAGCACAGCCCGTGGTGCCTGCGCATCCCACGTGGGGCTCAGCGGGTTCACCGCCGAGCCAACACCCTCGGGCTGGGTGCTGGGAGGAAGCTCCAGACTGCAGTTGGATCTTGGAGCGGGGAGAAGGCTGCCAGGTTGGGGGTTGTCCCTTTGATCGAGATCCTGGGGATGGTTATTGCAAGAGGTGGGTGCTGAGAGAGGTTGGGATGCAGGAAAGGCAAAGGGGAAAATCCTCACAGTGCTCAGGGTCAGAGTTGATCACAGAATCAAAGAATCCCAGAATGTCTTGGGTTGGGAGGGATCTTAAAATTCATCCAGTTCCACTCCTTTCCATGGGCAGGGACACCTCCCACTATCACAGGGTGCTCCAAGCCCTGTCCAACCTGGCCTTGGACACTTCCAGAGATGGATCCAGGGGCACCCACAGCTTCTCTGTGCCAGGGTCTCACCATCCTCACTGCCAGGAATTTCTCTCCAGTATCCCACCCAACCCTGCCCTCTGGCAGTGGGAATCCATTCCTTGTGTCCTGTTCCTCCATGCCTTGTCCCCAGTCCCTCTCCAGCTCTCCTGGAGCCCCTTTAGGCTCTGGAAGGGGCTCTGAGGTCTCCCTGGATCCTTCTCTTCTTCAGGTGAACACCCCCAGCTCTCCCAGTCTGATGCTGAGGTTACAGCTCCACAATAAATCCATGCTGGAGCCTGATCTCCATCCCTGAGACCTGTCCACGCTCACACCATTAAGCTTTCCCACCCTCCTAAAGACAGTGGCTGCATCCCAACCACCTGCTGGGGATGGTCCCTGGCCCATCAGCAACTCCTGAGCTGAGCCAGGGATAGTTTGGGTAAATCTGAGTTGGCCGGGGCTGAAAAGGCTCTGGGGATGGTGGTGGCAACGTCAAAGTGGAGAAGGTTCAACCCCAGCCCTTGTGTCCTGACTCTGTTCCATTTGCCACTCACAATAATCAATCACTCAGCCCTGGCAGGGCCAGGGCAAGCCTGAGTCCATGTGCTGGCAGTGTTTCAGCTCATCTGTGCCCCGGTGATGCCACAGCAAGTGCCCTGAGCAGCAGCAGTGACTTCCATCGATGGCTGAACGCAGAGAGTGACTCACAGAACAGCCTTTCCACTGCTCATCCTCTGCCTCAGGGGACACACCCAAACCCTGGCTATTTTGGCTAACAGCCACCAAGGATGTGGAGCCACCTTGCAGAGACCCAGACAGTGCTGGGAGTGTTTGCAGAGAGCAAGGGCTGTGCCCAGGAGAGCGGCCACAGGGTGGGAATAAAGGGCAGGAACCACATGGAATCATAAAATCGTGGAATATCCTGAGCTGGAAGGACCCCACCAGGATCACCCAGTCCAACTCCTGGCCCTGAACAGACACCCCAAAATCCCACCCTGTGCATCCCTGAGAGCATTGTCCAAACACTTCTGAAGCTCTGGTAGCCTTGGGGCTGTGACCATTCCCTAAAAAGCTTTTCCAATGCCCCACAACCCTCTGGGGGAAGAACCTTTTCCCAGTATCCAACCCACTCCTCAAAATAAGCACAACTGGTTTATTTGTGTCGATAATGATTGGTAAACTTGGTATCTCTGTAACCTGGAGCACAGGAAAACCATCAAACCAAACATCCAAATTCTTGCAGGTCTCCTCCATATCCCAGTGCCTGGCAGGGTGTGGGGAGGACTGTTTCCAACACAGCAGTGGCACAGAATAACAAATGCTGTTCCAAATTGTCCCACCACACAAATCCCAAAAAGGACCCAGGCCCAGCTGCTCCACAGAGCCAACTCTGACCAGAGAATCATGGAACCGTCTGGATTGGAAGAGACCCTTGAAAGATCATCCAGTCCAAACCCCTGGGATGAGCAGGGTTGTCCAGCTGACAAGTTGCCCTCTTTGGTTCTAATCTTACACCCTCACAAACATCACAATGGGTAGAAAAGACAAGGGAATGATGACTTATTTTCCTCAATCCCATGAATCTGGGCAAACCTTATCTCAAGGCAGGATCCCTCCGCTTTCCAGGGCTTAGGACTGGCCATAAGCGAGGAGGGAGTTCCATGTCCTGCTCCCTGCCCTGGCTCATGGAAATAAACCAGAGGAGGGGAAAACACAGCCCAGTGTGAACCTCAGACTGTGGGAGAAGGAGTTAATTATTCCTCCTGAAAAGAAAGGAAAAGGCATTGTACAGTCACCACTGGAATTTTTTTGCCAGATCCTTTTACTGGGGACAAGAGAAATTCAGCTCTGCCCTAAAAGGCAGCTTTCTGTGGGGTGAGATCCTGATGCTGCCAGCTGAAGTTCTTCCTTAACAGGACCTAAAGGTGATGGAAATGTTATTTACAGGCAGCCAAATTCCCAGGAAGGGACTGTCAGAGGCAACTCTTGGATATCAGGAGCAGTCCTGTTAAAACTCTTGGGAATAGCGCCCACTACGAGCTCTGGACTCTTGGTTTTGGTGGGAATTCTGGCACCAGCTGAATGTGGGGTTGTCCTCTTTGACATTGAGGAGCCAGCTGAGATCCCAGCTGCCAGAACAAAGGCTGAGGAGCTGTGTTTAACAGCACGAGGACCCAGCTCTACATTACACACACACACGCACACGCTGAGCTGTCCCCAGCATTAAAATTTCATTACAAGGAGTGCACCAGGAATAACCACTATCAATTATATATTACACACTGCTTTAGTCTCAAAGAAATCTGATGGCTCGGGGGTTCTGCTGTGAGAAGGAGCCTCTCTTGCAGCGTTTGGGGCTGGTTGTGTGGTGGAGCTTTGTGATTCACCACACAACTCCCACTGTCCCAGCCCCGTGTCCTGATGGTGGGAAGATCCACCCCAGGAGGTGCCTGGCTGCCTGCTTGTCCCAGTTCCGTGCAGGTCATGCTGGGTTATCACAGAATCACAGGATGGGTGGGGTTGGAAGGGTTCCAGTCACACCTTTTACTGTCCCAGGTTGCTCCAAGCCCTGCCCAAGCCAGCCTTGGACATTCCCAGGGATGAGGCAGCCACAGCTTCTCTGGGTTCCTCGCTGTGGGATGCCGGGGACAGAACAGGGATTGAGGGTTGGATCCTGTGGATTTTTGTAAAGAAGTGGCTTTGCTGTCTGGATAATGCCACTCATTAGTGCCAGGAGCCACTCAGGTAACTCACTTGGTCACCTGAGATGTCACCCACAGCCACGGGCACCTCCAAAGGCGGCTGTTCCTGTGTGCCTTGGACATCTCGGACACCTCTCATGGGTGGGATGACTGGAGGTGTCCCCACTGCTGCCAGAAGGTTCTTCGGTGGCCTCAGTGTCCTCTTTCAGATGCTTTGGTCTGAGCACCAGAGCTCACCCACATCCCAGAGGTGTCCGTGAATTTGTCCTGTACCATTTCCCTGGGACAGCAGTGACAGCCAAATCCCTTCAGTGTCTACAGCACCCAAATCTCCTCTTTCCCCCAGAGCACCAGGCCTGAGGGCCGAGCAGCTTTTAAAAACCAAACCCACAAACTCTTCCATTCCCAATTTGTTCCTCCTCCCCATCCTGAGCAGCCCTGGCCCTGTGAAAAATCCACTTGACTTCCATTTCTTCATGCTGAGGAATAAATGCTGGCATTGCCTGAAGGTTTTTGTGTTGAATGATCCCCCTCCATGCACAGCAGACAATGAGCAACCCCAGGTCCTGATAGATGACAATGACAGGGACACTAAGAAGTGATGGGGTGGAGGGAGGGGATGTTAAAAGGTCTTAAAGTCCTAACACTGATATTTCAATCCCATTAATGCCTCTGTGTGCACCACAGAACTGGATATTGTGGAAACATCAGCAGCTGGGTGGGGAATGGTCAGGCCAGAGGGGTCTGCAGGACTCTGTCCACTCCCTCAAATTTTTTGGGAGGAGATCCTCAGGCAGATAAGGAAAGGACATGGGGGAATGGCTTTTAAACTAAAAGAGGAGAGATTTAGGTTAGATCTGAGGAAGAAATTCTTCCCTGTGGGGATGGTGAGGCCCTGGCACAGATTGGCTGCCCCACCCCTGGAAATGTCCAAAGCCAGGCTGGACAGGGCTTGGAGCAACTTGGGATAGTGGAAGGTGTCCCTGCCCATGGAAAGGGATGGAATGAGATGGATTTTAATGCCCCTTCCCACCCAAACCATTCTGTGATGAAACTACAGTGGATCCCACATTTCTCTGCTGCCAACAAGCCCATGGCTGCACTTTGAAATCCTTATTTCCCTTTCCCATCCAGTGGATCATGCCTGAGAAAGTGATTTCTCGGGATGCAGATTAAAGCAGAACAGCAGAGAGCCTCCAGTGCAATTATGAAAAGGAAGTCATAAAAAATAGTAATTAAAAGTCATATTTCTGCTGGGTAAATGCCTGGGCAGGGCTGGGAGTTGTTGGAGAGAAGGATGTCAGAAATACAGAGGATGCAGCAGAGGAAGGGATGGGACAGAGAGGCTTTGTCTGCACCAGAGAAGGAAACAGGGACAGGTGGGGGAAAGCAGAGCAATTTGGGTTGGGTGGAAGAGGTTTCTCTCACTGAAATGAAAGCATGGGCAGAGTTTTATTCAGTTCAACCCTGAACTGAGCACATTTGACCTCCTGGAGTGGCAGCCAGGGCACAGCATGAGGGCATCTCAGGTGGCATTTGGCACCTGGGAAAAAAACTAGGAAAAAGCAACATCTGTATAATGTGAATTATCCCGAGCCTCTCTGAGGTCCTGAGGTCTTGTCCTTGGGCTGCCCAAACTGCAAACACTCTTCCAGCTCCTGATCCAGCAAGGATTTGCACATCAAGGATCCTGCACCACTGTGGGACACGGGGTCATGGGCTCCTTCTGCCCCTTCCCAACCCTCCCAGACCCGGCCAAAGTGAGACCTCTGAGCTGAGTGGTTGGCAGGTGCTTGGAGCCTCAACCCTTGGAAACTTCCACGCTCCTGCCATGGATGTTCACCCAGGAGAAGATGCCAGTGGGACAACTGGGATGAGACCTTCCCAGGAAAGTCTTCCTGCACCACCCACCAGCCCATTTCTGCTGTGGGGACACAGTCGAGCCCCACAGGCAACAAATGAGACCCCAGCCAGGGTGAACCTTTCAGGAAATGCTCAAAAAAGCTCCCCAAAGGCAAAACCCCAAAGCACGGAGGGACTCTTTGCCTTCCTGCTGCTGAATCACCAGTGGGGAGCAGGAATTAAACAGGAGAAAGTAAGAATGGAGCAGCAGGAAGTGGAGACTGTAAACACGAGCCAGATTAGAAACTTAATGGGTCTAAGAGGGCACCAGGGGAAAACAGGAGTGGGAGGGAGTGGGGCTGGCAGGGAGGGGAGGCTGGTGCTGTCTGAAAGGGCTGTGGGAAGCTCCAGCATTCCCAAGGGAGGGGGAACATGCTCTGGAATGGGAGCTGGAAGTGCAATCACTGGGCTGGGTCATTCCCAAGAGCTCCAGGGACATTTGGAGGGACAAGGTGGAAATTCAGGACCTCCACCACCCCACTCCTTGCTGGGGGTTTGGGGCAGGGATGGGGTGCAGACTGATGGAGGCTGTTTGAGGGGTGACGGGAATCCATGGATATAAAGGAAGGGTTTCCAGCCCTGTGTGAATGTGCCTGGGGCAAAGGGGAGATGGGCTCATGGAAATCAACCTCCCTTGAGTATTAAATTAGGAGGAAGCTCTGGTCAGCCCAGGATGAGCCTGGTGGCTGAAGATTTGGCAGACAAATCCCAGTTCTTGCAGTATCCCAGGGTTCAAAAAACCCTGCTTTTCCCATTTGCCTCCTAAAGTTTTCCTTTACATGCTCCAACATTAAATCACACCCAGATCTCTCTCTCCCCACACTACAGCAAAGAAAACAAATTGCTCTGTGAGTAGAGGAGCAAAACAAGGTTGCTTTCCAAGGGATGGTGGGCTCTCCAGCATCCAGTAGAACCCAAAATCCAATGAAAGATTTGCCCAAGGCTGTGACACTCAAAAAGTCTCTCTAATGTGTGGTTTGGCTGGAATTTAGGAGGGAATGTGCTCCAGGGGTGCTTTGTCCTTCACTGAGGATACTGAGGCTCCTATTCTCTTTCCATGCCTGGTTGTGTGAAAGTTGAAGGATTTATCCTCTGAAAAATTAGTATTAAAAGTTTTGAGGGGTCCCCCGTCCATCCCTATGTAGGTCTGGTTTCCTTAGGAAATAAATGTAGAGCTGTGGTGAAAGACTGCACAAAACCAAACAGGAAAACTTTGGAAACAGAATTCTGCACCTCTCAGGCAAAGAGAAGCATTAAAAATGCCTCTGAGATGCACCTCTCAGGCAAAGAGAAGCATTAAAAATGTCTCTGAGGTGAGGTTTGACTTCGAAATTTTCCTCCAGGCTCTAACACCTGAGGGCAAAAAAATAGTGATGAAAAAATGGAATGCTGATGACTTTTCCTCTGCTCGCCTGGATTTGGAACCATGGAATGATAGAATCATTTAGGTTGGAAAATACCTTTCAGATCATCATTTTAGTCACTTTCTGATGGCTTGATGTGCATCATGGAGAGCCTGAGACTGGCAATACCTCAGTTGGAGCCAGTGAATTTCAGGACATGGGGAAAAGAGCTGTTTGATCACACCAGTGTGAGCTACGGATGGGACAGGAACCACATCCTGATGCTGGTGATCATGTCCCCTCCCTGCTGCGCTCATCAGACAAAATCATTTCCAAGACAACCATGGAAAAGCTGCAGCATCACACAGAGCTCAGCTGCATCCTCTTTTTGGACCTTTCCTGTGTGAGCCACCTCCTTGTGTCCTCCTCCAAGAAGGGAGCACATCCCTGCGTGGCTGCCCTTTGGAAGAGGTGCAGGATGCCACCTGGTCCCAGCGTGCACGTGTGTCACCATGGGATCACAGGATGGTTTGGGTTGGAAGGGAAAGTAAAGCTCATCTCATTCCAACTCTTGACATGGGCAGGGACACCTTCCACTATCCCAGGGTGCTCCAAGCCCTGTCCAACCTGGCCTTGGACACTTCCAGGGATCCAGGGGCAGCCACAGCTTCTCTGGGCACCCTGTGCCAGGGCCTCCCCACCCTCACAGGGAACAATTCCTTCCCAATATCCCACCTAAACCTACTCTCTGTCAGTCTGAAGCCATTTCCCCTTGTCCTGCCACTCCACGTGTGAGTGCATCCATGGAAGTGTTCCAGAGGCTCCAAGCAAACCCTTTCCATGTGGATCCCTGCCCTGCAGGTTGACCTGCCCCACACCAGGCATTAACCAGCAGCGCCGGGATCCCGCCGTGACTCATCCTCACGGATCTGACAAACCCTTGATCCCATTGATAAAAGCCCGGAGGGTTCGGGCTCCCGGCCAAATCCCTCCACTTCATTCATGGGAAAGAGGGACGGGAAGGGAAACGGGCTGGGCTCGGGGCCAGGGAACAGAAGCACAGGCAGATCTGGCCATTGCACAGAGTCCTCCTATAGCCGTGGATGGAGGCCAGGGCCACGGGAAGGAGCCACGGCCATCCCTGCACAACGAGGCTCCAGCCAGGAAAGAGCAAGGCAGCAGAGTCCCGGGCCAGAAACTCGCCCTGGGGGTGGGAAGAGGAGCAGACCCTTCAGGAAAGCCCTGTTCCTAAGAAAGGTCGTGTCCTTTTGGGTAGATCCCTCCAGTGGCACCTGGAGCAGCGCAGTTTGGATCCCAGTTGGATCTAGAGCCAAGCTCCGGTCTTAAACACCAGCAAGAGCTCATCAGCAGGACAGGAAAAGACAAGGGAGGAGCAGTCCCTGGGTTTTGTGGAATGCAAATATTCCTTGTGCAATCCCACATCTTTTTGTGTACCCACGGATGCTTCCAATGTTGGAAACTACTTCTGGTTTTCACAGCTTTTTCCTAATTGCTGCTGGAGATGAAAAGGCATCCAGGGGGTTGATACAAGGTGGACTTTAAGGTCCCAACCCAAACCATCCAGTGATCTGATGGGATACTGGAGCATATCACACCCATGGGGACACCAATGACAGGGGAAATACCTGTAAATATTAACACCTAAATAATTCCCTGATCACCGGAGTATTAGTTCAGGGGGATCATTCCTGCTGGAGACATAACTGCAAAAAGCACCTTCATAGAAAAGGAATTTGGGGTTTTTTGGGCTGAACTGGTATTTTCCAGCAGGGAAACAAATTTTGCCTTGAGAAATTCCTAGACAGCATTCTCAGGAGATTCGTAGAATCATCAAGTGATTAAGGTTGGAAAACTCCTTTAGGATCATCGAGTCCAGCCATTCCCCCAGCACTGCCAAGGCCACCACTGACCCATGGCCCCAAGTGCCACATCCACAGAGCTTTTAAATCCCTCCAAGGATGGAGAATCCACCACTGCCCTGGGCAGGGATTGAGTTGTGCCTCAGTGCAATCTGCTTGGAAAAGGGCTGAAGGGACAGGAAACCCTCAATGGGTTTCAAGTGTCAGGCCAGGAGACCTGACAGCCAAAACCAAAATATTTTAAGCTGTGGGGATAAGAACAGAGCCACAGTCCTCACCCAGGAGGAGCCAGGCTGGGACAGGCTGGGCACATCCCTCCTGTTCCCAGTGATAGCATCTCCAGGTCTTGGGGATGAACTGCAGGGAGTGACAACCTGTCAAGGACAAAAAGACTCTTCAATATGACCCCACCTGGACTTTGATCCCCAGCCAAGCCTCTTGTAAGAGAGAGGTGATGGCTGGTTTGCTTTCAAAGCTGCAGCAGTGGCTTAAGGCAGTGCAGCCCCCAGACTAGTGCTGGATTAGTCTCACTCCAGTGCTTTAATGTGTCTGTAAAGGTTAAGAGCTGATTCCTGGAGGTGTCAGCCACGCAATGGGGCCGTGCTGGGAGGGGAAGCAGAAATGACAGCTTGAAAGCAAGCAAAGGGCCAATTTAGAGAGTTTAAGGAGAGTCTTCTGAGGAGAGAGGTGTTGGTCTGTGGGAGCAGTGCCTGGGAGGGGAGGGGCTCCATCCCAAGTCCCGCTTGGGGCTGATCATTGATCCCACAGAAGGCAGAGAGGTGGATTTGGAAAACACGAGTCTGACACGAGGCAGACGTGCAGCAGCAAGGCCAAAACACCTGCAGAGACCCCGACCCTGCTCCTGGGCCCGCAAGCACTTGGAGAGGGATCCACACCATTCCCTCCAACAAACCCTTGGAGAGGGATCCACACCATTCCCCCCAGCAAACCCGTGAAGAGGGATCCACACCATTCTCTCCAACAAACCCTTGGAGAGGGATCCACACCATTCCCCCCAACAAACCCTTGGAGAGGGATCCACACCATTCCCTCCAGCAAACCCTTGGAGAGGGATCCACACCATTCCCTCCAGCAAACCCTTGGAGAGGGATCCACACCATTCCCTCCAGCAAACACTTGGAGAGGGATCCACACCATTCCCCCATCCCGACGCTACCTCCCATCCCCGCTGCAGAATTCAGGGAAGCACCTCCCTGAGCACCAGAGCCTGACTCCATCAAGCAGGGAGGAAAATGAGCACTTTGGTTGTAGCATTAGTCACGGGTTCCTGTGCGTGAGGGAAGTGGATCCCAGCGTTGTGCTCTTCCCACACGAGCAGTCCCATTGAGATCCAGAGCTACTCAAGCAGGGAAAAAGTCAAGCGAAGTGAGGATGTGTGGGTAGCTCTCACAGTGCTTTTAAGGTAACGTTTGAGGTTGCCATCCATTTTTTTTCCCCCCTCTTGAAATTCACTGAGCAATTTTCTCCCCTCTTGTAATCTTTTTTTTTTTTTAAGTTTTTTTCTTTTTTTTTTTTTTTAAACCGAATCCACGTTACAGAGAAAAACGGCAAGGAAAGTGTAATTGTAGAGGAGGGGAGGGAATGCAGAGCAGGGAGAGGAGGCAGCTGTATTGACCATCTGCTATACCACTAAAAACACCCACTTAAGTGTCTGTTTACAAATCAAGTTGCCCGTGTGAGTAGAAACAGAGGCACTTCTTCAGCAGGATCAGAAGACTGGCTGCCAACACGCTGGGTTTATTAGGGAGCAGGCTCGGTCTGGGTGAAAATGTGTGGTAGGAGAGGAACGGACCCAAAACCTGCTCCCAACAAGGGAATACTGAGAGGTGCAAGGCAGGGAAAAACAGAGCCTGTAAGGAGCTGCAAAGCTGGCCCACCCCTGAGCCAGCTGCCATTCCCAGAGGGATCCCAAGCTTTCCTGAATGTGAGATTTATCTTAAAAAAAAGCCCCATAAACATTCAGCTCCAGCTTTGGCTTCGTTGTTTGCCAAGGACCATGTCGTAGAATCATTGAATCACAGAATGTTTTGGGTTGGAAGGGACTTTAAAGATCATCTCATTCCACCCCCTCTCATCCAACACCTTCCACTATCCCAGGTTACTCCAAGCCCCATCCAACCTGGCCTTGGACACTTCCAGGGATCCAGGGGCAGCCACAGCTTCTCTGGGCACCCTGTGCCAGGGCCTCCCCACCCTCACAGGGAAGAATTTCTCCCTAAGATCTAATCTAAATCTATTCTCTTTTAGTTTAAAACAGATCCCTGTTATCCTGTCACAATCTGCCTGTGCAAAAAGTCCCTCTTCACCTTTTCTTACAAGCCCCCCTTTAAGATGAAGTGAATTCCAGGTGAGACCAACTCCTTTTCCCTTCTTCCCCCTTTGGACAGTGCTGTATCCTCCCTGCAGAAGAGCCTGAATCAGACAGCATTGCTTGGAATTTCACATCCAGCTTACACAGAAAGGCTAAACAAAAAGCCACCAAACGCTTTTCCAGAGGTGTGTTTAATCCCAGCAGGGATAATGAATGAAGCCTCCTGACCCCTCAGATGTCAGGTCAATGCTCAGAAGTGCCTAATGATGCAAACAAAGCTTGAAAGATGTGCTGCTCACTGATTCCTGCTTCCATTCCCACCATCCTTGGGAAGGCAGGTGCAGGAGGATCCGGCTGCATTTTGGGAATCTGCACGCACAGCTGAGGCTGCCCCTGTTCCAGAAATCAGGGGCCCTGAGCTTCTGACACAGCCATGTCTCAGGTGATGCCCTTCAGAGAACCTAATTTGGGTCTCCAAGGGGCACCTCACCATCCCATTCCACCCTAAAAAGGACTTGGAGGCAACAGGAATTTTAGGATAACCCAGCAATGATGCCCTCAAGTCAGCTGGAGGAAACAGCTTTCTCTGATTACGGAATTCATGGGATAGGAGTTAGGAAACAGGGAATAGTGCAGGTGGAGTTGCCGTAAGATTGCAATCAACTCTCCCAAATCCAGTTTCTGGGGTTCTATACAATCAGAAGCCAGCTGTTTGCTGTGTTGGAAACTCATCCAGCATAGTCCAAGAGTCCCAGGAGAAGGAAGTTTTTGGTGCCAGACATCAGTCAAGGACCCTTTAAAGGGATTCCCCTGAGTTCTTCCAATCTGGCCACTGTTGGGCACACGTGGCAAGCCGTGGGAATGAGATCATGGAATCACAGAATGGGTGAAGTTGGGAAAGACCTCTGAGATCACTGAGTCAAATCATTAACCCAGCACTGCCAAATCCACCACTAACCCATGTCCCAAGTGCCACATCCACACAGCTTTTAAATCCCTCCAGAGATGGAGACCCCACCACTGCCCTGAGCAGCCTTGTTCTAATTCTTGACCATCCTTTCTGAGAAGAATTTTTCTCTAAACCTCCCCTGGCACAACTTGAGGCCATTTCCTCTTCAATCCAAGCATTTCCACAATTGTGAATAACGAGAGGCAGTGAAGTTGGTGCCCGAAGCAACCACAACTTCTGTAAATCAAAGCTGCCCCACCAAGGCCACTCAATTTGCATTTCTTTACATCCACGGAGAGTCTGTCCTGTATTCCAGCTCAGGCACGAGCAGGTGTCCAAGCGGGACTGTAAAAATAGTGGTGGGGACACTCAGAAATGTTAAGGCAGATGGCACAGCTCCATCCCAACTCCTGCCTGCAGAAAGCCCTGGCAAACTCCTCGGGAGTCCTGGCTGACCTGTCTGCAGCCACTGCCCATTCCAGGCTGTGGAAAACCCCGGCTGCATGCCAGGGATTCTTCTCCCTGACAAACAGCCCCACCAGAAGCCCAGCACACCTCTTGAGGAAAGCCCTGCCAGCCTTTCCTCCCTCATGCTGCCCCATCCAGTAGTTTTCTCTCACTGAAAAGAAGTTCCCCGTGCAGGCACAGCAATTTTTAAGATCCAGCAACACCAGAGAGGCAGCCAGGCCTCTCGTGCAGCTGATCCAGGCAGCTGCCAGCCCTTCATCTCCTGCAGGAGCTGGTATTCCCTGTCCCTTTGAACAACTGCACGTTACCAGGGAGTCAATAGAGCAGACACTGCTGATCAGCTGCTAATGCTCACTCCAAAGATGAAAACATTTAACACGAAATCAGATCTTAGAGGACGGGATTTTTTTATTATTATTATTATTGTTCTCTTCCTCTCTATTTTTTTTTTTAATTCCCTTCCCTTTTAATTCACTCCTTTATCTCCCAGGCCTTGATAGTGTCAGGAGCTGACTGATGACTACGGTGTTAAGTTGCCTCTGGTTAAATCAAACACTGCTTCAAGCAGCGAGTTTCTGGCTGGGAGCAGTTCAGGAGTGACGTGGAGCAAGGGAATAAAAATGCCTCTTTGATGGGTGCAGGCAGCCACGCTCCTGGATTGATGGAGAGAGGAAGAAAACATCCCCATGCTGGTTTATCCCTGTCGTGTGGCACACACAGGGAGGGTTCAGACAATTTGGGCAGCTGTGAGGCTGGTGCAGGACAGGGGAGGATGATTGTAGGGACAGAAGATCACAAAAGTGACACTCAGAGGGGTGAGAGGATCCTGTGCTTTGTCTTCTCACAGAGAAATGCCCAAAAAAAAGCCCAAAGCCTCCTGCTGGAGTGGAGCTCCACAGCCTCTCTCCCTGCAGGAAGAAATCAGTGGAAATGTTAGTCCAGGGACTCATTTTGTTTATCAGCAGCTGCCTCTCAGAGGGTTGTTCAGCCACTGAACCAGCCCCATCCAGTTGTGCTTCCAGGTGCACACCCTGCTGCAAAACCATTCCCATTATGCCAAGCAGCCTTTCCAGTGGCTCACAGATGTCCCAAATCTGGGCTGAGTTTCCTTCAAGGTCAGCTCCTGCCTCTGCTCCCACCAGGAGAAGCTTTTCTGGAAAGCTGGTGAACTCCTCCTACTTCACTTTGTGCCATTTTGCATTAAAACCAACGTCACTTGGAGCAGCAAAGCTCTGCTCTTTATTCCTTCAGCAGGGCTGCTCATCCCCCTCATGCAGATGAGCACCAAACACATCCTGGGAGCATCCAGGGGATCCATCCCCCACCTAAAAAAGCCATTCTGGTTAACACAGGAAGCTGGAAAGCCTGGAAAGTTGCTGTGCTTTCCCATAATTCAAATATTCATGAGATGGCCCAAGTGGGGTCACAAACCCAAACTCTCTCCAATCAAAATCCTGTAAGATCTCACAAACTGCTCTGCTGGGTCAGACTCATCCATTTTCTGGCTCCAACAATGGTCAATAAGGGATTCACAAGGAAAGGATAAGAATTGGGATGAAAATCTCCCACAGCTCTCCCGATCTCCAGCAGCCTCCACATTTGGTATTACCAGGGAAGAGAATGGAGCTGGGGAAGGGGCTGGAGCACCAGAAGAGGCTGAGGGAGCTGGGAAAGGGGCTCAGCCTGGAGAAAAGGAGACTCAGGGGGGACCTTGTGGCTCTGCACAACTCCCTGACAGGAGGGGGCAGCCGGGGGGGTCGGGCTCTGCTCCCAGGGAACAGGGACAGGACAACAGAAAATGACACCAAGTTGTACCTGGAAAGGTTTAGATTGGATATTAGGAAAAATTTCTTCATCAAAAGGGTTGTCCAGCCCTGGCACAGCTGCCCAGGGCAGTGCTGGAGTCCCCATCCCTGGAGGGATTTCAAAGCCATGTGGATGTGGCACCTGGGGACGTGGGTCAGCGGTGTCCTTGGCAGTGCTGGGGGAATGGTTGGAGTCAATGATCTTAAAGTTTGTTTCCAACCTAAATAATTCCATGATTCCACCTCCAGAGATGGACAGTTGTTTGTTTTTGTTTTTTTTCAAATTTCCCTTATTCTGATGACTTTGCCAGTAACAGAAACCTCCAGACTCTACTTCCCTCTTTCACCAATGAGCTCCATGAAGAACTGGCAGGATCACAGAAGCACAGAATATCCTGAGTTGGAAGGAACCCACAAGGATCATCGTGCCCAGCTCCTGGCCCTGCACAGGACACCCCAACAACCCCACCCTGTGCCTGAGGTCGGGATGGGATGAGCCCTCCTGAGCCCTGGCACATTTTTGCAGCACCCTGGTTCCTGTCAGTGCTTTTGTCTCGATTTTCACTGCCCAAACCAGTGACCCACATCCAAACAGCACCTCTCTGGTGATGATATCCAGAGTATGGATCCATACCTGGATCCTGTGGAGTCCTAGTAGGTCAAACAATTCCTGTGCCTCAGTTTCTCCTGTGCTTGGACAGCAAATGCTCTGGATCTGGGGCTATCTCTGCTCGGATGCACAGAAAACACTGGATGTTGGATTACATCACGGGTTTCCCTGCAAGGGGGGAGGGAGCCAGTGGGGTTTAATTCTCTCATTAACAGCCCCTAAACCTTCCAGACACCTGGCAAAGGTCAGCTCTGCATGCAGAGCCCAA
Source organism: Eopsaltria australis (assembly GCA_034509425.1). NCBI lineage: Eukaryota > Metazoa > Chordata > Aves > Passeriformes > Petroicidae > Eopsaltria > Eopsaltria australis. The sequence goes on from JAVTVJ010000612.1 coordinate 963,579, forward strand.
CAAACCCAGAGCCTCGGGGCCACACGTCCCCCGTCCCTGCTAGGAAATAAAATGGGTCAGGGCCAGTTCTCCGAGGGCAAAGCAGCATGGCACAGCTCACATCCATATGGACAAACTCTCCCGTCCTCCCAAGCAGGCTGGCATGGAGCCTGCTGGAAAACATCCCTGCCAAGCCCTCAGCTATTGTCTGGAAGAGGGGTGGCTGCTCTGGGCCCAGCCCGTGTTTGGGATCGTGGTGTGGATTTGGTGGCAGGGATGATCCCAGAGGAGGATTCAGCCTCCTGCCCTTGCCCTGCTTGGTTTGTTTGACGTGGCCCTGGGGAGCTCTGGGTCTGCACACACAGATTGCACCTGCCAGGACCCATCACCTGGGCAGCACGGCCAGGCCAAACAGTGCAGGACCCTAAAATTCAGCACTGTGGAGAACTCTGCCCCAGAGTCCAAGTCCTGGGTTAAATTTGCTGGTACAGACAAACCCTTCCCACCTGGATGCATCCTCCAGGTGCCCACCCTGCCCACAGGGAAAATCAGATGAACAGGAGCTCTTACATCCTGCAAGATGCTGAAGGTGAAAGCAGCCACATGTGGGCAGGGTTTGTTCCCACTCTGAGCCATCCCAATCCCCAAAGCAATGACAGACACAAGGATTGCAAAATAGGGGGAATCAGAAAATCCTACAATGGTGTGGTTTGGAAGGGACTTTAAAGATAATTTCATTCCATCCCTATGACATGTGCAGGGACACCTTCCACTATCCCAGGTTGCTCCAAGCCCCATCCAACCTGGCCTTGGACGTTTCCAGAAATGGAACATTCACAGATTCTCTAGCCAACCTGTGCCAGTGTTTTATCACCCTCAGGATAAAAAATTTCTTCTTTATATTTAATATAAATTGACCCTCAATAAGTTTTAAACCACCACTCCTTGACCCGTCACTACAAGCCCTAATAAAAGGTTTGTCCCCATCATTCAGGCTTCAACTTCCACCACAAACACATTCCTGTAGGAATTAAATTATTAAATCCCACAGAAATGTGACGGGGGGAAAAAAGTTAATTTATCTGCAGAACGACCCATTTTGCTTGGGGTCGTTCCAAAATGATGATATTCATGTCCTTAACGCCAAGAGATTTAGAGGTTTAGTGAGGATTTGGCTTTGTAGGATAAAATCACAGAATGGAAGGGATGCTCAAGGATCATCAAGTCCCACTCCTGGCCCTGCATAGGACAACCCCAAGGATCACATCACGGTTTTCTGGAAGTCTGAATCCATACCCGACTGCCTGGGAGAGGAGGGGAAGCAGAGGGCTCTGAGTGCATCCAGGGGGAACAACAACCACTGCCCAGAAATCAGAAACCTCCTCAATTCATAAAAATTCAAAGGATGCACTTTTCCCACACAGAGAAGAATTAGCCACTGGCATGATCTACCCAGAAGCATGGAAAAAGCCTTTTCTTCTGCTGTGTTTAAATGAAGGTGGATGTCCTTCTGAAACCCCCTTCTTGGGCTCGGCTGAGGGTACTTAAAGTGGCCATTTTTGACTCAAAACCTCAGAGCCAGCTGATCCCAGATATCACAGAACCACAGAATTGTTTAGGTTGGAAAAGACCTCCTAAATCATGGAGTCCAACCACTCCTTCAGCACCACCACAGTGACCATTAAACCTTGTCCCCAAGTGCCACATGCACGTGTTTTTGAACACTTCCAAGAGATAGTGACTCCATCACTTCCCTGGGCAGCCTGTTCCAGTGCCTGAGGACCCCTTCAGTGAAGACTGTTTTTCCCTAATATCCAATCTCTGGATCTGAGGTTGGCTGGGAACTCTTCAAGCTGGCCTGGGTCAACTTTATGGGCTTTGAGTTTGTTGTGTTCCTTCCCACTAAATAACTCTGTGCACGGATGATCCACTGCTTGTTCTACAAGGCTCCAAGCAGAACCCATGGCAGGGGGTGGAATAGGATGAGCTTTAAGGTCCCTTCCAACCCAAACCATTCCATAATTCCATGATTTCTCTGTGTCCTTCAACACACAACCTCTTGTTCACATCCCCTGTGTGAGTGCTCCAGCTCTGCTCCTGTGCCCTGGCTCCTCAACCCATCTGAAAGGCTCCGAGTCAATCCTGAAGGGACATTTATCATTACAGCTTTCACATTTTTGTTTTTCACCTCCCTGAAGGCTTCCCAAGGATAGCCAGAGGAGGGATCCTATTTTAGGTGCACGAAGCAGATTAAAAAACCCCCAAATTAGCACTTAGCGCATTCAGCGGACTGGCAAGTGTTTGATCTGATCCTCAGGTTGGAAAGGGTTGGGTTTCCTTGTGCAGAAGCCAGACAGCATCTCCTCCTCCCAAACCAAATTTCAGCCTCCAGCACCACCCCCTCACAGGCTGGGGTTTCAGGGGATGTTTCCAAGAGCAGGGAGCTCGTGCCTGCCCTGCGTTAGGTGAACACACACAGGGCAACATGGAAACCGCACAAACACATTCCCTTAATTCCGAGTGGAGGTGATGGGAAAGCTCCAGTGCATGCTGGCAAAATGTCAGGAATCCAAACTTGCAACAGCAGCCACTGCAAGGAGCCCAGGGACAGACAAACAGCCCGGGCAGGGAGGCACTGGGTGCTTTCTGCACGCGATCTTCTCCTGGCAGGGAAGTGCTGTCAACCTCGACGTGTTGGAAATGAAAAGGGAAGTGGGAAGTGTCCCCAGGGACAGCCAGGACAACCCTGACGTGTTGGAAAAGCAAAAGGAGGTGGGAAGTGTCCCCAAGGACAGCCAGGAGGTGTTTCTAAAGCAGAGGGCATTGCCCTGTGAGCACTGCAAACCCAGGGACTCCTCAGTGATGGATCACCCGCATCCAAGCTGCCTCAAAACCTTCTGGAACATTCCTGTGTTTTCCTCCAATCCAGCTGTGGCAGAGGGAGGGTTATAAGCCAAGGGACTGGAGGAGATAATTTTTTTGGTGTTTTGTTTTGGGGGTTGGTCTCTTCCCTCAAGTAACAAGTGACAGGATAAGAGGAAACAGCCTCAAGTGGAGCCAGGGGAGGTTGATGTTGGATATTTGGAATAATTTCTTCACAGAAAAGGTTGTCAACACTGGCAGAGCTGCCCAGGGCAGTGGTGGAATCACCACCCCTGGAGGGATTTAAAAGAAGTGTGGATGTGGTGCCTGGGGACAGGGACCAGGGAATGGCTCTGCTGGCAGCGAGTGCTGGATCTGCCTCAGGAGGAGAACCGGGAAAGGAAATTATTGTATGGGTTGGTATAGAATTATAGAATTGTTTAGGCTGGAAAAATCCTCCAAGATCGAGTCCAGCTGTTAACCCAGCACTGCCAAGGAGGTGACAGCTGTCCTGGTGAGGTTTTGGCCACTCCAGGGTGTGATTTTAAAAAGCCATTTGACCCCTGGGTTCACCAAGTTCAATCCTTGAGATCAACCTGTGCCAGGCTTCCTTGCCATGACCCAGTCCAGGGACACCCTGACCCCAGGTTCAAGGCACAGAAGTCCTGGCTGGTGGCTCCAAGGCACAGGACACTTCCAGCTGCTGCCCCAAACTCCTTCCATTATCCCTCCAGCTGATTAATTTGGGATGATTTGGAAATAGATCACAGAGTCATGGAAATGTTTGGGTGGGAAGGGAACTTTAAAGGTCACCTATTCCAATGCCCTGCTCTGGACCTGCCCCTGAACTCTGCCCAGTCCAGCCTGGACTCACCCTGGGTGTGCCAGGAACACCAGAAACTAGGGCCATGTTCCAGCAAAGTCTCCAGGATCAGATGGGATCAAGATGATCTAGAGACACTCCTGATCCCCCCTCCTTCCTCAACTTCCAGGCTACATTTTCCATCTTGGGATCAGTCCACACTGGGTTTTCTTTCCCTTTCCTGATGTTTCTAAGCCAAGCCCCTGCACCTTGGCAGGAATAACCTCAGTGAGTCCACCAAGCCCACATGCCCAACTCCACCTGCTCCACACCTCGCTCCTCAAAGCCAGCCAGGCTTATCTGACATCTCTCTGCTCCCCTCTCTACATGGCAGCCCCAAAGCCAGGTCTGGAGGCCAACCTGAGCTTTGTGGGACCAGCAGAAATAATCCCATTAATGCAAAATTGCAATAAATCAGGACTTCCCATCTCTAACCAGAAATTTGAATTTCCTTTGTAATACAAATGGTTTTTTTCAGCATGTGCCAACACCTGCAAAAAGATCCCAAAGAGAAAAAACAGCAGCAGCAGCAGCAGCCTCTGGGGAAATGCCTGGTTTCAGCAACTTTCCTGGGATGGGGCATGTGCTGGTGATTCCACTTTGGAGCAAGGCTGGAACCCCCTACTCTTTGCTCTGAGTGAGTCAGAACTTGTGCAAATCCTTTGCATTTCCACTTCTCTCTCCTGGTGAAGCCGTGCTCATCCTGAGCTCCTGGAGCACGTGGACTTTCTCAGAAAAGAAATATATTTCCCAAGCAAAGATCCTTAGGAAAATGAGATACTTGATGAAAATCTATCCCTTTGCCTTCCTTCCCAATTATTTTTTAAGTACCACAGGCATGAAATAAAATATTTTGATTAAAATGTCAGCAGGCAAACAAAAAAATCTGACAGGGAATTCCACAGCAAAGCCAAAATCAACTCTGAAAAATGACTCAAGCAGAAGAGTTAACCCCCAGCCTGTAATTTCTTTCCCAGGGAGACAGCAAATCCTCTCGAGTTCTCTGTACAGAGGGACTCCTGCAAAGTCTGGCATTATTTGATTTTATTGTTTTCAGAGTAATAACAGCCCTTCTCTAAGGCTGGGGACTGGATTTGTCCTTATAAAATGACCTTTTTGTAGCCTACAAGCAGTGAGAAAAGGACAAACTGGCAGAAAAGGGATGAGATCTGGGGCTTTCTGCTGGTGCAAAGCCAGGTTTTATCCACCCTCAGCTCTGAGCTGCTCCAGGGACAAGAGTGTGGTGATCTCTGTTATCCCTTGGGATCTGCCGTTTCCAGAGCTCCTGGGAACCACGTCCACAACGTGTTTTTGTTTTTCCTGCAATGGTTGAGCAATCTCTCCTCGTTATTTGGAGCAGGTGGAGCCCTTTCCCTCGCCAGACCACTGCCAGTTTTCCTGCAGATGCCCACAGCCTTCTTGCTCTTCTTGTGACATCGTTCCCTCTCCTGAAACCACACCCATCCTGTCCAGAAACAACTTTTTCTCCTCCAAAAGCAGAAGGAATCATGATAGGCTGGAACATCCAAGTGTTGCTGTTCAGGTTAATCCACCCAAAGTCTTTCAAATCCTGCACAGTCCCCGCCAGAACATCAGCGAGGAGTTTTATTCCTCATTCCCCAATGGGATTTTATCTCTTCTGGTCAACTGCTACTTCATGTCCACTAAAAAAAAGTCCTGGGAACAATTCTCTGTCTGTTTGAAAGGTGCAGCGGCAAAGGAGAATGGCTAAATACTGAAAAAGGAGGATAAATTGCTTCCTTGGGTAAATCAGAGCAGGCTGGTCTGCACAAAACCCACCCCTCCACACGGAGCTGAAGTGAGGAACTGATGCAAATCTTCATTTCCAAAGCCACATTTTCAATGGAGCTACAAGGAGAGGGAATGAGTCAGACGACAGAAAGTGAGTGAGGAAGCATGAAAACCATCCCAAGCAAACCATCAGGGCCTGAAATGTCAGGCAGATCCTTCCTGGAGGAATCAATCAGACCGCTCTTTCTTCCAGCGTGCACACGAGTGAGCGAGGGCCTCAATTACGGCTCTGTGTCCCCACTGCACATTGACCTTAAGAGCTCAGTGCTTTATAGGAAGGAGATTAATTCAATTAACACACCCAGGGGCTTCCAGCCAGGCTCAAACTGCCCTGCTGACAGCAGGCACTGGGAGTAGCACAGGGCACTGCAGTTCAAATGTCCCATCTCCCCCTGCTTTCCGTCTGCAGCCACGGAAAAGGGACAGCAGTGACACCACGAAGGTGGGGTTTGTTTGAAAAACATCCCAGTGGTTTGGGGTTTTATTGCAGTTTTAAAGGCAAGAAACACTGGCTGCTGTATTCAGCTTAACCCAAGGCACTGAGAACAGCCTGGGCACATTGAGTCCCTGATAGGATCTGACCTTGATCATGAAATTTGGCCAAACTGGGAAAATTGTGACCAGCAACCTGATATCCTAAAATCCTGGAATGGTTTGGGTAGGAAGAGACATTAAAGATCATCTCATTCCACACCTGCCATGGGCAGGGACACCTTCCACGGGCCCAGGCTGCTCCAAACCCCATCCAACCTGGCCTGGAACTCTCCCAGGGATCCAAGGGCAGCCACAGCTGCTCTGGGCACCCTGTGCCAGGGCCTCCCCACCCTCACAGGGGGGAATTTATTCCTAAAGTCTCACCTAAATCTCCCTTCTGCCAGTTTAAAATTATTCCCCGTTGTCCTGTCACTCTCTGCCCTCTCTCTCTTTTTCATAAGCCCCCTCTAAGTACAGAATTGGGGTGTCCCCACAGCCTTCTCTTCCCAAGGTGCTCTGTCATCAGCTATCCCAAGTTTTCTTCTTGGCTGTGTGAATTCCAGCATTTCTTCTGGGAAGAGGGAGGGAAACCTTGCACTCCACAGACAAGGTCACTTGAGCACCAGAGCACCTGCACAAGGGACACTTTCTCTTCTCCAACCCATCACAGGATGATTTGAGGGGGGAAGCAGCGTTAATCCTCATCTGGGATACCAAACTCCACCTCATTCTAAACCAATTTATTTTTTCAATCCCCAAGTCTGTGTGCAGATGTGTTTTTCTTCTCAAGATGAGAAAAGAATCACAGAATCACAGAATGGTTAAGGTTGGAAAAGACCTTTAAGATCAAGTCCAACCATCAACCCCACACTGCCACCGTGTCCTCAAGTGCCACATCCACAAATTTTTTGAACAATTACAGGGATGGTGACTCCACCATTTTCTGTTCCAGGGCTTGGCAACCTCTTATGTGAAGAAATTTTTCCTAATATCCAATCTCAACCTCCCCTGATGGACAAAGTCAAACTGGAAGCTCAAAAACTTTTGAAACACCAGTGATGCCACCAGCTCTGTCAAACCTCTGGCTGTGTCTCACTTCTCCTCCAGGTAAGACGTGGATAATTCTGCATCCTTGGACAGGATTTGGGGGCTTTCATGGTGTTCATGTGAGTGGTCATCAACACCTTGAACCTTCACCTTTGCACAGCATCCCACTGGCTGAAAGCAAGAGAAGGAGGTAGCAGAGATCCCAGAAAGCACCGAGAGAACTCAGGGAGAGTGGGAATTGCCGAGGTGCACGAGCTGAATACGCAGAGGGATGGGCAGCAGGGGTTAAAACCAGGAAATCTTTAAAATCTGGGGGCGGGTTCCCCGTGCCTTTGCTCCGAGGACAGCGAGGGAGCACACCTGGGGAAGCAGGGGCACCGAGAGCTCTCCTCCTTTTCCGGAGTATCTCAGAGCTGAGGGGGAAAAAAAAAAAGACAAGAGGAGAAAAACCATCCAGCGACCTCAGTGAAATTAGAAACTTAACAATGAACACGCTCCACATACAACTTGCCCGTCTCTGTCGTCATGGAGACGGCTACAAATCTGTGTCAGCTGCAATCCGCTCTCCAGTCCCGAAAATTTAAACGAAAAAGGAGGGAGCGCGGGCTGGGAGGCGGGAAGAGGGAATTCCTCTGCTCTGCTTGGCTTTGATGTGCATCACGTTTAAAGGCACAGGGGATTATCCGAGCCCGGTGCCGGAATGAAGCGGCGGCCGTGGAGCAGCTGATGTGGGCTGGCCACGTTTGCCTCCAGCAGAGCATCTCCCCAAATTCCAGCAGAGCATCTCCCCAGCTTCCAGGGCATCATCTTCCCAGATTCCAGCAGAGCATTTCCCCAGCCTCCAGGAAAGCATATCCCCAGATTCCACCAAAACATCTCCCCAAATTCCAGGACATCATCTCCCCAAATTCCAGCAGAGCATCTCCCCAGCCTCCACGAGAACATCTCCCCAGATTCCAGCAAAACATATCCCCAAATTCCACTAGAGCATCTCCAGCCTCCAGGAGAGCATCTCCCCAGCTTCCAGGCCATCATCTTCCCAGATTCCAGCATCATCTTCCCAGATTGCAGGACATGATCTTCCCAGATCTCTCCCAGCCTCCAGGACAGCATCTCCCCAGATTCCACCAAAACATCTCCCCAAATTCCAGCAGAGCATCTCCCCACCAGCAGAGCATCTCCCCAGGGCATCATCTCCCCAGATTCCCAGAGCATCTCAGGACATCATCTCATCTTCCCAGATTCCAGGCCATCATCTTCCCAGACTGCAGGACATGATCTTCCCAGATTCCAGCAGAGCATCTCCCCAGCCTCCAGGACAGCATTTCCCCAGATTCCACCAAAACATCTCCCCAAATTCCAGCAGAGCATCTCCCCATATTCCAGGGCATCATCTTCCCAGACTCCAGGACATCATCTTCCCAGATTCCAGCAGAGCATCTCCCCAGCCTCCACAGGAGCTGCACAGAAATGTCTCAGTGCCCAGGATGAGCCCAACCCCACGGCATTCCCGGGAGGATACAGAGCATCATCAGCAGCAAGCTGAGGCAGCATCCCAGAGGGGATGGAAGCACTGGGATGATGGCTGGGAATGGAGCATCCCAGGGGTCAGTGGAGGTGTTCAGCAAGGAGGTTGGTGGTGTCTTCATGGCAAACAGGGCAGAGTCAGATAGGAATTCCTGCTGCTGGCATGGCAGGAGGAGGGGAGGTGAAGCAGGAAGGAGAAAGATGGGACCAGAGATTTGTTTATCCTGGGTTTAGAGGCCACAGCAGAGATTTGGGGCATGAACACCCTCCAAGTTAGGCAACTATACAGAAAAATCATGGAAAACCATCCTTTTAGCTTGGGAAGAGCAAACCCAGGGGATAGAGGATGGTAAGGGTTGGAAGGGAGCACCAGTGGGGTCATATGGTCTCACCTCCCTGCTCCAGCAGGGTCATCCCAGAGCACAGGACACAGGATTGTGTCCAGATGGTTCTGGAACATCTGGAGACTCCACACCCTCTCTGGGCAGCCTGTTTCAGTGCTCAGTCACTGCACAGGAAAGATTTTCCTGAAGGGAATGAAGAATAGACACTCCCCAGACCTTCCTGGAGAAATTCTCCCCCATCTTGGCAGCTCAGCCCCCACCTCTGACAGTTCTTAGGATTTGGGTCAATTTTTGTATGACTGGAGGGAGTTGTTGGCCAGAAATTCAGGAAAACAGAGCAAAAGCAACCCAATTTCCTTCTGCATTCATTTCCTGCTCCACCATGTTCCCGCTAACATTAAAGGGAGATTTAGGATGGATAAGATGGAAAAGTGAGAGGTGACCCAACAAGGGAAGACTCTTGAAAACCTGTCCTTTGGGCATGGATGTAAAACAGAATCACACACCTCACAGTAACTGCATTAACAGAGAGACCAGAAATTCCAAATTTCATTAATCTCACCTATGGAATAAGCCTTATTCCAACAGGGGTGGAGTCACCTTGCTCACTGTGAGGCACTGTCCAATATGTTACCAGTGGATCAAGATCTAAAATGTGCATGGAGGATTTGTTGAAATGGTCTCATCTGCTGCAAAGCAATTAATCAGAGATACATTCCCAGGCAGGTATGGTTTTAATGCTATCTAGAGAATCAGGCTAAAAAAAAAAAAGAAAAAAAAAAAAGAAAAAAAAATAGAGAAAGAAAAGTTTGAAATTAGTTAAATCTATAAATTAAACACATCAGTGTAACTCCTCTTTCTAGAACACAGAGGTTCTGCTTTCCCTTTCTGAGAAAAAAACCCTTCAGAAGGCATTTTTGCTGAATCTTGGATTTGCCCCAGAACTTAGACTGGGAGGAGGGAATGAACAGGAGCACTTGCTGAACAGAGCTCCATCAACACCCCACCCTGACTAATTAGCAGGGCTCTCCTCGTTATGGGCACTGCAGTAACTCCCCAATTAATTCATTCGTATTTGCAGAGCCATTGAGAGAGGCAGGGCATTAAATATGGATGCTAAATAAAAGGGAATAAATCGCAGGCACCACTTGGCTCTCCAGGTTCCCAGCCCCATCAGAGGGGACGTTCCCTCCCTGCCCAGAGCACGCTCCTTAACTAAGGCCTATAAGTGCATTATTAATTTTTCAGCAGCCTCTACCAGACATAATGAAGACACAGTTACTCTGGGCACGAGGAGTCTCCCCAGAAGAGATTTAAAATCTCCAGCCTTGTGGCTGGAAGGGTCAGTGCTGCTCTGCATCCCAGCCAGAGCACGGGCCAGGCACGGAGCAGTGGCCCCTTTGCAGCCAGGAGTGCTCCTGATGCTCATTTTTGTGGTCCCAGAACACCCTCCCCTATCCCAGGTTGCTCCAAGCCCTGTCCAGCATGGTCTGGGACACTGCCAGGGATCCAGGGGCAGCCACAGCTTCTCTGGACAGCCTGTGCCAGGGCCTCCCCACCCTCACAGGGAACAATTCATTCCCAGTATCCCATCTAAATCTCCTCTCAGTGGGAAGCCATTCCCCCTCATCCCATCACTCCATCCATGGCACATCTCTGCACATCCTCCATGGTACCCAGGATCCCAGCTGGAACCGGGCACTGGTGACCAGCAGGACCCTACAGAGCTCCTCTTCCTCGAGGAAGGCTCTTTGCAAACAGTTGTTTCTGCATCACACCATCCATGTTCTGATCCCACTGGCACTGATGAAAGAGAAAAAATAATCCTGTCTTCAGTAAAAGCTTGAACAAAGGATTTAAGTCCAAGCCAGTGGCTCTCAGAGGCAACAAGGACATCCCTGCTCTGAGGATATTGCTGGAGATGGCCTCTGTCATGGAATCCCAGAATAATTTAGATTGGAAAAGACCTCTCAGACCATTGAGTCCCATCTGTGACCAATCCCCACCTTGTCCCCAGCCCAGGGCACTGAGTGCCACATCCAGGCCTTCCCTGGACATCTCCAGGGATGGGAAATCCAAACCTCCCTGAGCAGCCCCTTCCAATGCCTGACCACCCTTTCCAGGAAGAAATTCCTCCTGATGTCCAACCTGAGCCTCCCCTGGTGCAGACTGAGGCTGTGAGGACACAGAATAATGTGGAGATGCACCTGAGAGCAGGACACCTCGGAAAGGATGTGATCCCAGCCTTTTGTTTGGTAACTCAGAGGGAATTTCAGCCTTGCTTTGGCTGTACCTCTAATGAGAAAGCAACAGGAGATGGTTTAAGACACCTTACATTCAGACAGAGATGTTGCCTCCATCCCTTGTGGATGGTTATTGCCCACAGCAGAGCTGTGGTCTGGCCTCCAGAGAAGGTATCAGCTTCCTGAAATCCATCCCCAAAGCACCTCTGGGTTCCCAAATCTTTCCTTCCACCCCCCACTCACATCACCCACTGCTGTTTCATCCCTTGTGACGATCAGGGGGCAGGATTAAAAAAAAAATCTTCTTTGCATGTCCCCTCCTGGGCTGCAGGTGCTGAGGGGACAGGTTTATAATCTGCACTCAGCTGGTGTGTTCCCTTGGTTTAGGATTGCATCAATTATCCCTATTTTTAGGCTTGAGGGCACAGCCCTGTAGACCACAACAGAGGCAAAACGACTCCCAAAGAAAAGGTATTAACATATCTTTATATTCCAATCTTTGTTAAGCTCCATGAGGGATCCATCAAGGAACCAGAAGCCTACCAATTTCCAAAGCCTGGAGTATTTCCAGGAGTCAGTTCTGCTCCAACCCAGCTGGTTTTTTTTTTTCCCTGCGTTTTCTTTCCTTGTTCTCTGCTATCCGTGGGAGTTCATTTGCCTCAGAGTGCCTTGTACTAGGTTTAGCTCGTGCCAGTATTATCCTCCCTGCAGAAATCCTTGCAAGAGGGGGTTTAAAACACCCTTTCTTCATTTGGGGCCTCATCCCCACTGCAATCAGCAACCAGAAAACACAACACCTTACTGGAATTTTCTCTTTGATTGGGCCAACCCTTGCCAACCTTCCCCCAAGAATGGAATCACTGAATGGTTTGCGTTGGAAGGGACCTTAAAGATCATCCAGTTCCAACCCCTGCTGTGGGCAGGGACACCTCCCACTATCCCAGGTTGCTCCAAGCCACATCCAACCTGTCTTTGAAGCTTTCTCGCCCCAAAACTCCCTGTGCACATCTTGTTTTTCAAGACATTATAATTCATTTCCACAAGTGCTGTGGATTCTGTGCCGGATGCCACACGACAGAGGTGATGCACAAGCATCCAGCAGAGCTGGAAAACCTCTGAATGATGCTCTGGGCTCTTCACACCCTCCTTTTTGTCAGCACACCAGCACATCACAGGATTTGGGAGCGTGGCAAGGCGGGTTATGCAATGAACTCCCCATCAATGTCACAAGGAGCTTTCTCGTGCCTCCACCTCTCCTCCGTGACATCACTTTGCTTCTCAAGGGCAAGAAGCAAAACAAAAGAGGTTTTTGAGCCTTCCCATCACCTCTCTGTCCTGGCTTTGTTTCCCCAGCCTGTGTGACAGGGCAGCTCCCAGCAGAGAGGGAACAGCAGCTGGTACAAAGCCAGCACTTCAAGAGATTTTGGACATCCACCCTCCAATGCTGTGGAGGTTGGGGACAGTGACAGGCCCTGGGCCACCACAGGCACTGTCATTCCCATTTGGAGGCCAGCTGTGAAGTGGGACAGGGGAGCAGGAAGGTCGTGGCTGGAACTGGTGTGGGACCCCTGCCTCAGGGTGGGAGGAGAGATGATCTGCCAGTCCCTTCCCCTGCTGAAGGTGTGCTCACCAGCAGAGGCAGTACCTAACGAAGGTTTCACCTAATGAAGCTTTCATTCAGGAGTCTGCTTGATGGAACCCAGGCCTGGTGGTTTTAGGTAAAATAATAAATAGGTAAAATAAGTTTGTTTAGGCTGCAGGGTGTTGGCAGCTCAATATCCAACTCTGTGCTTTGGAACTCCACAAACTGGGAAATGGAGAAGGGCTGGAGGGAACAGGTGGCACAAAACACAGCCAGGGTCAGCAAATAGGAGTTCTTCAATGTTTCAAAGTCTCCACCTAAAATGTGGAAGTGATGTTGAGATGGAGGACATGTTTCATGTATTAAATCCATTTAAAATACATCATCTTATTTAAGAGAAGGCCAACATATCCCTGCAATGAGAAACAGTTTATTTAAGAATAATCATGGAATTACAGAATGGTTTGTGCTGGAAAGGGCCTTACAAATCATTCAGTTCCAACCCCCCTGCCATGGGCAGGGACAGCTTCCACTATCCCAGGGTGCTCCAAGCCCTGTCCAACCTGGTCTTGGACACTTCCAGGGATCCAGGGGCAGCCACAGCTTCTCTGGGCACCCTGTGCCAGGGCCTCCCCACCCTCACAGGGAAGAAATTCCTTCCCAATATCCCATCCATCCCTGCCCTCTGGCACTGGGAAGCCATTCCCTGTGTCCTGTCCCTCCATCCCTTGTCCTAAGTCCCTCTCCAGCTCTCCTGGAGCCCCTTCAGGCTCTGGAAGGGGCTCTGAGGTCTCCCTGGATCCCTCTCTTCTCCAGGTGAACACCCCCAGCTCTCCCAGCCTGTCTGAGCTGTGCCCAACACCAGACACAGGAGAGAGGAGCTCTGGGGGTGGATGAAGGCACACTCGAGGCTGTGGAATCACAACATCTCCTGTGTTACATCAGCCTGAACACGGATAAAGCACCAAGTCACACTTAAAAGGGCCCTGATAGACCTTCCCCTCCTACCTCCAGAACCCTGTAGACAGAGTTATTTAACACAGCTACAAAAATAGCACCCAGACTGCCCTGCTGTGCCAGACAGAGCACAAACATCTGGCAGGCAACAGATCCTGTCCTCAAAAACTTAGCAGGAGGTCAGTGGGTAGCTCAGTTCTAGATCCATGTGTCCCAGGACCAGGGGAAGTATTTAATCCTCTACTCAGTGCTGATTCTCACAGGAAGGAGGGAAAAGCCATTCCCGCCCACAAACTAAGGGGGCAGGAATTTCCAACTCAGGAAAGCACAATGCCCAGCCTGGCTTTTTGTACTCAGATGTGAAGAATCACAGGCTGTACCCGAGTGTCATGAGTGACACCGTTAGAAGGGAAATTCATATTAAATAAAAATGCAAAGCAGCCCTTGGAGCGGAAACAATCCCCGGTGTGAAAGGAAAGCGGAGGCTGCGCCGTCGCTCAGCTGCCTCTGCACTCACGGCTCCTCCTCAATTCAGTGTTGGTACAAAAACACCCTCCCACCTGGGAATCGTTTCCCCCACGTCTCTCGCTCCCTGGGAGGCTCCCAAAACCCTGGAGAGCCTGCATAGGTAACGGAATGTGTGGTTTCCATGGGATGTTCCTGGCTTTGCACTGGAAACCTCATTGCTCTGCCATCTGTATCCATCGTGGAATCATGGGATGGTTTGAGTTGGAAAGGACTTTATAAATCATTTCATTTCAATCCCATCGTGGGCAGGGACACCTTCCACTATCCCAGGTTGCTCCAAGCCCTGTCCAGCCTGGCCTGGGACACTTCCAGGGATGGGACAGCCACAGCTCCTCAGGGCATGGACGATGCTTTGTGGATGGGGCTTCATCCCAGCTCTAATTCCCAGCCCACCAAAACGCAGGTATCCACATCCAAGCCTCCTCTCCAGGCTCCCACTGCAGCTCGTGGAGAAATCTTCAGGCAGCCAGTGGAGGCTGCAGTGGTTTTTCCCTGGAGCAGCCTCCCACGTGCGGGCGTAGGAGGAGCTGAACACAATCCCAGCCTGGCTGAGCCTCTTCCCTATCCTCACTCGACCCCTCAATTCACACCCAGCTCCTGCTCTGGGAGGTCTCCTCAGCTGCTCCCTGCCCTGCCTGTCCAGTCTGTGCCGTGTGGATGCCATGTTTGGGACTGCAGCACCTGCTGGGATCACAGCAGGACAGAGCCATGGATGGCGTGCTGGTGCTGAGGGCAGCCGGGGGCTCTTCATGCTTGATGGGATTTCCTCATGGAAAACAAAGGTTTTGGAGCAGGGCAGAGATGGGGACAAACACCTGAGCGCAGCAGCTCTCCCTGCAGCAAAAGCAGTGGGATCAGCAAAGGTGGGAGCGAGCCTGTGATGGATTCCCACAGGGATTCTCTGAGTGATGGCTCTCAAATTGCATTAGTGAGTGAGATTGTCCCCAGGGGCCTCAGGATCAGGAAATCCTGGAAGTGAAGGCACCACAGGGACCAAAATCCACCTGGCAGCTCGCTGACAGCCACACTTGCTCTGCCACTGGCTCTGGGGCACAGGCTGGAAACTCCTGCAAGCTCAGCGAAATCCAAACACAATCCAGCACCTCATCCAGAACTGCTGGGAAAGGGGTTCAGCCTGGAGAAAAGGAGGCTCAGGGGGGACCTTGTGGCTCTGCACAACTCCCTGGCAGGAGGGGACAGCCAGGGGGGTCGGGCTCTGCTCCCAGGGAACAGGGACAGGATGAGAGGAAATGGCCTCAAGTTGTGCCAGGGGAGTTTTTCAACAGATATTAGGAAAATTCTTCATGGAAAGGGTTGTCCAGCCCTGGCACAGCTGCCCAGGGCAGTGCTGGAGTCCCCATCCCTGCAGGGATTTAAAAGCCCCATGGTTGTAGCCCATGGCTCAATGGTGGCCTTGGCAGTGCTGGAATGGTTGGAACTGGATCATCTTGTAGGACTTTTCCAACCTTAGCAATTCTCTGGCTCTGTGCTCTAATGAAGGAATCTGAGATGTTTCCAAGCTGTGAGGAGCACTTTGGAGCTCTCCTCCAAGCATCCCAACTCTCTGCTCCCACCAGCAAGAACCCACACTGGTTTTTCTCACCAGTTGCAGGTCCCACACACCCCCTTGTCTTTATCTGCTTGGCTGGAGCTGTGGAACTCCAGTGGCTGCACGAGGTGACACCAGGAAATTTTCCCTCCAGCCACCCTGGTCAGTAGTGCTGGTTCTCTTGGAAGCCTTCGAGAATTTCACCCCAGGAACTGGTGTTCATTTATTTATTTGAAAAAGCCTGGCTTTTCTGAGCGGACAGAAATCTTCCTGCCTGCACACACAGAAACAGAGCTGCAGGATGCTTTGAAAGCTGCTGCTCATGGGGATTTCTCCCCAGGTTTGGGGTTTTCCTTTTGAAAACAAAAAGAACTTTTTTTGTGGCCAGAGAACCCCACAAAGGGACTGTTCCCGCATCAAAAGGTTTCAAAAGACATATAAAAAATTCATTTAATAATCACTTCTGGAGTTTGCAAAGTGACTTATTTCTCATAGAATGATAGAATGGTTTGGGTTGGAAGGGATCTTAAAGATCACCCATTCCAGCCCCTGCCATGGGCAGGGACACCTTCCACTATCCCAGGTTGCTCCACGCCCCATCCAACCTGGCCTTGGACACTGCCAGGGATCCAGGGGCAGCCACAGCTTCTCTGGACACCCTGTGCCAGGGCCTCACCACCCTCACAGGGAAGAAATTACTCCTAATATCTAATTTAAATAGTTTCATACAGAAGATCCAGCCTGACCCCAGTGTCTCCAGGTGCCTCTGTAACTGCTGTGATTCCCACACGGAGCCTGGAACACGCTGGATTTCTGTAGCAATCACACTGGGCAGCTCCAAATGTCACAGGTGCTCACAAAGGGAACGACTGCACCTTGAAAGCATCTGAGTAAGCATGAGAGTCATTCAGTTCAGAGAAGAGGCTGATATTTAAGCTACAGATGGAGAAAAATTATGTCAAGAGCACGGTTCAAACCACTGCAGTTGAAATAACCTCCTCCAGGCAGCTTTGGTAAACACAATGCCATAAAGGAGCCCTTGTGCTGCCCACGGAGAGCTCTGAAGGCAGCAAATGACAGTGGTGGGTCACAGGGATTCCTCTGCTCCTGCTCTGCTCCTCTCGTGCAGGGGAGCTGCTCACAGGGAGCACAGCCTGGCTGCTACTCCTGACCCAGGAAAATGCTGCTGGAAAGGAAGGATTCATCCCTGGAGCAGCCTGGGAGAGTGGAAGGTGTCCCTGCCCGTGCAAGGGGTTGGGCTGGATGGATTTAGGGTTCCTTCCCACCCAGACCATTCTGTGGTTCTATGAATCGAGGCTCAGGTCTTAAAATGTGCAATAACCTCTAAGGGATGCCTAACCCTCCCCTCCTCTCAACCCCTTTATTTCCAGAGGCTCTGCAAGCAGAATCCCAGAATGGTTTGGGTTGAAAGGGACCTTAAGGCACATCCAGTTCCAGCTCCCTGCCACTGGCAGGGACACCTTCCACTATCCCAGGCTGCTCCAAGCCCCACCCAGCCTGGCCTGGGACACTCCCAGGGATCCAGGGGCAGCCACAGCTGCTCTGTGCCAGTGCAAGCCCGGATGCACTCCCTGGCCCCATAAAGCCTCACCTCAGCCTCGTTAGCTCCAGCATATCATTATCTTTTAATTGCCCAAACTCGAGTGCTTGTAATACCTTTATTAGATTGCACTCGTCCCCCAGTGCCAGGCACAGCCTGGTTTAACAGGTCCAGGGCTGCATTTATGAGCAAGCCTTAGCACAGCCTCTTTCATTACTGTCTGAAGCTAATTCCTCTTGATCCAAAACTTCCCGTGGCCTGGAGTCATATCTGGAATGGGAGACAAGGGAAAACTGCCAGACAGGTTAAAACACCCAGCTGGGGAGCTTGGGGCACTCCTGCCCTGTCCTGGAGATCCCCACCTCCACTGGAAGCAGCCAGAGGGAATCTGGGAGACTTCCAGACACACAACCTGCAGCCACAACTCTCACCTGCCCTGATTTTTGCAAAACAGATCCCAAACTGAGGCGGACTGAGCTGCCTGATGGTGTTGAAAAGCCTCCCTGGCTCTCCTGGCCCTCACATGTGCAGTAAATGTTTGGATCTTCAGGGCAGGGGAACCTTCCTGGTGTGGAGACGGTGCCTGAGGGGACTGGAGTGAGTTTGAGGGGGAGTTTTGAGAGCCCACGCAGGGGAAAACAAGGTTTAAAGGCCATGATCTTGGTCAACTCATTTTATATTTGTAAAACAGAAGAGGGAAAGTATTCTCCACGCTGGACCCTCCACTTCCAATGTGGGGCAATGCAGGGGCAGCTCCCATTTCTGCTCTCTGTGAGCAGGGACAGGACCCAGGAATGGCTGGAGCTGTGTCAGGGGAGAGTTAGGCTGGATATTAGGAAAATGTTCTTCCCCAGAGGGTGTGTGAGCACTGAACAGGCTCCCCAAGGAGCGTGGGGCACCCTGGGGTAGTGGAAGATGTCCCTGCCCATGGCAGGGGTTGGAATGAGAGGAGCTTTAAGATCTCTCCCCACCCAAACCATTCTGGGATCCTGTAAGAGCATCCCAGTTCTTCAAGGCACTACAAGCTCAGCATCTTCAGTGTCTGAAGCAAACACCACAGGCAGTGTCTATTTTAGACCATGTTATTCAGTTTCAATACTTTTCAACGCTGGTTTTCTTTCTTTTTAATTGCAGCTCCACCTTTGAGATTAGTGATTTTATTTTATGATGGGATATTAAGAGTAGGCAGTCAGCCCTTTTTTTTTTTTTCTTTTTTAGTCCAAGCCAGTATTCAGAAGGAATAGATTAAATCATTAAATACACACAAGCACAGGAAACACAGGAAACTCTCAGCCATTATCCTATGAAGACAATGCCAATGCAAACACTGTAATAAAATATTCTTCACTGAAATCAACACTAATTTTCCCAGGCAATCAAATCCATCCCTGTGATCCCTCCTCCCAGGGAAAACAGCCAGCACAGCTAAATTCAGATCTCTGTGGCTCCATGCTTAAATTTGGCTCAGACACGCTGCAAATCAATGACTCCAGAAAGGTTTTCTAAGGAAAAAATTCCCGGCGGGCAAAGTTTGCTCCAGCCCACGGCAGCTCTCCTGACACAGCAGCAAAGAGCCCGGGGCTGCATCGATCCGGGAATCCAGGAAGGATGAATCTTCCAGTTAGGAACTTGTTGAGGCCACCACTGCTGGGACACGGCTCCCGTGTCCAAGGGGACAGTCCCCAAGGACAGCTCGGCCACCAGGACACCCGCAGAGGGTGATGCTGCACCATCCTCTCACAAGCTCCTTCTTCATCCACCCACAGTGGGGAGAAGGATGGGATGGAGAAAGGGATGGAGGAGGGCTGGCCAGCACCTGCCAGCTCAGGAGGAGGAGACAACACATGACAGGGAATATTTCGGGTTGGAAAGGGCTTTAAAGGCCTTCAAACCTCATGCAGTGACATCTTCAAACAGATGAGGCTGCTCAGAGATCCACCCAACCTGACAGTGAATGTTTCTAGGGATGGGGGAGCCAGAACTTCCTTCCCCAGCTGTAGGAAATTTGTGGATTGCCCATGCCCAAGGGGCTGTGCTCGTGTTTCACACCCAGAAAACACCATTTTCTTGTCCCCAGAAAGTGCTGGTGCCTCTCTTTGATGTCCCTGAACTCTTACATGGTAAGAGGATGAATAAATGTTCCACTGAGGTATTTTAAGGTGGGTGCAAACCCTCTCTGATTTCTTGAAGGATCTTGCAGCACCCCGGCCTCAACACAAACAGTTCTAAAACCATGGCAAAATAACAGAATCATGGAAGATCATCAAGTCCAACCATTTCCCCAGCACTGCCAAGGCCACCACTGAGCCATGTCCCCAAGGGCCACATCCATGTGGCTTTTAAATCCCTCCAGGGATGGGGACTCCACCACTGCCTCCAACAGCTGTGCCAGGGCTGGACAACCCTTTTGATGAAGAAATTATTCCTAATGTCCAACCTAATACCCTCCTGGGGAACTTAAAGCTGTTTCTCCTCATCCTGTCCCTGTTCCCTGGGAGCAGAGCCCAATCCCCCCTGGCTGCCCCCTCCTGTCAGGGAGTTGTGCAGAGCCACAAGGTCCCCCCTGAGCCTCCTTTTCTCCAGGCTGAGCCCCTTTCCCAGCTCCCTCAGCCTCTCCTGGTGCTCCAGCCCCTTCCCCAGCTCCATTCCCTTCCCTGGACACGCTCCAGCCCCTCCAGGTCTCTCTTGTCAGGAGGGTCCCCAGCACTGGAGGTGCCCCAGCAGTGCCAGCACAGGGGACAGGCACTGCCCTGGTCCTGCTGGACACACATTTCCTGGGACAGCCCAGATGCCATTGACCTTTTTGACCACCTGGGCACACCTGGCTCTTGTTCAGCTGCCTGCTGTCCACAGCATGGAAGTTCCAGCCCCACCAGATGAGTGCTGGAGCCCCTGTCCTGCTTTTCCACACCCCATCCCTGTCCCAGCCTGCAGAGCAGTGACAGTGACAGTCCCTTTTCCAGGCAGCCAAAGCTGTGTCATCAGGCTCGGACACAGCCCAGCACCAAACTGACAGAGGCTGAATCATTTCTCCTTCCCACATCCACGGCCCAGGATCAATTAACCTCTGCCATGGCTCCTCCTGTGGATCACTGAAGAGGGGTAACAGTGAAACCACTTCATAGGAAGCATTTTGAAAAATGCCCTGCTCTGCATAAGGTGAGTTTGCCACAGAGAAGGGGAGAAAAAATTCAAGCATGTTCAGCATCTTATAGATTAATCCTAGGCCTAGAGCCAGGATAATTACTGCCAGAAGGAATAAAAGTAACATAAATATAGGTTAACACACAAAGGGTCCCGTTTGCAAGGTTTTACACATCACCAGCTCACAGGCGGATTTGTAAATTTAATTATAGAAAGATTTATAAAAGCAGGTAATACCCGAAGGGGCGTAAAAATAATTTTACTATAGTGATGAGAACAAAACAAAAATAAAAAATAAATAAAAAAAACTCCCAACATTTTAAATTAAGTAGGGCATCTGATGGATCTCCTGAAGCCCTTCCGCAGGATTCAGCCCAGACTGCCAGAGCAGCATCCGCCACAGCCTTCCAGAAATGCCATTTCCAGAGGAGAGCAGATAAGTCACTCTGACAGCCTTGCAACCTTCCAGAGCTGATGTGCTTAAAAAAAAAATCTTCTTTTTTTGTAGAGGGTGCTCCTGGTCTGGTCAAAGCCTTGTTAGGATGGAGGAGGACAATTCCAAACACACCTTTGCTGCAGGGGTGATGTGAAATCCCTGGAATTGCTGGTTCCCATCAGGATTAAGGGTGCTTTTTGCCAAGGACAGCATTGGGGGAGGAGGATGGTTTCCTGTCCATGGCAGGGGGTTGGAATGAGATGATTTTTAAGGTCCCATCTGACCCAAATCATTCGGTGGTTCTGTGATTAAGTATCACTGGGATGGATTTGGGTTCTGAGTGAGCTGTTGCCAGTGAAGGAAGAAGCAGGAGCAGGGGCTATCCAAGCAACTCAGCACGGAAAAACAGGGATATTCTCTGCCAACCAAGTTACAAGAGTGTTAAAAACTCTCTCCTTCTGTGAATGCTGCATTCCTTAAAAAAAAATGAAATATCACTACAAGGTGTGTATGAAAGGAAGGCACAGGACAGAACAGAGATGAGAATTCCATTCTGGGATATCTTGGGCTTCCCACTAAAATACAGCCACCCTCAGAAACTTGGAATTGTAACTCTTACCAACAAACCCCATTTTTGGTCTATAAACCATGTTTCTTACCTATCCAGTGCTTTCTGCTCCAGGAGGCACTTCCTGAAAGGTTGCTGGGAGTGATGCAGGTGCTAAACCAAGCTTTTGTCAGTCCAACAAAGATGCTGTCACTTTTAAATGCATCCTTTGGGGACTTCAAACAGCTCCTGGCTGGAATGCTCTGCTGCTCCGTTACCCCCATGCCTGGTGTGTGTGTGTGTGTATGTGAGGGGAAAATGTTCAGGATGCTGAATGCCTGCAGAAAGGCATTTCAAAGGATCACAGACAAGGATTTTTTCAGCCTGAAAATACACATTTATTAGGAAGAAAACTTACGGGGTTACAAATACCATAAATAAAACGCAGTGTGATAAAAAATCCCTCGGGACTGAGCATTAAATCTCTGGAAAACGGGAACAGGACCCTCCTCTTTGCCATGATCAGCACCAGTTCTGCACAGGTGGCTCTCTCTTGGAATCTCATTCCACACCGGTTGTTTCTGTGCACAACGATCCAGGCTGGAAGCTCCAAACCCTTTTTGGATATAAAAGTCTTTCTACAGCTTGAAAATCCCCACACAGGACACCAGAGCTCTTTGCAAGGGTGTGGTTCAAATACACAGCAACGGAGTGAGCACCCAAAACAGCATGGGGAGGGTAACGATTCATCTGCCTTGGGAAGCAGCGGGGTTATGGGATGGCACAGGATGGAATGGGATGCAGTAATGGGAATGCAAATTGAATCTCAGCATCAGGGAAGTGCCACTAAAGCAGAGGACAGAGCCAGGAGCAGCCCGGTCCCCCCGGGCCGTGTAAAACTGGATTAGGCGTGAACTTCAAACCCAGTGTGATGTGGAATAATCCTATGCTGGCTGAAAGGGATCAAAGCTGATTTCTCTAACTTGCTTAATCTTCTGCGGAGATGTCTGAACTCGGGAGATGCAGCAGGCTGGGAGTTAAAGCCTCGCTCTGTCACAGGGTTCAGCAGTGGCTGAGTAGTTATTTCTGACGAGCTTTTAGAAAATTAGGGAATCACAGGATGGACTGGGTTGGAAGGGACCTTAAAAATCATCTCATTCATCCCTGGAAGTGTCCAAGGCCAGGCTGGACTTGGGCTTGGAGCAATCTGGGATAGTGGAAGGTGTCCCTGCCCATGGCAGGGGGTGGAATGAGATGGATTTTAAGGTCCTTTCCAGCCCAAACCATTCTGTGATTCATGATTCTCTGTTTCTATTCCTGGATCAGCTCTGCTGATGGAGAATTCCAGAAACTTAAAATAACCCAACCAAACAACAGAAAAAAAAGAAAATTAAAAAAAAATTCCAATCCTTCCCACATTAAATGAAACAGATTCATCCAAGCACTGGGACATCTCACCACCCATAAAAACCTTTCAGACCTAAAAAACACAAAAAAAGAAAAGAATAAAATGAAATAAATAGTAATGCTCAAATATTAACTAAACCATTATCGATCAATTAAAGCTTAAATGGTGAAATAAAAAGAGGATGTTCAGGGATCCCTGATGGGGTGGCAGAGTTCATCCCACCAAAGGTTCAGTGTGTGAGCTGGGTATCCAGTCAAAGCTGGAGCCTAAAGGACAGGATTTCTAGGAGAGGACACATGGCAGTGCCAGTGACTGAGAGGGAGCCAAGACCAGCAGCTCTGACTGGGCACCTCACTTGGAATCACTGAATCATTAAGGTTGGAAAAATCTTTCAGGTCACTGAAGTTCCCCCAGCACTGCCAAGGCCAGCAGTGACCCTTGTCCCCAAGTGCCACATCCACCTGGCTTTGAAATCCCTCCAGGGATGGTCATTCCACCATGGGCAGCCTATTCCAGGGCCTGAGCACCCTTTTGGTGAAGGAACAGATAAATGAAGTCAGCTGGAATAAAGAATCCCAGCAGTGTAAATTAACCATTCCAAAGCCTTTAAGAAAATAACTGCACAGGTGGGTGCCACTAGAATGGTAACTACACCTTAAACTGGGACAGGAATTGGGATTTCTGGTTTGGGGTGAGATCCTTCCACACTCAGTGCACCATTTGTGCTGCTAAAAGGATGCTGGTAACTGATAAACCCAGAGCTCCAGGAGCAATAGTCTACTTTGAGGTGTAAATCAGCTCTTGCACTGCAACCTACAAATGATTCTGCTGGATAAAAAGCACAAAAAATTAAGTACAAAGAGGCTCAATCACCTCAAATAACGATTAGCCATAAGTGGATACATTATACCACAGACATGCCTCTGCTCTGTTAAATATTAATTTAAATGGACACAGTTTAAAAGACATATAATAGGGATAAGCACTTTTTGTTAAGAGGAGAGCAATTCCTGTTAGTGAGTAAGGAAGGAACAGCCCAGAGCAGAGCAGAATGAAGGATTTCAAGCAAGAACAGTACAAGGATAAGAAAAATAAATGGTACAGCAACCTGATACAATTATGTGCATATACACATGTGCATTCAGTGCAGCTTTTCTAAACTAATTCCTTAAAATCTTGAATTGCAAGCTAAATAAGAGAATACACTGCTGATCTCCAGATCTGTGAGATCATTCAGCTCTGCAAGATGACTCCAGCATGGAGTAACACTGAGCTAAAACACACATGGAGCTGAAACCAGCCCAGCTTTGGCTGCAACTCGAGGCAGCGTCAGCGGCTGCCGCTGCAAAATGTGCAGAGAGCTCTCTCCAAGCTTCACACACACCCCCTAAATAAATCCTGTGCCAAACACAGCAAATACTCCGTGTCAGAGACTGAGTTATAAAGCTGTTTGGTTTTTATTTGCTTCCTTGAGTTCCAGCTCGAGGAGTGCTTGGGAATGCTGTGACACGGGAAGGGAAATACCAGCCTGAGCACGTGCCCACCTTGTTTCCCCCACTGGTGATACTGCTATGTATATATTATTAAATATATATTATTATAGATATTGTAAATTATCTGGTGATAGTTTACTGAGAAATTTGGTACATTTGCCAATGATCTGTCTACACAAAACTTTATTTCATTCTTAGTCATGGAATCATAGAATCACAAAATTATAGAATTGGGGAGTGGTTTGGGTGGGAAGGGACATTAAAGATCCCCCAGTGCCACTCCCTGCCATGGGCAGGGACACTTTCCACTATCCTAAATTGTTCCAAGCCCTGTCCAACCTGGCCTTGGACACTTCCAGGGGCAGCCACAACTTCTCAAGGAGTTTTTGGCTTGGTAAAACACTGCCTAAACTCCCCTCTGCTCCCAAATCGCTTTTGGGGTGAATTACAGGATACTCAGGACTATTTGCAGGAGGAAACCCCAAGGAAAAGGAAAGAGAAGCTTTGAAAAGCAGCAGAAGTTGTGTCTGAAGACAAGAACAGAGGAGTGACAGCACAACAGAAGCCTTTCTTTGACTCATTACCATTTTGTTGGAAGTTTTCCAGAGCGCTGGTCTCCTCCAGCTCCTTCTATGATGGAATCAGGTGATGTCAAAATAACCCCAATTCTGCCTTAACGCTTCGTTCTCTTTGGTTTAAGCTAAAAACAAAGACACACATGGATGATTATGGAATGAAAAACACAAGAAAATGAAAAGAATGCTTTTTTTGCAGGATTCTGAATTGTCATGAAAACAAACAAATAAATATAAACAAACAACTAAACATAAACAAAGGACAAAAATGCTTTCTCTTAAACAACGGGCATAATGCATATACAATAAAATATATATACATTGGAATAAAGGGATGAAAGTAACAGGTGAGAAACCACACTGTGTTTGCAAGAGATGATAGAAACGAACAAAAATCTGCTTACAGGAACTAAAAACACGCTGCCACGGTGTATTCCTGACTTTTTTCACCACTTCCCCAGCTGCAATTACCATCACCTCAGCCACAAACAGCAGATGTGGGGAGGGAGGGGGATTATTAGGGGCTCCTTTGTCATCCCGAATTACCTGCCCTGTGTGTGTGTGTGTGTACACAAGCACCGGCTTAAGCATTCAAAGGAATTTGCCTCCAAGAAAAGTCATCTTTATTGTCATTGTCCCCAATTTCACGGCCAGCCCAGCGACACAGCCTGGCTGTGTGTCAGCACAGCCCCCAGTTTGAGGAATCCACAGTGACACGACAAGAACTAATCCTATTATTTCCTTAACGGCATCTGAATAGGCATTTTCCAAGTCCTGCTTCTTATTGTAAGTTTAACCCGTGTGTTAATTCTCTTACTGAGATCTCAAGCTGCTTTCTCTAGAATCGGGGATTTAAGGGAATCAAATCCCTTCTATTCAATTTGCTACTTAAGAGACAAACCTTTCAAAATTAAACTTGCAGGCTGTTTGCCTGAAAAACATCGCTTCTCTTTCCAAGGAACATGTCTCTAAAACCCATTTTAAGCACAGAGAGAAGATTTTAGCACATCTCAAGTCTAAACCTGACAGCGGCCGCCTTGAAGTAAAAACCAGGAGGGCAGAAATTAATCAGAGGAAATATTTTTAGTTTATTTTAATATCAATTTGATGAGTGGATATCCAAGCAGTGCTTTATTTGAGTAAATTATTTCCTATTATTGCGATTCTCCTCCAGTAAACGACAATCACAGAATGGTTTGGGTTGGAAGGGACCTTAAAGGTGCAGGGACACCTTCCACTATCCCAAGTTGTTCCAAACCCCATCCAACCTGGCCTTGAACAATTCCAGGGATGGGGCAGCCACAGCTTCTCTGGGCAATATTCAAAGGTGATCAAGTGTGGAAAGACTTGGGCAAAACCCAACTCCCCGCAGACACTTCCTGTGGCTGGAAAAATTTTTGAGCACGTTGTGCTTAGGGGAGTTTTCCTTTCTGTAATCAAATATTAAGATATGAAGCCCCATGAAAACAAACACCTCACTCTACACACACACACACACACAGACACTTCTGGTGCTTTCCAGCAAAGCCACAACAACAGATTTGCTGTGGGTCTGCAGGAACTTATAGGTAGTGTATGAAATATTGATTGAAAATAAATCCAAATAATTAGGCTTAAATTTTAATAGCCGTGTACGTTTCTCTATAATTCATCACGAGCTGCGTTTCCTGAGGTTCCACGAGAGGCTCTGGGTTTCATTTTAATTATGCATTTATTACATAATTCACCAAATTCAGTAATGTGCAGTGAGTCTCCCAGCCATTGAAGTGAGTAACGAGATTTATCAGCCCAGTTTGTCACACAACAAACAGGATTCAGAGCCTTATAAAGGCGGGTGATGAAAGATACATGGAGGGAGGGAAGAACCAGCAGCAGCTTTATTTCCATGTAATAATGCTAATAATATGCAAATAATTCCCCATCTTAATGAATACTTCAGATGAATGCCACGTTCCAAGCGGGGATGGCACAGGGAGAGAGGGAACTCAGCTGCTGGGAGCTTTCAAAGCTCTTTGGAAGCCGCAAAGTTACAGCTGTGGGTACCACTGAGCTCCTCTTCTCCCCCCCAGAGGGAGGCTGAACGCTGGAGCAGCTCCCCAGGGAATGGGCACGGCCCCAAGGCTGCCAGAGCTCCAGGAGAGTTTGGACAAAGCTCTCAGGGATGCGCAGGGTGGGATTGTTGGGGTGTCTGTGCAGGGTCAGGGGTTGGATTGAGATCCTGATGGATCCCTCTGAACTCAGGATATTCTGTGATTCCACGATCTTCGTGTAGCAAAAGTGACGCTGTTACACAGCAGAAAGCATTTAAGCTCCTCAAGCTCCTTACATCCTGTTTTTAGACAGTGACAGTCACATCAAAGACACCTCAAAAACGGGGATAATTTCCAAAATATGCAGGGATTCACACACACCCCTGTAGGGACCTCCATCCGGAGTGTGGAGCACAGACAACATTTTATATGCCCAAACCTCCAGGGAGGGGTCTGGGACTTGCTCTCTTAAACACTTCTGGTGACTTTTTAAAGCTGCATTTGGAAGTTTCTCCTGAATCCTTGAAATTATTAAAAGGAGTCTTACTGTCCTTCAGCAAGTATTTTAATGAATTTTTTTACCATTCCCAAAGCTTTTGCAAAATTCCCCCTTTTCAGAAAGAATCATCTCCCCTGGGACACTGGGCATGCCCTCAGAAACCAGTGGCACCAGGTATTTGCCATGCTGTTCTTTCTCCCTTATTATTTTATCCTCAAACATCTTCTGGGAACTCGAATATTTAAAACTTACAACCTCCTCACAAAGCCAAGCCAGCATCCCTTCCCACGTTCTCACTTGAAACCCACTTTTTTCAGTCCTCCTTAGACATCCCTTTCATTCAGCTTCCCACATCCACACATCCTCTGGGATTTCCAGTCTATCTCCTCTCTCAGTGAAGTGTTACGAGAAACAGGAACCTTTGGGGTGTCTCCTCCCTCTGCAAGAAGGTCCCCCCAAGCTTCCCTCTCTCCAAGTTGAGCCCCTCCAGCTCCCTCAGTCATTGCTCATAGGACTTAAATTTCTAGGCCCTGAATTCCCATTGAACAAAATAGGCTTAAAATCCCCCAAAAGTTCACCCTGATGCTGAATGAGGGTGCTGGATCCCCCTCTATGCTCATCCCTGGGGATACGACAGCGTGAACCTCTCCCTCCTCAGGCACCAAAGGATCTGCACAGAAGAGAGCCCTGGAAAAGGCACACAAACCTTCCACCAATTCTCTGCAATTCCCCCTGGGTCCCAGAGCAGCCAACTGTGAGACAGGAGCCTGAGGACACCAGGCTTTGTTAGGTCTGGCACTCACAGCACTGCTCCTGGGATATCCCAGCTGGAGGACAACAAAACAGGCCCTTCCCAACCTCCCCCTCTGGAATCCGCAGCTCCAGCGCTATCACGGGACCTGACTGGGAAATCACAAGCCCTTGAAATATTTTGCTTATTCTGACCTCAGCCACAGAGGGAAATCTGCTGTTTTCACTGTCAGGTGGGACTAGCAGAGAGAGGATTTTTTCCATGTCTGATCCAGCACGAGCAGAGCTCGTTGCTCACCGAGTGCAGAGACACTCTCTGAACTGAAAAATCAACTCAATCCTCACCTCTGCTTAAAGGATGCCCTCAGACACCAGATGACAGCAGGCTGGGACCAGGTATTTCCTGCAAAATATCAGAGCTGCTGCAGGAAAGAGGAAACCCTGAGCCAGAAAAGACACAGGGACTGTGCTGCACCCACTGAAATGCAGCGTTCCCAAAATAAAAGTTTTTGATTTGACACAGGAACACAGAATGGTTTGGGATGGAAGGAACTTAGGGATCATCTCCAACCCCCTGCCAAGGGAAGGGACACTCAACAGACACTGCTGCTCCAAGCCCCATCCAGCCTGGCCTTGGACACTTCCAGGGACCCAGGGGCAGCCACAGCTTCTCTGGGCACCCTGTGCCAGGGCCTCCCCACCCTCACAGGGAACAATTCCTTCCCAATATCCCATCCATCCCTGCCCTCTGGCAGTGGGAAGCCATTCCCTGTGTCCCGTCCCTCCATCCCTTGTCCCCAGTCCCTCTCCAGCTCTCCTGGAGCTCCTTTAGGCACTGGAAGGGGCTCTGAGGTGTCCCCAGAGCCTTTTCTTCTTCAGGCTGGACATTCCCAACTCCCCCAGCCTGGCTCCAGAGCAGAGGCCGCTCAAGGAAGAGACCACCTGAGACCAAAACTGGACAAATTATACCTTACTGCTCCTTTTCCAAGTATTTAATGAGCATCACAAGTGTGAACAAGAGGAAATTCTTTTCCACCTCTGAAACATTCTGCTCTAATAACAAACACAGCACTGCCAAGTAGGGCACCATGAAATTATTCAGACTCCAAGTAATATCACAAATTTCCAATAACCCACAAAGTACTTAATTCTTTCCCAAATCATTTCTGAGTAGATCCAGGCACACAAAGGAAAACAAGCAGGGAAGGAACAAGAGAGTGACTTTGACATGGGCTGGTAAGTGATAGGACAAAGGGGGAGAGAGAAATTCAGATGGGATATCAGGAGGAAATTCTTCCTTGTGAGGGTGAGGAAGCCCTGGCACAGGGTGTCCAGAGAAGCTGTGGCTGCCCCTGGATCCCTGGAAGTGTCCAAGGCCAGGCTGGACGGGGTTTGGAGCACCCTGGGATGGTGAAAGGTGTCCCTGCCCATGGCAGGGAGTGGAAGTCTTGCAGCAGAACTGTTTCAACTTGTTCATTGATTACAGAATCGAAATAAAATAAAGGAAGATGGACAAATAAGCATCCAGAGGAGCACATCTGAGCTCCCAGGTGGGGAAACATCACTTAATAAGGGAATTTTGTGGGCAGCAGCACCAGAGCTGGAAACCTTTATTCCGGCCTCTACAATCAGCACTTGCAGCACTTTGTTGACACAACAGAACATGGCTCAATTTCAAGCACCGTTGAGGTTGAGTAATTTCAAACATCTTTTAATGTTTGTAGAGAGTCCAGAGGGAAGTTGGTCGAAAAGATCTCCAAGGCAGCCATGTGGAAATAAGATACAAACTCCTTCAAATCATTCCAGTGCCAGGCAGGAGGCAGGAATGGAGACAGAGGAGGAAAAAGGGGAAAGGTGAGGATCCACACTTCCAGCTGAACTGTTTAAAGCATTTATTTATGTCCAGTGGCTCCATTACAAGTTCACAGTGTGCCTAGGGGAGCAGTAACAGACCAATTCCATAAACACAGATTGGTGCTTCAGAAGTAAAATTTTAAGTGTAATCCGCACTCACGTTTCTTCTCATGGCACGAACACTCCTTTTAGAGGGAGGTCATCCTCCTGTTCTCCTCTAGGTACCAAAATTGTGCACGAGAAATCAGATAAGACATTAATACAGCTGGATTTAACTTGAGGATTATACACTAGGGCATTGGTGCTTTTAATGGAAATCTGGGGAAGATTGCTGATAAACCTGAATTGGGAACTATGACAGGGAAAATGGGCAAACACTCATCTACAGAGCTTCCCCTAAACTCATGAGGTCAAGGCAGAGCCCTTTGAAAGTCTAAATTAAATTTACAAAGGACAAAATTAGCTGCTCACTGTTGGTATTAGAGCATTTTTCAGAGTGGGATCCAGCAGCAGTATCCAAGCAAGGAATTGCAGGATAACAAACAGTAAACACAAACCAGCACTTAAGGTTTGTGTCATTTTTTGGTCACTCATATTATGAGGATTCAGAATAAGGAAATCTGTCCTGAGAAGATCGAGGGGAACACAGCTCTTCAGGATGCCCTGTTAGAACAGGAAGGCTCCACAAATGTGCCTGTCAATGCCACCAGCTCACCACTCCCACTCCAGTTTGTGTCCCTGGAATGATGCCAGGGAAAACAGGAACACACCTCCTGCAACAGGACAAGACCCTGAGGTTGGGTGGCTAAAAACTGCTCCAGTCCTGCTGGCAGCTCTGGTTTCCTCCTGACCTCGTAACTTTGTGCACAGCCTGGATTATCCACTGCTCCAGAGGCTGCAGAGTTTAAATCTGGCAGCAGGAGAAAACAACCAGGGCCACAAAAGGCCCAGAAACCCTGAGCCAACGCGTGGAGACGACGGATGCAGAGTGCTCTGTGTTCCTCTGGAGGAACACGAAGTCTCTGTTTCTGCTTCCTGAAGCTTTCTGGGAGTGCTCAGCAGGGACATCGCTCTTGGGAGTTAAACCAGATGTGAATGTTAATGAAGTGGTGCCCACAGCACTCCTGTCACATCTGGAATCATGGAATCACAGGATGCTTCGGGTTGGAAAAGGCCTTGAAGTTGATCTCATTCCTGCCGTGGGCAGGGACACCTTCCACCATCCCAGGGTGCTCCAAGCCCAGTCCAACCTGGCCCTTAGACACTCCCAGGGATCCAGGGGCAGCCACAGCTTCTTTGGGCACCCTGTGCCAGGGCCTCCCCACCCTCACAGGGAACAATTCCTTCCCAATATCCCATCCAACCCTGCCCTCTGCCAATGGGAAGCCATTCCCTGTGTCCTGTCCCTCCATCCCTTGTCCCAAGTCCCTCTCCAGCTCTCCTGGAGCCCCTTTAGGCTCTGGAAGGGGCTCTGAGTTCTCTCTGGATCCTTCTCTTGTCCAGTCGGAACACCCCCAGCTCTCCCAGTCTGGCTTCACAGGATCTTTTGTTTTTATGCTGGGGAAATGAACAGCAGCAGGGCTGTCAGATTTGCTCTGGAGCCAGTGATGGGGATGACTGTGCAGCTTCACCCTGAGCCACGGGAGAGCTGCTGTCCAGGTCTGCCTGCTTCCACCAGATCCTGCTGCATCCACCACTTCTGAGCACCCCTGGCAGCACCACTTTTAGAGGAAAGCCAAATGAAATCCTTCCTGTCCATTTGCTTTCTTCAGGACAGGATTCTACTCCTTGCACAGATCCACACAGCTGTTCCAAACTGCATCAGGATGGTTTAAATCCTTCCCTAAGTTTTATGAATATTCCATGGGTGAAGAATGAAAAAAAAAACCTTCTCCCACATCACTTCAGAGAGGAGAGAAAGCCTCAGAGGCACCAGCAGTTGCTGAAATTGCTCCTTCTAAGCCTGTCCTGACACCTAAAAACCTGAAACCTTTTCCTGAAGGAAAGTTTTCCTCAGTGCAGCACAAGGTACTGCACCAAGCCCCGATGAATTTGCCATTTGCTCCGACCCAGCAGAGGGAAGGAGTAAATCAGCACCTCTGTGGCTCTGGATGCCACAGGACTTTCCAGACAGACACACTGTAAGTGCTGCCCTGCTGGGACACTGCAATCCATGCCACCAGCACATTAAGAGGATCACGATCCCAGCATTAGCTGTGAGAACACTCCCAATAAATAGCTATTTTTCCAGCCTGATTTCTCCAGCTTCCATCACTTCACATTTTGATGCAGATTCTTCCTGTGAGCAGACTCATCACTGCCCAGATAACTCTGTCCATCCGGCCCAGACACCACATTTGTTCACACGAGCCTGTGGCATATGGATTTTTCCTTCAAAAAATGAGGAGTGTCAGCATTTTCATATCACTCTTCTGGAGCAAAAGTGATCTTAACTTCCCCCTCTTAGAAGCTGGAGCACATTTCACTAGAACTCCACTTTGTCAGGCCATGGTGAGGTCACAGATCAGCCTGGCAGGTGGAAAAGGAGGTTTAAATTGTGTTTTTAGGGTCACCAGAGGAGGATACCTCAGCCATTTGGGTTTTTCAGCAGCTCTCTACTGCCTGAATGCAAAGCAGTCTCAGCTGAATTTCACTAATTCCTTCAAAGGCTCTCTTACACTCATCTGCACAGATTATGCAGTAAATACGCTTTAAGAAAGCACTCTCTAACCCCAACAAGGCTATTCAAAAAATAAGGCTTAACCAACTGACCTCTGATTATCTTCAGCAGTTCACCCATCTGCCTCCAATACATAAATTCCAGCCTCAAAGCAACGCTTCCTTCAGGAGTCTGAACTGGATGTAAATAATTGCAATGCTCTTCAGTGAAATGGTGACATGAAAGCGTCCAAACTGTCCCAAAAAGGCTCAGTGGGGGCTGTGAACACTTAAATCCCTCTTTGAAAGTCACCACGTCCCAGGCACAGGACACTGAAGCAGCATTTCTGCTCTCAAGTGACACATCAGCACCACCCCATGAGGATCTGACCCTGTCTCACACTTGGACAAGATCAGCCCAAATGAGATGAACCCAAGCCCTCAAATGTTAATTAACTCCCACACAGTGACTTTGGGAAGAAACCTTTCCAGTAGCTCTGCATTTTGTAGTGACAGTGTTTACAAAATTTGGGAGCTGTGAAGAAAACTGGGATTGCTCCATGGCAGCTTTGAGGAAGTGCAGCAGCCTGCAAAATAAGTGCCACTTGAAGCTAAAAAATAGTGAATTGTTTGCCTAGAGGCAGAGCAGCTCAAAGGTGGTGGCACCATGCTCCAGGCTCCTTTATGGCTCCTCCCTGGACACCTCTGTTACCATTTTGTATGAGCTGCAGGAGACATGGTATCTCTACCAGGAAACTTAAAGATTATCCCAAACCTCCTGGGGTATCACAAACTCGAATTCTCCCCTTCTGCCTCAGTTTATTTTGAAGTCACAGCCACCTTTAATTGCAGCCAGGAGCTCACTCTGCCACCAACCATGGAATGACAGAATGGTTTGGGTTGGAAGGGACCTTAGAGATCATTCAGTGTCACCCCCTGCCATGGGCAGGGACACCTTCCACTGTCCCAAGTTGCTCCAAACCCCATCTGACCCAGCCTTGGACACTTCCAGGGATCCAGGGGCAGCCACAGCTTCTCTGGGCAACCTGTGCCAGGCTCTCCAGGTGCTGCCACGCCTGGAGATGGCTGTGGACAAAGCAATTTCAGCAGCTCCAGGCTCTAAAAGTGGTATTTGAGCTTTTCCAGTCTGGAATCCAGCCTCTTTAACATCCAGTATGGACACCAAAAGCAGTTTTTGAATTTGAAGTGTTTCCACTGAGTGTATGCTAGAAGTTAGGTCTCTTTAGGTCAAAATCTTTCTCACAGTGCATTTGAAAGCACCCAGAGAGATCCTGATCCTGGCAGGGCTTGGAGATTCTTTCGATTACAAAAGAGAAAAAAAAATGCACAAATACATCTTAAAAAAAAGGGGGAGATGGAACAGGAGCTTCCAAATGGGTGCAGCTTTGCTAAAGACAGGAAAAAATCACAGGAAGAGGAAACCAGGGAGCACCAGTGTGAGACTAAAGACCTGCAAGAGACTGAGTTGATTAACAATCCCTGCTCAGGGCTGGGAAAACGGGAGCAGCAGTGGGCAAAACCATCCCTGGGAAGAGGTGAAGGAAGGCAGGAGCTGCTTTCTAGGAGAGCTGAGCTAGAGGGACTCTTCACACCCCTGTTATCCATGAGGGAAGAGCACAGAGCACTTCCCATGGAAATGAATCCTGGCTCAGGAGTGAGACAGAGCTGCAAGAGTGGAGGAAGAGCCCACACCCAATTCCCCTGCCTTAATGAGCCTCAGAATAGATGAATGTTTTATCAACTTTCACCCTGAATATTTGGAAGGTTTTTCATTTCAGGAGAAAAGGAGGATGCAAACCCACAGCAATGCACAGTGGGGCACCCAGCTGGTTCAAAAAGAGATGTGGACCTGGTCCTGCACCTCCAAATTCCAATGGTGCAGCCAGACCGTGGACACAGCAAAGCTCATGAGATGTCACCTGGCAGCCTGAGGCCACCAGGAGTACAAGAGGGGCACTGGGTGCACTTGTAACCTGGGTTTATGCAACAAAATTCTCTGCTCATACTCATCATGTGTCCTCCTGTAAAAAACACTGTGAAGAGTGTAGATTTAGATGGGATATTAGGAAAAAAATTTTCCCTGTGAGGGTGGAGATGCCCTGACACAGGCTGTCCAGAGAAGCTGTGACTGCCCCCGGATCCCTGGAAGTGTCCAAGGCCAGGCTGGGGGCTTGCAGCAACCTGGGGTAGTAGAAAGTTCCCTGGCCATGGCAGGGGTTGGCCAGAGATGAGCTTTAAGGCCCCTTCCAACCCAAACCATTCTGTATTCTGTGATAAAACAGAGCAAATTCTCTCCCTTCATCTCGAATTAAATGTAAGCATGAAGCAAAAGCGGCTGCATTTCTGTAGCGCTACATGAAAGTGTCTGCAAAGCATTTTAGGATCCTTCAGGAAAAATGCTAAATATCTGTTCTATAATTCAATGAATGTTAATATATTCATCACAGATTTCGACTCTTCAATTGCATGGGAGAAAAACAAGAAAATTGGTGCTTGTTGCAATGTTACGATGCCAAGGGATGGAAGCGGTCCAGGGTATCGGAATATTCAAGTTTTGTGTGGGATGCAGAGAAATTCCCCATCAGAATACAAGCAGAGCTGCTGTGGGATGAGGCACGCTGTCTTTGACCTCCAAAGCCACAAACCAGATGTTGTTTTACCTTTCTGTGGTTGCCAAAATCAAACCCAAACCTGTCCTCACGGACAGGGCCCTGGTCCTGCTTGCCAGGCAGAGTCGGGCGAATCATTCTCCTCATTCATTTTTCACTTTCTGCCCTTCTAAAAATCTGTACCTGAGGTTCCTCTGTGCACCAGTAGCTCTTGCCTGACACGACCTCACCTCGTGAGGACAGGGCTCCAGACCACAAAGGCAGAGTACTTGCCCTCCTTTTGCCAGGCACGCCATTCACTGCTACTCCCAAGGTATTTTTGTCCGCTGCTTGGAGCGACTCTGAGCACAAAACTGCCCTCCTTTGTTCAGGCTCTCCAACAAGAGAACCCACTGCTTTTGCAGTGTGCTCAAACATAAAGACTCTCAGCAATACCGTGCATTTAACGGGCTTGGGCTATTTTAGCATGTGCTAAATTAGGGGAGTGTTCGTAATGCGCTCACCTAAATCATCGGTGCTCACACACCTCCTGCTTTTATACCTGGGTGGAAAAATATAAATCCCTGCTTCGCTGTGTCCACATGGGAATAAGCTCCTCTGTGGTCCCCCTGCAATTTTCCCAAAGTACCTGGGAAAAGTTCTGCCATTCGTTTTCTCCCCCAGCATCCTGGGTGTTTCAGTGACTATTTAAGCAAAGTCACATCAGAGGGCTGGAGCTCCTCTGTGACAGGCTGGGAGAGCTGGGGGTGCTCACCCAGAGGAGAAGGCTCCAGGGAAACCTCAGAGCCCCTTCCAGTGCCTAAAGGGGCTCCAGGAGCGCTGGAGAGGGACTAGGGACAAAGTCCTGGAGGGACAGGACAAGGAGGAATGGTTTTAAGCTGAAAGAGGGCAGGGTTAGATGGGATATTGGGAAGGAATTGCTCCCTGTGAGGGTGGGGAGGCCCTGGCACATGTTTCCCAGAGAAGCTGTGGCTGCCCCTGGATCCCTGGAAGTGTCCAAGATCAGGCTGGATGGGGCTTGGAGCAACCTGAGATAGTGGAAGGTGTCCCTGCCCCACCACAGGGGGCTGGAATGAGATGATCCCTAAGGTCCCTTCCAACCCAAACCATCCTGTGATTCTACGAGTTTTGGCCCCAGCCCTGTTAAAAAGCTCCTCCTGGTTTTCTCCCAGTAATACCCCTCACTTTGACAGTGGGCTGGAGTGCCTTTGCAGGAGGGGCAGGAGAGGCACCTCAGAGTGAGAGTATTATTCTCCAGCAGGAGAGCACCCTTTCCTTCAGCCTGGAGCCACAGCAACCCTTCTGTTCCCCCTGTTTCCAACAACATCCTCCCTCTGCTGCACTTAGGAAAGGCCTGACCCCAAAATCAGCCCTTAAAACAATCCTCAGCAGTTTTTAAAGCCCGCTACACTGTGCACTGGAAGGAGTGGAACAAACTGGCCTCGAGGCAAACTCCAGTTCCGCTCCATTCAGCCACAGAAACTGAACATTTAAAATAAATGTGGGTGCACAGTGGTGAACCGCAGAGGTGGCAGCTCACAAGGTGGGCAGAGCACAGAGTGTGCTGGCAGGGGCTTGGAACAACCTGGAATAGTGGAAGATGTCCCTGCCCATGGCAGGAGATTGGAACAAAATGAGCTTTAAGGTCCCTTCCAACCCAAACCATTCTGTGACTCCAAGAAATACAGCAGGGTTACAACACTTTTGACTTCTGGTTACTTTTTGAAGTTATTCTCAGCAAACGTTTGCAAAATGGCCATTCAGCATCTCATCTTGATTATCTCAATGCCATCAAATCCACACAGATTTTGCCTCGTAGTAAATGCAGAGTATAATATTTAGGCATTTTAGAGTTTCAAGGCTGGAAAAACCATTTCAATCTTAAGAGCCTCAAGAAGCAATAAATCATAACAGCTCAGACAGGAGTTGTTTTTGACTCAGTATTACCGAGGTAAATTACTTGTAGCATTACAGAAGAGTAATTCTGTGTGTGAGAAGCGAGCAGCAGCACTTTGGTGATAAGGTTAGAGAGATATTTGTGCTAACGAGGAAATTTAAGCTCCATTTCAACGCAGACTCTCTGCAGCCGTAACTCCAGAGCCGTCAGCGGTGTCTCCTGCCTTTCTCCAGGGACCAACTCAGTATCACTCTCACATCCTTCTCTGGAGTGATGGGAGCACATTATAGGCTGATAAAAGGCAATCCGTGGTATTTCTTACAGGTCTCCAAAGATCAGCAATTTATTAAAAAGCGCTTTTCAGGAACCGGGCAAAAACAAAATGCTCTTCATCAACACCTCACACCGAATCCATCTTCCCTTAAATAAATTCCTAGCTCTGGCAATGCAAACTTACTCTTCCCTAATTGCTGCTGTTCCACATTTGCAAATTCCAAGTGGTGACGCCTCTCAGCTTGTCAGCAGAGATTTATCAGCCCTGCTCCGTGTCCAAAGGTCACACGAGTAAATCTAAATGTGTTCTGAGCAGAAATCCCTCCCTCTGTTCCTGAGCCGTCCCATCCACAGCAGTGCACAAACCCAGGGTGACATAATGCACAATACAACGGCTTAAATAATTAAAACCAAAACTATAATTATCAAATGAAAGAACAAAGCAGCTCTGAGACACAAAGAGCTTTGCTTTGCTTTGCTTTATCCTCCCATGACTTATCTGCAACAGGTCCCGCAGGCTCTACTGTGAATTAACAGCAATGAAGGGATGCTCCGGGGTTTGGTTAAAGGCTACTGCATCCAGCTGTTCATCTGTCATCAAAACACAAAGAAACCCCCAGAAAACTGAAGGTCTGATTCTCACTTCCCACTTAAAACCATGCTGGCAGTGCAAAGATGAGAATAAATTACACTCCTCCAGCAGCAGCGTAAATGAGCTGTAGTGGAAAGGCCGATCCAGCTGAAGATTTCAAGTTAAAAACTGAAGCAAACACAAGTACAGATGTTTTGTAGTCTCGTGCCTTCTGCAAATGCTGCTTTCAGTGCGTGCTGGAGCTGCTCAGCTCTCCTCTGAACAGCACCTGGGAATTGCAGTGTCACATCAGACACTAAAACCAGGCACAGAAATGCCCAATAAACGAACCATCCAAAAATTTCTTTCACTGTGTCTGCACCTTCACTGGCATCAAAATTTCTCTCCAGCCCACCTGCTGCCATGGAGCTCTTTAATTCATCCCCACAGCTGAGAAAAGCTTAAGCCAAGCCCCTGTGTGTGAAATCAGGGTAAATCAGTTAAATCAGCCAAGTCAAGTGGAATAACCAGGCGGGGAACTGCTCCTCACAGGAGTATCCTTATCCATTGTGCTGGAATTCAGGCCTGTTTTTCCCTTGGCTTCCCAAGGCCCTCTGCAGTGAGGGACACCCACAGTTGTCTGCATTGATGGGGGGTCACCACCCAAAAATTCACCCCTGGTAGCTCAGTGTCACCCCCAGAAGCCCAACAGTGAGGAGCTGCCAGGGATGCAGGACATCAGGGCTTGTGCCAGGCTTCTCCTGCCCCGGTGTGTTCCCAAAGGTGTCTGCTCCAGGACCCGGCCGACCCTGACTTCAGTGTTAATATCATTTTTCCATGTTGTCACTTTTTTTAACAAATAAAGACTAAAATTGGAAGATGTACCTGTGTGGTTGAAACACAACCTGCCCTGACAGGTGGGCAAGGTCAAGTAACCCTGGGATTTATTGACTCTGGGATGTCTGAGTCACAGAATCATAAAATCATGGAGTCACAGAGCCTGGCTGGAAAAGATCTCTAGTATCATCATGCCCAACCACCAACCCAACACCACCACTAAACCTCAACTGACACATCCACACAGTTTTTGAACACTTCCAGGGATGATGACATGGACATCCTACACTGAAAATCAAAGTTATCCAACCTTACAGTCCATAAATCCTTATTTTGCTCTTTTCCCTGAAATTCTGAGGCCCCACCACTGAGGCTCCAGAATGCATCACCTGAGTCTGTTATAGTGCGCTGAACGCAGAGAAAATGTCAAAATCCACATCCCAGGCTGATACCACCAAACTGCATCGGGTGAGGTCAGAATATTTTGGTAGAGAATGATTTGAGCAGCTCATTTTTCCAAATTACACTGCGGTGCTGAAAGCGAGCGGCGCTCAGTGTTTCGCTCAGAGCCTAATTCAATTTTACTCTGTCTCAGAAAAAGAAAACAGCACATTAATCCCAAATCCTGTAAACACAGAGTTGTAAACACTCCCCAGCACCCTCCCCACCCATGCTGAGGAGGGCTGGCCTGTTTTCCAAGCCTGTGTGAAAGCAGATGGCAGCCAACTAATTCGGATTCCATGCAATCTGTTGCTGGTGCGGAAGAAAAAAAAGAAATACTTTAACTGCCTTTCCTTACAAATGTAAAACCTGGGAGGTTCAACCCACTCCGTAGTTTTGTGAGATGTTTGGTAACAGTTTTGCCAACAGAGCCAGTTCTGCTCAGGGAGAACACATGCTTCTTGTTCTCAGCCTGAACTCTGCGGTGAAAAATCCCCTCGGATCATTTTGGGAAGGGGGAGATGTCTGCAGGCTCAGTTCTTACTCTGGCTTTGTACCCTGCACGTGCACCGCTCATGACAACATCATAATACACTGAGACACCTTATCTACCTCGTTTTTTATCACACCAATAAAGACCTTATTGAAAATATAAATATATTACAGCATCTATAAATGCTTTTTGTCTCCAAACACCCTGTGCAGTCAGGAATCTTCTCTGGTTCAGAGGAGTTCTCCTTGTGAGGCACAAAACTGGATGTGGGATTTTGTGTATGACCAGCAAAGGAGGTCAAGTTACTTTTCTCTTTTGGTTGGGCTTCTGTTTAAAGAGCCTGAGATGCTGGCGGCTTCCATTGTCCTGGGAAGGGAATGGAGCTGGGGAAGTGTCTGGAGCACCAGGAGCAGCTGAGGGAGCTGGGAAAGGGCTCAGCCTGGAGAAAAGGAGGCTCAGGGGGGACCTTGTGGCTCTGCACAACTCCCTGACAGGAGGGGGCAGCCAGGGGGAATCGAGCTCTCCTCCTGGAGAACTCTCTCTTTCTCTGCACACGTCCAGAAATTTGCTCAAGAGGAGTCACCCCATGATTCCTTCAGGGGTCTAAATGGCGCTGACTGCCCTGTAGCTCCTTGGATTATCCTTGTGTAGCCTTAGGAAGCTGGGGGCAATATTTACCATTTTCCCATCACCTCCATGAATTTTCAGAGTGGGCTGGAAGGGAA
Source organism: Eopsaltria australis (assembly GCA_034509425.1). Lineage (NCBI taxonomy): Eukaryota > Metazoa > Chordata > Aves > Passeriformes > Petroicidae > Eopsaltria > Eopsaltria australis. Next base: position 1,004,167 of record JAVTVJ010000612.1, read on the forward strand.
CTTTAAAGATCACCAGCCACCTCTCAGCACCCAGTGGAACCTATCAGGTCTCATGGATTTGCAGGTAATCCCTGACCCCATCCTTATCTCCTGCTCACGTTCCTCTGTGTCTCAAGGCCCTTTGCTCATGGCAGAGGCCAAAGCACAGAAGTACAGGATCATGGAATCATTTAGGCTGGAAAAGCCCTCCAAGATTATCAAATCCAACCACTGGGCACTGCCAAGCCCACCACTAACCCGTGTCCCCAAGTGCCACATCCACACAACCTCTAGAAACATCTTGCTCTTCCTGACATCTCCTTGCAAGCATCAACAGTTGCTGAGTTCTGGCTTTCCTCACACAAACCCAACACGCCTGGATGATGTTTTAACGTTCACCCTTGTAGCCAGACTCTGCTTCTACCTCCTGAATATTGCTTTTTTTGCATATTGAATGCCAAATGAACCCACTGCCTCGTTCTGCCTCCAGCAGAGGTCATAGCACGATGCCTCAAAGTGAAAAACCTCTTCGACCCCGCTCAAAACTCAGGGCTTTTATAGTTCTTCTCTCCAAGCATGAAAAACTGGATAATGCTGCCAGTGATTAGTTAAACCCCTTCACAGCAGCCTGTAAATAACCCTGGCTTGACACAAATGCCAGTGGTCACAAAGCTTCCAAGTCCTTCTTCAAAACCGGCCGATTTTATGTGACTGGGTTTCTCCGCGCAGGAATGAGTTTGAGAGGTTGATTCTATGTGATACAATCAGGATGTTTTAGTTCCTGGAGATAAGCTGACACTTCTCCTCCTACCCACAGCTATAGACTTGAGAAGCGTGACACAGATTTCCTACAAACTTACAAATGTTTGCTTCGCTGTTTCAGCAGCCTCAAAGTGCCTTAACTGCATTTTTTTTTTTAACAACAACAAAAAAAATAATCGCTAAATGCTGAAGTTACAACATTTCTGTCATCCCTGATGTTTATAAACATTAAATGAAGCTTTCAATGAGCACGTTCATGCTGTCACCAGCACAGAGCTGCCTTGGTTTGGTTTTTGTCTCCTGAGGAGAAATGTAGCTGTGAATCCCCCCTATCCTGGTGTCACAGCAGAGCCTGGACATCAGCTGGTGAGTTGGGCTGAGCTGGGGACTTTACTGGAATAATGGAAAATGTACCAGCACACAAGATGAGAAAACTCTCCTGGTCATTCTTTCTCTTCACAGAACTATTTACTTAAATTCCTGCCATTTTTTCACTGATTTCAGTCCAAATGATGCTTTTCAACACTTTGGCCTAAAAACTTCTATTGCTACCATCAACTCTTCACCTAAATGACACTGGGGACGAGGTGACATTGGAACATTCTTCCATCTACTTCATGCATTTCCTTGGGGCTTTAATCCATCAGATAAACAAATGGAAAGGGGGAGGTTTAGATTAGATACTTTAGGAAAAAATTCCTCCCTGTGAGGGTGGTGAGAGCCTGGCACAGGGTGCCCAGAGAAGCTGTGGCTGCCTCTGGATCCCTGGCAGTGTCCAAGGCCAGGCTGGATGGGGCTTGGAGCCACCTGGAATGGTGGAAGGTGTCCCTGCCTGTGATCCTACAATATTAGACCACTCACCCACCCTGGAACATGAGCTGCCTTTGTAAGGGACAAAAGCTCTTCAGGAGATGGCAAAGGGACCAGTCCACTCCTTCCACTTCCCTCTGTGAAGGACAATTGCCAGAAACTGCCCTGCAGCCTGGAAGAGGAGCTGGAGGAATTTGATCCTGACTTGCTCCAGTGCTAAGGCACAAAGCCTTTTTAACCCATTTGGAATCATCAAATCACATCAAGACTTCTCCTCCGCAACTTCAAAAAGCCCCAAGGCTGCCAGAGCTCAAGGAATGTTTGGACAATGCTCCCAGGCACAGGGTGGGACTGTTAAGGTGTCTGTGCAGGGCCAGAAGTTGGACTCCTGGTGGGTCCCTGGCAGCTCAGGACATTCTGTGATTCCTTGTTCATAAACTCCTGGCTGAGCAGTGAGAACACCTCTCCTCAAGCGATGCAAGGTTTGGTATTTCCCACCTGCTCTGCCTTGGAACAGCTGCTGTGGCTGAATCTCACCCAAATCTGCTCTGCTGACAAAGCAGCACCGTTGTACCCCGGCCTCGTTCACTGCTGCTTGCCCCAGATTGGGAATTTTGGGGCAGGACCTGAGGCAGCAGCTGGCACAGATGGGACACGACAACACCGAGGAAAGGAAGGCTGGTCCCACGTGATGCCGCTCCCGTGCCAAACCTTGCCCTGCCAAAACCACTCTGGAGACTCTGGAGCTGAACCAGGGTCTGCCTTCTCCTCTGGAGACGGTCTGGCTGCTTCCCTTGGGTTCTAAGTCACCACTTCAGGGCTGTCACGAGATGCTGGACCAACATCCACCCTCAGGGTCCATCTGAGTGCATCAGTTCAGTCTCTGGCAAAATAATCCTGTTCTAAACCCAGCTCAACTCTGTCACACCATGGGCTTGGAGTTATGTGCTGGCTCTTGACCCATCAGGTTCTCTCTTAGATGATGGCAAGACCAGGGGCTGAGTTTTAGTGCCCCGGAGCCAAGAGAGAGCCTCCCCTCTGTCTCTTAACAGTGCAATTTCACTGAATCCATCCCTCCAGAAGCACTGCTGCTCACTTTAAAGGTTACAGACGTGGTTTGACAAGATTTATTTTCATGAAATGAGACTTTCTTCCACCTTTTTATAAATCATCTGATCTCCCAGTATACTTCAGCTGTGATATTAATGGTAAAACCCACACGTACCCAGGCAGAAATGTTAAACAGGGAATGCTCAAGAACTGGAGAATCATATGAGGGGTACAGAAGGATGCTCAGCGCAAGGGCAATCCAGCATCCTGCTGAGAACAGAAGACAGGCACATGCAACCACCTTTCACTAATCATGTGAAAAAACTTTGGGGAAGATGAATAAATCCAAGGGATAATTAAGGAGGGACCATTTTTGGGAAGTGAACTGCATGAAATGTGGAGAAAGATGTCAACACTTCGTTTTAACACCTCCTCCAACAAAGCTTTCCACTTTCAGCCTCTGCCACGTTGTGTAGATCAGCTCCCAAATCTTTTAAAGCAAAGTGGAACTCTCCAGTCTTACACTATTTCCAGTATATTGATCCCAAGCATGCAAAAATCAGCAGCCATAATTATTATGGGTTTTGGAAGCAGCTGCTTTATTTTAACTTGAACAGAAATTACACATCAGTGAGAAGTAGGTGAGATATTATTGCACCTACTTGGCCTAAATAGTAACAAGTCTGTGTGTCTATAGCAAAAATGGGGAAGACCACAGTTGTCTAATAAGAATGTGATTCACTGCCTCAGAATGGAAGTTTTGGCCAGATCTTAATGCTGTGAAAATTACATTTGTTTCAGCAATCAAATCTCCCTCTCATTACTTCACTGCTATCAGGCTTCCGATATAATTGACATGATCACTTTCAACAGGAAAATCTGGATTTCAGAACAGCCAATCTTGTCCTCTTTTTCTGTAGTACTTTAGTCTCATCCATTGATACAATCAGATTTTTTCCACATAAATACTCCTTTCCTGAAAAATGCATTCAAAATACTTCCAGCATCCAAGTAATTAAGAATACAAGCAGAGTGAAAGACACAAGAAGAGTTTCTATAGGGACAAAACCTCTTCCTTTTTCACTTAAGATGACCAGGCTTCCCAATTATTTCTGTCTGTGTAAGAGCTTGTCCCCAACATCGTGACCCAGAGCATTATGTGCCCTCTGAATGCTCTCATTCACACCTGGCTGTCCCCACCTGCCCTCAGCTCTCCCCTCTCCAGCAAAGGTCAGGGATGTGACAGCCCAGGCTGTGACCTGTCCTGCTGAATTCTGGCCTCCAGAAACCCTTCTTGGTGATAAAACTGATTTATAGAACAACTTCTCCCAGTGGTGAGAACAACCTGCCTGCTGTAAAGTCCTGTCCCGTTACCAGACGGATCTGACACCAATCATCCTCTGCAGCAACTGAGGCAGGCAAAACTCTCCACAGAACCATGGAATGGGCTGGGTTGGAAGGGAACTTTAAAGATCTCTGTGTCAAACCCTCCTGCCATGGATAGGGGTATAAACTTGCTCAGGGCTCCATCCAATCTGACCCTGAATCTTTGCAGGGATGGGGCACCCATGGTTCTCCACCCTTATAAAAAATATCTCCTAGATCTACTCTCCTTCTATCCATAAGTGTTGTGACTCCCAGATCCTCTCTGCACAAATTCCTCTTCCCTGGGATTCTCTCACTCCTGCAGGAGTTATCCCTTCCCTCTGTGCTTGCAGACCTACTCCTGTACTGCTCAAAACCCGGCTGGCTGAAAAGACAGCAGAAAAAAAAACCCACCTAAAACAAAAGAACCTAAAGCTTAGACGCCTGGAATTTCCTCTTAACACCTCTTCAAGCATTCACTGTTCATTGAGCCTTTCATTTCCTTCTCAAATAACCTCCCACTGAGTTAAACCAACACAATCGAACAAAATCTCAGTAACCAGGCCAACACACGGAGCTCCCATAGATCCAGGGAACACGTGGAGATCTGGCACACCCCCTCCCGTAGTGCGGGCACTCTGAGCTGGGATCGGCAGCTGCAGGAGGAAAAACAGCCTTGGGATCAGATTATGGCATCACATCCCCCAAAGATTTACCCGCAAAAGGGGGATGACCTTGGAGACGGACAGAGATAGGGGCAGAGGGGTGATGAACACGGTGAAAAATCATCATTTAGGTTGGAAAAGAACTCTGAGATCACTGAGTCCAACCTGTGATTGATCCCCACCTTGTTAACTGGAATAATTGGTGTGTCCTGGCCAACTCACTGCTGGGCTCTCACAAACGTGGCAGCTTTTACTCCATAAAAGAGACCCTGTAAGAGGTTTTCTTCTCCCCTCTGTTTTCAGGGACCCAGCAACCATTTGTGATCTGAAAAATTTGCACTGAAAACTCTGGGGGAAATGGGTCAAATTCATAAATTACCATCTCCTGCACACATGGAGGATCCATAGTAAGGATCAAAGAACTTCACAGAATGGTTTGGATAGGAAGGGACCTTAAAGCGCATCCCATTCCAACCCCTGCCATGGCTTCCACTGTCCCAGATTGCTCCAAGCTTTGTCCAACCTGGCCTTGGACACTTCAGGGATGGGGCAACCACAGCTTTTCTGGGCAACCTGTGCCAGTGTCTCCCCACCCTCAAAGGGAAGAATTCCTTCCTAATATTCAATCTAAATCTAAAATTCAAAACAGCCTAATTTTCCAGTGTTTTATGCTGTGCCTTTTCACAACTCAGATGCTCTGATTTCATAATTCAGGACATCAAGGAAAGAAGCTGAAGATCACTGTGGAATACACTAATCATGTTTTCTCCTAGGTTCTTTATCAAGTTGCATAAATGCAGCCACTATTTCTTCTTAGCCACCCCTCTGTGCAGAATTTGAGGAAAACTCAATAAAACTGGCACACTTTAGAGATCTTTATTTCACTTGACCACAACACCCTCTGTTTTCTGGCTTCTCTGCCACGGTACAGACACTTTCAGGACTTTCCCATTCCAGTTCCTTCTCTGCCCCAAATCTTGGGCTCAGCTCTGTCACGTATCCTTCCCCACGCTCCAACTTGTGACTCCTTCACCGTTTACCTCCTCAGGAACATGATACCTTCCAAGGGCTTATTTTAAGCAACTCAGAAGCTGCTCAGATTCATGGAGAACAGCAAATCAACTCTCTGCCACCTCCTGCTTCAGCTTCTCCACCAAACTGGGGCATCCTTGGGACCTGTGAAGGGAGCACTGAGGATCCCACCTCCTCCTCTTGGCCTCCATCCACCTCCTGTACTTCTGGTTTTCTTTAAAGCTCACACTGCCAAAAAAGACACCTCTATCCTGAGAGAAGAGTCTTCTTTCCTCTCCTGCAGCCTTCAGGGTGGCAAAAGCTAAACACGAACATTTTTGTTGCCTTCTAGTGAGAATTCCCCGGCTTTACACACAGCAGAAAAACACAAAAGTTGGAAAAAACTGGCTGTGCCTGAGGAACAGATACTCCCTCTGTGGGAAGGGATGAGCTGTGAGCCTGTTCCCTTCCCACAGGGATGTTCAGCACTTTCCTAAGTGATCAGAGACATCCTGAGTCACCCCGTGTCAATCAACACCATCCCTTAAAATACAACCACCAGACTGTTTTCTCCCAGCACATCAAAACCACACGGAAAACCAGGTACCACAGAATTAATCATGGAATTATAGGAGGGTTTGGATCCTCTCATTCCACTCCCTGCCATGGGCAGGGACACCTTCCACTATCCCAGGGTGCTCCAAGCCCGTCCAACCTGGCCTTGGACACTTCCAGGGATCCAGGGGCAGCCACAGCTTCTCTGGACACCCTATGCCAGGGCCTCCCCACCCTCACAGGGAAGATTTTATTCCTATTATGCATTCTAAACCTACTCTCTTTCATTTTGAAGCCATTCCCCCTTGTCCTGTCCCTCCAGGCCCCTGTAAATAGTCTCTCTCCATCTTTCTCGTGGGGTCCCCTCAGGTACTGAGGGGTCAATAAGGTCACCCCAGAGCCTTCCCTTCTCCAAGATGAAAAATCCCAATCCTTTCAGCCTTTCCTCATGGGAGAGGTGCTCCTTCCCTCCAGCATTTACCTCCAGGCACAACTCCTCTGCAGGTTTCCTGCTTTCCTCCCACCCCACAGATCCACTGTGCATTACAAGTGAAAAAATACTAAATCCAAGATAAACCAGTGATGACAAGGCCCATCTTTACTGGAATAACAAATTCCTGTCCTGGCTGCAAGGTCAGCACATCTCCAGGCTGTGGACTCTGCCAAGACAACACATGGGTATCACAGGGACCCTGACACAGGCTGACAGAGACGTTTTCCTGAGATCTTCTGCCAGGTCTCCTGTGTGCCAAAACATTCAACCACCTCCATCCCCATCCCTGAGAGAACACCCCCAGCTCTGCCTTACCCTAATCCATGGACGAGGTCAATCTGCAGAGCAGAAAGGAGCAGTTCAGGTGATGCCAACCAGACAAGATGCTTTTTATTTCAATTTTCCCATGCTCTGGGGTGGTACCTGATGGCTGCTGAGCCAAACCTGCCGAGCCTGGCGTTAGGAGCTGCGTTTGTGCTTCCTCAGAAAGCCAGCAGTTAATGGCATTCAGGCAACCTCCAGAATCATGAAAATATCTTTATTAAGCATGTCAGGAAATGCAGCAAAATGCTGTGTCGAACAATTGGCCGTAGCAATGCTACTCAGCTCTGCAAAGCGAGCCTGGATCACATCTGATGTGCTACATAAAATATATGTCAGCATTTTCCTGGCAATAACAATAGAGCACTTGCTGAAAAAAACCTTAACACGCTGCAAATAAAATATTTGGAATTGTGGTCACTGCAGAGCTTAACACACTCAGCTGGAGACTCACATGTCTCAATCGCCTTAGAGGAGAGCTGAATAAGCCCGACTTTTTCAGGTATATTTAGACACAGTGTTGAGTCTAAGGGCTTCTTACATATTTCAGGTATAAAAGACATTTTTATTTAGCCCTATCTGTGCTTTCCTGCATACAGGCATATGACCCGAGGGGGGGAAAAAAATAGGAGATGAAAGCAAGAAAGTAAGGCCAGTATAAAGAAGGAGGCACAAGCAGGGTAGTTTTTTATGAGGCTTGAAAACTGCTGTGATGTCATGAAGGAAATCAGAAATATTAAATAAGAGGTAGAATAATAAAATATGCTGAGTTGGAAGGGACCCATTAGGATCACAGAGTCCAATTCCTGGCCCTGCACAGACACCCCAGCAATCCCACCCTGAGGCTGAGAGTGTTGTCCAAACACTTCTTGAGCCACGACCATTCCCTGTTCAGTGCCTGACCACCCTCTGGGGGAAGAATCTTTTCCTAATATCCAACTTAAACACCCCCTGGATGATCTTGGACAGGAGGGAAAGCACTAAATCGAGGGGTTGGGAATTTTTTTTTAGAAAAGCAGGAACAGGCAAAAAATCCAAACGAACAAACAGAACTGACTTCTAAAGGAGTTTTAGTATTGCCCACGGGTCTTAAAAGAGTACCAGGAGCCAAGAATGGATCCTCAGAGATCATTAAACATGATTTCTGTCAGGGACTCTGTCCATTTTGTGATTATGAGTAAAAATCCATCTTGCACAACAAAAATAAGGGAACAAAATTCAGCTTAACCTGAAAAGTCCCACACAGGCACTGATTGAACACTGGGTCGGATTAAATTCAGCATTTCTTGTAAGTGAGGAAACTCCAAGACTTCCCAACTTTTCACACTGTAATATCCCAGGATCATCACACACTCAGGGCTGGGTTGGAGCATTTGGAAAAGGAAGGGCTGTGCACTGGATGTCCCCAGCCCTGTGATGCTCTGAGAGGAGCAGGACTGGGCTGGTGGCTGTGCTGTGTTCCAGGTACCTTTGAAGAGACTGACACCAGCAGAAACAAAGCACTTGCCTTTCTGTGAGTGCAGTCATCCCAGGAGAGCACTTCTGAAAGGTTTAGGAAGCCTTTTGATTAGAGGGGAAATTGGAAATCCTAGCTACAGATCCTAGCACGTAACAGGCCAAACCTGCTGTCACCAAAACTACCCATTTAATTTTTATTTTTCGCAGCTCTACCAGAAAACGAGTTACACAGAAAACAAGATTAAGGGGAGGGAAGAACAGAGAGGGCTGTGAGTGTGGTCTTCCCATCACCTCCACGGATGATCCCTGCTTCAGGTAATTCCAGCTTTGTCCAAGCCTACCACAGAGAAACCCCTGTGCTCACCTGTTTTATCTGTGATTTCTCTTCAGAGATGACATGGCTGGGTGCTGATTTTGATGCATCTTGACACCTAACAAGGCTCCTGATCTTATGAGCAGTGCAAGGTGCCTTCCCCACCCTTCCCAGCCCTCATTCTTCCTTGAAAATCTGAAGCAGACAAGGATTTAGCTCTAATCCAAGCAGTTTATATTAGCCCACTGAAGGATGGTACCCACACATTTGGTGGTGGAGGGGTTAAACATCACAAACGTTGATGTTTAATAGCAAAATTCCTTTGCTATTGCTATAAAAGAAAGGAAAAACCCCAAATAAGTAGAAACTGGGCTGTTTTTGAGCCAGAACTGAGTGGCTGATCCCTCTCCCCAGGTGCTGTCTGCAGGGATTTGCAGCAGGGCAATCAGGACCCAGCCCACAAGGGTATTGGGACATCCTTGTGCAAAGCAGAGAGGGGATTCCAAACCTGGCTGTGGCATCCTGGGACCTGACAGGCCAGGTGAGTTCCAGAGGCAGAGAAAAAAGGCTTGAGGAGGCAAAGCTTTACAGGAGCAGCAGGGTGGGGAGATCTGGCAGGCCCACTGCGAAGGCAAATTTGCTTTTCTTAGATTATTTAGGGTCTCCCCCTAAATCTTCCTTGGCCCTGCCTTGTCTAACGCCGGCCCTGCCAGAGACACTAATTTTCCCTGCCCCATCTGTTTGGATTTGCTTACTTCCTAATTTATCCAACGCCGAGCTCCATGGTGGCTAAGCATTTTAATCACAGTGATTAACACACTGAGCAAGAACAAAACAAAAATGGTTAATCAAAGGCTATTAGCAGTGTTTGAATGTCTAGACGCCGTTTTACACATGAATGCTGGTTAACGATCATCTCCCCAGAACGTTCCCTGATTTATTCCTTCCCCTGCCAGCTCCACAGTTTGCCACCACCACGGCAGAGATTTTGACCCATTTGGCACCAGGAGAACACAACACTCTCCTGCAGGAAACACTCGGGCTTTTCAGGCTGCCTGAAGTGTTTCACGCCACCAGCAATCTCCAGCAAGAGGAAATCCTCAGCTCCATCCCTCATCCAGTGGGATGGAAATGAAACCTACGATGCTCTGAACTCCCCGTGCCTCCACCATAAAGAGGATCCTTCCCAAAATTGAGGAGGAAATGCCTAAAAATGGCATTATTAAATGCAGAAGGTCTTAACCAGTGTTTGTCACACTCTGGTATTATTTATGCACAAACAGAAGGAGTTGGGGATTAATATAAACCTGGGCTTGCTTCTACAACCCTGGGTGTTGAACTTTCCACCCCAAAATTACTGCCAAAAAACACACCCCAGTGCCCAGCAGGGAATGAGATCTCCCTTGGGTGAAGGAATGTCTGTCCACAAAAAAAAATCCTCTGGCTCAAGGATTGCTCACAATCACACAAGGAAAGGAAGAGATGCCCTAATACCTGAGCAAAGCATTAATTTAGGAAGCTCAAACCTCTAAGAATGAGTTCCGTGGGCAGGGAAAAGTGTCTTATCTGTGTTTGTAAAGCCCTGTGTAAATTACCAGCCTTGCACAAACAGGATTTAAAACAAAAATACAAGTGCAGCAACAGGGTTTATGGCTTTAAATACATCTCCAGTGGTTCAGGCTGTGAGCAGGGCGCTGAATGGTTTATTTACGAGTCACGGCAGCTTCAAGTAAAGCAAAACTGGAGGTTTGCTGGTGTTTTTTATAGTTAATACAAATAAAAGCAGCCAAAAAAGTTTGACCACTTTCAATTCTGCTGTCTTCAACTCATCCTTCTGTCATTGAGCTTCTTCTGAGGCCCCTTTGGCCGTGTAAGTTTTATTTTTCTTATAAAATAAGGCCCCACAGTTGCAGTACTGGGCTCTGGGTGGGTTCTGGATTCAAAAGCCTCCAGTAAAAGCTGAGTGCTGGGTAAATCACAAAACCATTCAGGCTGGAAAAGATCTGTAAGCTCACTGATTCCAACAGGTAACCATGATAGCCATGATAATCAGTGAAGTTAAAAATGCTACAGTCCCGTACCAGCACACACAGTCATCTCCCTTGGGATAACAAAGGTTTATTTGGTGGTAAAATGGAAGAAAACGAAATGAGCAGCATGAAGAATTACCCATATTCTACTCCGGTTTTTTACCTCCTTTTTCCAGCCAATCATCAACCCAGGGATATTATAATTGTAGCTTAGAAGGGTATGTTTAAAGCAAGATAGCAGTTTTTGGGGGTTTATCTCTGATGAAATCCTGTGGAAACACCTGTCCAAAGTCTCAGTGCTCTAAAAAGAGAAGAAGCATCTCAAGATGGACCTCAATTAGCTCAGTCAAACCATGTCTCCAGTTACTTAAGTCCCTTAAAACAGCATTACCAGCCACAGGAAGCAATAACGATGCTGAATCTGCAAATTAGTGATTTAAAAAGCCTGGCTGGTAGATCCTTACGTTGGCCATCCCAGCTTTCCACCAGTTCCACTCCACTGTTGACTGTTTATTTATAATTTACTATCCAGGTGTCTCTGGGACAACTTAATACACTGTGATAGTCTCTCATCTCCTCCCTGCTAATGAAGGCAATAAATAACTACAGTAAGCATTCCAATCAATATTACACTCTGCTCACATCCTGGAGAACACGAGGTCTGTGGCCTGCAATCCTGCTGGAGATGGAAAGTCTCCCTGGGATCTGCTCAGTGCTCAGGCAGAGAAGGTGGATCAGCAGCACAGGGCTGGGGGCTGTGTGCTCCAAAGGGCTGGGAAGGCATCGTTGCAGCTCATGGTTTCACGTTTCAGGTGAGGTACAAGAATGGTTTTAAACTAAAAGAAGGGAGATTTTAGGAAAAAAGTCTTCCCTGTGAGGGTGGGGAGGCCCTGGCACAGGGTGCCCAGAGAAGCTGTGGCTGCTCCTGGATCCCTGGAAGTGTCCAAGGCCAGGTTGGAAGGGGCTTGGATCAACCTGGGATAGTGGAAGGTGTCCCTGCCCATGGCAGGGGCTGGAATGGGATGAGCTTTAACATCCCTTCCAACCCAAACCATTCCATGATTGTATGAAGAGACATCCAAGCTTTATGCACTGAGTAACCTCTGTGAACAACCCTACAGATCATTTGTGATTTGAGAAAACAGATTAATGGGAAAATGCCATGAACTGCATGACACCAACAGGCTGCAGCTGCTCGGAATTTTCCTTCCTACAATGCAGAAATCACAGAAACCTCTCGTGATCCTGAATTCAACTGCTTTTTCCTTTCATCTCCTGCTCTTACAAACTCAGGAGAGCTTCACACAAGCTGCCTCTTGTTGAAGCAATGATATTCCTCAATTCATTCACCAGCTCTTCACCTTCTCCCTGAGCCTCTCCTGCACTGCCAGCTCCACGGCAGGAGCCAAACCACGTTATCCAGAGGCTGAAATCAGACACGAGCTGCTCTTTTTAAAGCATCCCCTCTGAGACCAGTCATTATTATACCCCTTGGTAGCCTCCCAGGAAATATTTAGCCAACTTAATCTCCTTGCAATGCCCACTCTGCCTTCTCAGTGCTTGCCCCCTTCCAGGATTTTCCTCAAATTCTGCTGCACATCTCAGAGCCGGGATCACAACCTGCTGCAGAGAAATCTGTGGGGACCAACTCTCCCCACAGCCTGTGGGGAGTTACTCCAAGTGGTAAAAGATGAGAAAAAGGAGAGAAACCTCAACTAATGACTCATCTCAGAGAGGAGCTTTGCTGCTGAAGCTGTTCCTGGTGTAAAATCACCTGTGTTCATCAGCATGGGCATCGCATGTGGGAGACAGGATTTGATCCGGTTTTCCTTGGGTTTCCCTCCTCTTCACAGGTGCTCAGCTCTCTGTGCACCAGCTGTAGAGAGCACAGGCATTTTTAAAATGCAATTTTACCTTCTAGAAAGGGGGATGGAACTAGAGGAGCTTTTTAAGGTCCCTTCCAACCTAAACCATCCCAGAATTCCGTGACTCTATAAAATCCTTCTCACTAAAACACCCTTTGACTGCAGAGTAAATAACACATTCACACTAAAAATTCTCCCAGCACAAGGGTATTTTCTCTATACATATTCCCAAAGTCCAATACACACAAAACATAATTACCCAATAAAAATATCATTGAATCCAACTGTCAACACTGACACCACAGTGAAGCTGGAAAATTGACTCTGGAATATTCAGTACCTTGCTTCACATAAAAATAAAGAGTGTCCACAATTAATCTATGGAAAGGTTTTTGTTGCATGAGTATTTTGTCTCTCTGCAAGGGGCAGAAACTCACCCTGCTTGTATCAGTTCTTCAGGATAACTTACTATGTGTAAAGCTCAAGTAATCCCTATTCCACAGAGGAATCTGTATGAAAACAAACCAAATAAAACAAAACAAAAAAAAAGCCCCAAATAAAACAACTGTAATTCTCCCACTCTCAATAGAAAACAGTTTCAAGCCCTTAGAATTTACAGAATCACAGAATGGTTTGGGTTGAAGTGGACCTTGAAAATCATTTAGTTTTAACCCCCTGCCATTAGCAGGGAACCTCCCACTGGAAGATCCATATGTGGGAATCTCCCTAATGAAAACAGCAGGAGACACCAAGCAAAACAAAATTAAAAAAGAAAAAAACTAAAGAAAATTTTGCCAAGCTCCAAAACCCCACAAAGGACTAAAGCATCCGTTGTGGGCTATTCAACACACACCACCTCCTGCTCAGGAACTTTTAAAGCCACAAATGCCAGATGATGGCAGGAAAACTTGGAGGAAAATCAGGACGTACCTGCCCAGATCCAACACCTTTTCCTGGGCCAGCTGTGCTCTTTTCTGTTTGCCATCAGAAAGAAGATAATGAGCTGCATGGTGCTTTGGCCCGAGATCTCTGAAGGTACTTTCCTATACTGCCAGAAAGGCTCTTTCAACCATTGTGAACTGTTTTCAGTAACTGGTAGAGTTCAAAAAAAAAAAAAAAGAATTTTACGCTTAAATCAGAACTACTTTAAAAACACCAAACATTGCTGCTGCTTTGTGGCTCCTTCCTTTAATTCCAGCAGTTATTACGGATCACAGGGAGCTGTGCACAAAAGCTGGTTATCCCTGTCACCCTGAACCGTTCAGGACACGGAGTTACTGCTTTAATTCACCAAAGGCATGGCAGAACAAGTGCAGGACACCCCAGGAAGGGCCCCCATCAAAGGCAGAGCAGAGCCGGGTCGGGAAGGACGGCGGAGCAAACAGCCTCATTTAGATAATCCCACTGGTTTGACCCAAAGAGAGACAACTTTATCAGGTAACAGAACTCCTGCGGGGGGGAAAAAAGGAGCCTGAGATCATAAACTGACAAAAGCTGACTTTGCTGACTGAATCCAGAGGTTTCAGATGGATCTGACACTTCACTGCTGTGGCTGGATGGGGAAGTGCACAGAGGGAAAAAAACAGCTATGCCACAGAACTGGGTAAACAGCCTCATTTAAAGCAGGAATTCCTTTCTCTAATTCTATTCCTATGATTAGGAAGAGTAAAAGATACCCTTTAATGGGCAAATAATTTCAGTGTTACCATGAGAATCTTGGGCCAAGGATGTGAGAGCACATGTTATGTCTGGGATGGTGAATTGTCATGGTCATTCCCTGCTCCTGTGAAGGAGTTGTTTGAAATCCAGTTCCAAGTTCAGAAGGAAAGCAGGTAAAGAGCAGAAAGCAGGCAAGGGGCAATGCCAAGGGAGGAGGACAGGGCACGCCTCACCTCAAGAGCTCTTGACTGATATCAGAGTCCCACCTGCCTCACAAACACGAACACAAACTTGCAGTTAGAGTTAACACAGATTTAGCATCCTACTGAAAGGTTTCCTCTTGGAAAAGGCACTGGAAGAAAAATAAGTATCTTTAAAGGTGTCTGATCAGTAAAAGTCTCCAGTTTTATGATGGTGAAATTGCTCCTAAGAATGCAGACTTCTATTTTGGGTGACCAACAGATGTTTTCACTGAGGATTTAGGACAGAAAGAACACAAATGCACTGATAATAGCAGCCTAATGAAGCTTAGCCCTCCGTTAATTCACACAACCAATTAATCCTATATCCAGTGAAAAGTGGGAGCAAGGCAAGGACCCTTCTGCTGACCGTAAGGAGCAGTGCTAGGCAAAATATCCTGGCTAAATATTATGGAATTACGGAATGGTTTGGGTTGGAAGGGAACTTAAAGATCATAAATGTGTGCATTTTCGTTCTTAATTAGGGCTGTGATCTTTTATGAGCCTCACAGCAGCACACAAGGACCCAGCACTAGATCCCAACCAGGCAAAATTCCCCAGTCCCAGTCTGGCTCCCCGAGTAGTCAGGATCCTTAAACAGATTTCTGCTCCTGTGAGACCCATATTCCATGTGAGAATTGGCTCTAAATAATGATTTTTCAAGTAGTACATCCTCATCCATCAATTCCTACTTGAAACTCCTCCACAGAATTATTCCAAAATAAATATTCCAAATGAAAAGTGTGATTTCCTCACCATTTTCCCCAAAACACAGTTTCAGGATATATCCTCCCAATGTTTCAGACACCTTTGTTAGGAGTGCTGCTTCACAAATAAATCCCCTAATCCCCTGAAAAAGGGGGGAAGTAATCCAGTCCCAGGCAAAGAAGTTGGCAAAGCCACCAGAAATTCAACTTAACCCCTTGAATTCAAACTCCCTGCTGCAGTTACGCAGCTCCCGACAATTGCAGGAAATCGGAAAAATTGTCATTTTTTTTCCTCTGAGAACACACTTAAACATCAACAAGAACAATAAAAGAGTTAGAAATGATTTGCCCTCGCTGCTAAAAAAATTGGTCACTTCCCAGGAATGGCAAAAAGCCGGTTCCCAGTGAAAGGAGCAGCAGGGAATTACAGGGAGAGCTGTGTGTTCAAACAGAAAATTCAGTGGTTCGTTGCAGGCAGAGCTTGATCACAACCAAGAAAAATAATGAGAGGCTTTAACGAAGCTCTAATTGTGCAACAAGCCGTACCAGGGGAAAGGAAACAGCAAAATCCCCAAATGTTTTGATAAATGGGATTACTGAACTCCAGAGCAGTAAAACAAAGACTGAGAACACAAATGGTAATAAAGCATCATTAAAGGTGCTGTTTTGAAGCACTGCTGAAGCACAGGTAAATGTCAGGTTACCCAGGCAGAGTTTTAGTACTCAAAAAGCAATGTTTAATCTGATTTTTTGCTCTCCTGAATTTCTGGATGGAAGACATTCCCCTTACTTAGGGGTAATTTTTGTTTTCCTATGAGGATATGCGGGTTTTTTCAGTCCCTTCTGAGACATGGGGCACTATGAGAAAGGACCAGGCACTAAGAGCAACCCTACAGGGGTCATTTGTGCCTTGTGTTCACTGCCTGACAAACAGATTTCAAACTGGCCTTTGCATCCCTAGTGGAGAAGCCACACCAATTTTAGAGCAAGCCCAGGAAATGCTGGAGAAAATCTGAATTTAGGGATGCCAAGATTTTCCCACAATAAAACCAGGGCAGCTCAACCGTAATTTTTTGCAAAATTATAAATGACACCTGAAGTCCTGGCTGGCTTCACCTACTGAGGGATGATTAAGCTGCAAATCTACAATTACTTCTAATCTTAAATAACTGATAGGATTTGAACTCCCAACATACAGTAGGTCAGATGTGATATTACTGGGAGCTTTTTGAAGCCAATCAATAACTATTAAAGCTGGATCCCATCAGCTACCACCAGGTATTAGCCACTTTCTCAATATTTCAAGGATTCAGTTATTCTTAGCTACAGTTAAAGTAGTAAAATGAAGTGGTCTCATACTGACACTGCGATAAATACGAGATTAAATATAGAACAAATTTATTACTCCCCGAAGTCCTACTGAGTGTCCTGATTTTTTTTTTTTTTTTCTGTATCCACAACAATCTGGTTTACTTTGATGTTTTATTATCCCAGATCTAAAGCTCACGACTGAAAAGCAAAGCCTGCGCTGGTTCAAAGAACCCAACCCCAGCCACGCCGGGGGAAGGGAACGAATTCCAAAGGGAAGGTGCGGATGGCGGATGGCGGGGCCGGCCCTGTGACAGCCGTCATGCCCCACTTAGAGCAAGTGGCACTCACAGGCGAGTGATTTGTGACACTGAGCGTGTGTGACACGGCGCAGCACCCCTGCAGTGCCTTGGGCTGCCAGAGGATCGTGCCTGCAGGAGCCAACTTTTCCTAATACCCCGCGCTTTGAAGAAAGTGGAATAATCAACCCATTTTTAAAGCACTGGGTTGAAGGGCTCCGAGGAGTTTTAAAGGAAAGCAGTTAATTACTTGGCTGGCTTTAAAAATAAATTAACCCGCAAATTAGAGTCGGGATGGGTCTGGGTGGTGATGGGTGACCCCAGAAGTGCATGTTTTTGGCTCGCTGCACGTCCTGAGCTCCCAAGGATGATCCCAGTTTAACCCCAGCGGATCCTCCCTGCAGAGAGAAACACTCTGGAAAACTGCAGGAACAACGAACCACATCCTCCTCCACCAGCATCCCAGCAGGATGAGTCTACAAGGACATGAGTGTTTGGGTCTCAGCTAATTCCCCCGGGAGTGTTCAAGCCCAGGCTGGACGGGGCTGGGAGCAACTTGGGATGGTGGAAGGTGTCCCTGCCCATGGAAGGGCACTGGAACTGGATGAGCTTTAAGGACCCTTCCAACCCAAACCTCCTATCATTCCATGATTTGTGACATGTCTTGGCATTTCTCTGTGCTCTTCACCTGGGATTCACCCCTAAGCATCAATTCTAAAGTGGCCCACTGACTATAACTCTCCCAAAGGTGATAAAGACAATCTAATGCAACGAAGGGCTCTGGGCTCCACTCCTGGTGCACACACAGGAGTAAAAAAATAAATTTAGTCCCAAGCAGGTGAACTTGATGGCCATGTCCAAAAGCTAGAAGTGAATTTTGCTGGAGACTCTGATAGGCTGGATACACCTGCAGCTTGGAAAAACAAGCCCATACTCCCATAAGAAAATAAAAATTAACCTTAAGTAATGAGAGTCTTTTTCTTCGGATGTGTTACATCCTTCTGGGCTCCTCCTTCTCTACTAGGCAGGGATGCTGGACCCTTCAAGGCTCAACCACCACAGGATCATCCCTAGGACCGAGCAGCCCTCACCCTAAGCAGCACCACCAGAACCAGCTGGCATCCTGGAGGCAACCACCCTCTCCAAAAAGCCAAGAAAACTTAACATGACAGAAACAGCCATGCTGTGGCAGCCCACCTCAGGGCCAGAGGGCAAATCTGAGCTCCCAAGAGATGTGGCCACTGAGAATGAGTTCCTGGCAAGTGAAACGAAGAGGGCTCTATCAGTGCACAGGGTCGGATTTTGAGATGGAATCACAAAAGGGGAAAGGTGTCCCTGTCCATGGCAAGGGGTTGGAACAAGATGATCTTTAAGGTCCCTTCCAGCCCAAACCATTCTGAAATTCACTGAAGGGCTCTGGTATCATCCCAGACTGAGCTGCATCACATTTGGGGCTGGAGCCTTTTCTGGCGTCAGTGGCACGATGCATTTACGTCAGCGTGTGACAACGGGCCCGGAGTGACAAGGACTAAGGTAAGATTAAGCATTCAGGAGCAAAGCGTGTCCTTCACTGAAACAAGGGCGCCGAAGCCTTATCGCGCTGCCTTTCGGCACAGCCACGTGCCCAGGCACAGCCTCAACCTCCAGCTCCGGCTCGGATGCACATGACTTGGCAAGGCACTGCTGCAGCTTTTCCCAAGGAAACCATTCCTTCTCCAGCCCAGCCGTAACAAACGCTGGGAAGTAAAGCCCCGAGACAACCTCCCGACGTGTCGGCGTGACAGACTCCGTGTGGTGACTTCACACCCCAACGTGCCTTCCTTGCATTTGTGAGTCTTCCACGAGGGAGGAACTGGTGGATTTCTGCAGCCGGCGGTGCTCGGAGAGTCGTTGGTGCACACTGCTCCAAATTATTTCCATTTCTAATTAATATTCATAAACGAGGCACAATGCTGCGCCTTCCATCAGCCGTCACACACCACCCACGCTAGATGAAAGGACAACTACACGAGATAAGCAGTTTAGTGGATCAAAAGTCCCCTTTAGACGAGGAGACAGCTACTGCAACAGCCTCCAACTGATAGCATCCCATCACATGGAGGGAGTATCAGCAAATCTCCCTCTTTAAACCACACGGAATGCACAGCGCAATTATTATGTTAATTTAGCTGCATTTTGCTGCCTGCTTGGGGCTTGAGCTGGAGGGAGGAACTTGGGTATGAAGAGCTGCCACTGAAATTGGTTACTTCAGAAACCTCAATTGACACCCAATTATACCATCAGTGAGTTTAATCCCGTTGTCAGCACTGCTGCCTCACCTGGCTGGTTCTGGGCAAGGACTCTGCCCTTCAGCTTTTGCCTTTACCTGCCATCTGCATCTTGCTCCAGCAGGATCCTGAAGGAGCTTTACCTGTCCTCCTCCCCAAACTCAGTTTAGGTGGTAGGAAACAAGGATCTCATCTGCTGGCACAGAACATGGCCTGGGAATAACAGCTGCTGTCCACTGCATGGACAAGAAATTAATCAAAAAGACACCTGACATTCACATCAAGCCCATGTAGGACAACAGAAAGCACTGAGATTGTAAAATCATATTCCCCCCTCTCCAGTGATGGGAAACAAGTGTTTCCCAGCTTTAAACTGAAAGAGAATAGGGTTAGATTGGATATTGGAAAAAAGTCTTCCTTGTGAGGGTGGTAAGGCCCTGGCACAGGTCGCCCAGAGAAGCTGTGGCTGTCCCTGGATCCCTGGAAGTGTCCAATGCCAGGTTGGACAGGGCTTGGAGCAAGGATAGTGGAAGGTGTCCCTGCCCATGGAAAGGGGGTGGAACTGAATGATCCTTAGGGTCCCTTCCAACCCAAAGCATCTCAGAATTCCATGATTAAAAGGAGCAGAGGAAAGTGCACAGCCCACTGCTCTCCAGAGCTGTTCTGCTGCTCATCCATGAGGGACCCAAACAGTCTGCCCAAGGAAAAGCCTATTTACACCCATTGCCAGAGAGGGAACGTATAAATATTTCCAAAGCTTTATGAAGGCTGGTACTTACAGTCATGCTTTGAAAGGGAAAGAATAAAGCAAAATATTCAATTAGAAAAAATTACTATAATTGCAGGTTCTATTTTATCCCTCCATTAAAGCAATAAAGTGCCTCGAAATATTGCTGAGCTGGGATACAGAGCTTAGTGCTACTTAACATATTAATATACATCCAGGGGGGTTAATTTAATTTAGATCTGCATGAGGGTCTTCTCTCCTCCCAGGCCCCTATGGTCTCCCCCTACACTTCCTGCTGGAAATCCATGCATGCTTCCCCCCATTCCAAGGGATGGACACGCAGTGCTGAGGCTGGACATAAATTCTGACATGTGCCACACACCTCTGAAGCCAGGGGACATCAAGCACATCCACGCACAGCTCCACACTCACAGATTCCCAGCTTAAACCATGTTTGCCTGCCCCTCAAAGCTCTGATGTCTGAGTATTTGATTTTCTGTTGGAGGAAATCATCCAATTCGTGCTCTCTGAACATCAAACAAAATCCTCTTGGAAATGTAAAATCATCCCATTTTGCTCTAATAGCACATAAATCCCATGGGAAGGGATTTGCTGTTGAAAGTCACTAAGCAGGGAACTGCTGAGGCTGAGGAAGGGGCTCTTCCTCCCAACTCTCTCCACACTTTCTCCACAGTACGGTGCCACGAGCTGCACTTTTCCAAATATAACCTCGCTCTTCCCTGTGACAGAAGATAAGTGAATCTTATTTTAGGAAGCCCTTCATCCTTTTAATTAAACAAATTAATATCACTTCTCCGTATCTCGTAGCCTCCATTATCTTTTGTGAACTCCTACAATTCTGTTGTAAAGATATATTGAAAAAGCGCTAATTGAGATAATCTCTGGAATTCAAGAGTTGCTGTATTTTTAGCCATGTTTTAAAACTATTTTCCCTTTGTTTCTGGAATGCCTCCCATCCTTCCTCCCATGCCAGACTGTTTACATTATTTAAATGCCTTCTGCTTATACCACTCTTTACAATTTTTACTTCAACAACATCGGCCTCCGTTGCTCTTTTTTCCCTCGCTTAGACATAACTGGGATGAATTCCAATCCCAAACTCAAAACCACTCCTGGTGCTTTACTGCTGTCTTCTGTGTTTGGTAGAACAGGCAATGTATTCCTGCCAGTCCTGTCATCCAGGGCTGCCTGTGTGGGGTATCCAAGCAAAAGGAGTTCAACTGATCTTTTTTTTTTTTTTTTTTACAAGAGAAAATAGGAGAATGGTGATTTTCCCAGAGACTGGAACTCTTTAAACTCACAGGGATACCTGACATGTCCCTGCTTTAGGAGATGACCCTGAGCCACTCCACTGAAAGGATGGGGGATCTCATCTTTCCTCGGTTTTTGTGGAGTTGTGAAGTCCAGTGTCCATCACAGAAGCAAAACACGATCCTGGTCCCTGCCCCTACAGAAAACCCCACACAACCCCATGAGCTGGAGGAGGCTCCAGCAGCTGGACATGATCCTCCCTTCCTCAGGTTTGGGTTTTTCCCACTGGTTTAATTAGCAAAGTGATAAAGGCAGCTCCAGCTGCCAGAGCCTTTTGCATCGTGGCTCCTGAGGAGTTTTTAATAAGAGTTCTGCCGAAGTGGTGGGGGTTTGATGGGAAACTTTTCTCACGTCAAGCAGACCTGTGAAGGTAGAAAAGGTGATGTAGCTCAGCAGCTGACAGAGTTTCCCAGCTTGAGCTGAGACCTCTCCAGTGTCCATTTAAACCTGTTCATAACAGGCATGGTTTTCCTAGTGCCCACTCACAGATCATCCACAGGGCACTGAGGCAGCATTTAGGAGAGATTCCTGTCTTAGTCCTTGTTCCCTTGGGGTTTTGGGACAGGGAGAAGTTGCCTATTCCCTCAACCCATCCTGCACAAAGTGGGGTACTTAGAGTGTACAAAAAACAGGGAGAGTGACCTTTTACATGGACAGATAGTGACTGGACAAATGGGAACTGTTTTAAACCTGAAGAGAAGAGATTTAGGTTAGATATTTGAAATAAATTCTTTCCTTTGAGGGTGCTGAGGCCCTGGCTGCCCAGAGAAGCTGTGGCTGCCCCTGGATCTGTGGAAGTGTCCCAGGCCAGGTTGGATGGGGCTTGGATGACCCTGGGATAGTGGAAGGTGATCTTGACCATGGCAGGGGTGAAACAGGATGGTCGTTAAGGTCTCTTCCAACCAAAATCATTCTGTGACATGATTCTACTCTATGATAACACAGGGATATTTCTTTGGGACGCAAAAATCCTGCCGCAGGTAAACAAAATCAGAGCGGAGCAGAGGAAGAGGAGGTCATGAGAAAGGCTCTGGGCTTGGACACAGAGGGTTTCAACAAAGCTGCCAATTCTGCAAAAGATCTTCTGTGCAGCTGAAGTCACTTAAGGACAGACTGTGAATATTTCAGAGGTGAACCTGAGCTCTCACAGATTTCCAAAAAAAGGAGACATGAGGAGCAGCACAGTCTTCAGGTACCATTATAGTTTTGGGGACGCATCTGAAATGGCCTTTTGCCCCATTTTTTTTGTCTCTTGGCCAGGATTTGATTTTGTTCCTGGTCCAACACATGGAAATAAGGAATAAAACAGCCATTTATACCGAAATAGCAAAAGTCCATCCGTGAAATTTGTCCAGGGATGGACAAATAGCAACTGCTGAGACTCCTCCTGAGCACTGTAAACCTGGTTCATCAGTTACAGCAGTTCCATATAACCAAATACAGGCTGAAACCGGAATACAGAGTAGCAGGAAATGTAAATCCCAAGTGGAGAGAGTGGCAAAAAATATAAAAATGAAAATCCATCCATGGAGCGATGCAATGGGCTGCTCCTGGGACACAGTCAAATGCTTAGTCTCACAACCCAGAAGCTTTTGGGACCATCCTTGACACTGTAGTCCAAAGGATATGGGATGTGCCTGATGTTCTGCCCTGCAAAGATCAAGCAATTCTGCTCCACAGCGTTAAAAACACAAGGTGCTCCTCCCTCCAGGAGGTTGGAGGATCTTCTAAAGATCCTCCTCCCCTGGAAAGCTCTTTTCCCATTTTCTTGGGATCCCATTTGGAAAAGCATCTCAGTGCCCTAAAGCATCACATTAGACTTGGCCATCATTCTGAATCCCAGCACATCAGAAGAAGGTGGGTCAATGAAGTGACAATATTTGGCACATGTTCTTTGCTTATGCCTTTAATTACAACTTAATTTTCTCTCTAGCAAAGCTTTACTCTGAGTCACAATTCCTCCTGCCTAAAAGCTTCCAGGTGTTAAAACACTGCCTTGTACTACTGCTGATTTTCACTACAGTCAGGTGCTAAAAATCAAGTCAGGATACAAGGGAAATAAAGCAAAATGAGTACAGAGTGAAGTTGTGTGAGGGATCCAGACTTCTCCACAGGCTCACCTTTGTTTCCCAAGGAAAATTACACGTTTGACGTCCCATTTCTGCTCCTTGCAGTCTCAAGGCAGAACAAGCAGCTCTCCTCCAAAGAGATGCTTTATCACCATCAGTTCTCCCTCCATCCTTTTCATTAAAAGAAATGCTCTCTGAATAACCTACATTTGTTCGGAGAGGAGAACCACTGCAAGGAATAAAGCTGGCTCAGTGCAGCTGAAAGCAAAATGGAAGTGTCTAGAAAGGTGGAAAATACAGAGCCTGAAATTTTAACATGCAAAAAACGGTGAGCCATCCTTCCTCCTTCCCTTGGCACCCTGCCTCCCCTCCACCAGGAGAGGCACTGTCAGGTTGTCACTGGCGTTAGAGATAAAGCCATAGGGGGAGTGGGAAAAAAACCAAGCAGCTGTTTTTCCTGGAGTTAAGCTTGAACAGCTGGAAAGGGATGTTGTGGTCAAGGACCATATGGGTGGGAGCATTTAGGAAAGCAGCCTGCAACCCAACCTCAAAGCAGTTGGGTTCCCTTCCAGTTTTTGGACTCCTGGAGATGCTGTCCCAAAAATACCTTGTAACGGTGTCTTCACTTTGAAAGCCATGGAAACTTTATGGTTCCAGTAAGAACTAAGTCAGGTCACCCAAGCAGTTCTGCTTCCCCGTCCTCCTCCCCAGTAACCAGGGCAGGGGGGTGATGAGCTGCTGTCACTGCCCAGCCACAGGGCACCACGTGGCTCTTCCTCAAGAGCATCCAAGAGGAAACCAAACTCCAGTTTCTCCTCCAAATCCCACTCTCCCACCTGCCCAAGCTGTGTCTGCAGAAACACCAGGTCACATGGGAAGGGGAGTCCCCAGCAGGTCAGGGCAGGATATTATTTCTCCCAAAGGAAAGGTTTGGAGAAATCTCTGCCCTCCCAAGGCTGGCCCAGCAGATCTGCTCCAACATCTGTGGTTGGACCCCCTCTAGTGGGAACCACTCTACAAGACACAGAGCATCACCACCACTTGCCACCCATGGAGACCCCACTCTAGGGATAAAGCCCTTTTTCCATCGTTGTTATGATTATTATTATTATTTCCACTCTCTCACAACCTACGATCTCTGTAGATGTCGTTGGACCTCTACACCCACAGCCCAGCACTTCCTTATGGAGATCCTGTAGAAATGGGGGTGGAATGGATAAGTTTTTTGGAAGGGAGAACAACCTCGCTGGAAAAAAATATAAAAAGTTATACCCCAGACCTGATTTTGTAGGGAGAACATATTTATCATCTATCCCAGAATGTCTTCCCTCTGCCAACTTGTCAAAAGCTGACAAAACTCCATACTATAAAAGCAAGCTGTTAAAACTTGGCTAAAAGGAAAAACTCAGCTGCCAGACAAGCTAACCAGAAAAAGCTGAAAAAAATATTCCAACATGCCAGGGAAGGCAGTAGATTTACAGAAAGGCTCTACAGAGCTGAACATCCCAAACCAAGACAAGGAGGCAGCATCAGGTTAGCAGCTTCTGGTTCATCTGCTGTTTGACGAGCAGATGGCTCCCACTTTGAGAGATCTGGGCAGAGAACTTCAGAGCTGTAGCTGCCTCTATTTCTAAACTATCCAAAATAATGTGTCTCTAACTCACAGTTCATCCCAGACAAAGTATTTTAGGAGAGCCTGAATGCACTCAACACAAAGTCATTAAATGCCAAATATTCCATTTAAACCCATTGATTCATCCTTCCACCTCCGAAGATGAACAGCTCACAGATTTGGTCTTTCCACTAATAAAAAAGATGCCAACTCTCTGCCTAAATGTTAGGAATTTCTCACCATGTACATACACGAGACAATTTTTAATGTCACAACAGTGACAAGGGTTGTTGTGGTTTGCTGGGGTTTCTTGTACATAATGTTTTTCTCCTAGATCCGTATTCAAATCTGTTTTAATGACAAACCCCATAAACAGAGCGCATTCATGTCCCAAAACTCACCATCACTGACAGTTTAACAGACACTGAGAAATTTCCAGCTGGTCAGCATTCATTTTAGCTCAGCTCCACATCCCGTTAATCCAATGGAATCCAATAATGTTTGCTTTAATAGCACGGCACAACACAAGGGATCGGACTTTCCACTCTAAACCCCGTGTCCCAGGGCAGCATCCATGACCCAGTAACCCAATTCCAGCAGAGGTTAAGGAAAGGTATCTCAGACAGGGAAGTTCACTCCTGTCATTCATACAACCTGTGCAACTACTTGAGATACCAAAACTTCTACTTCTCCCGAATTTACATGGCTGAAAGCTGCAGCAAAAGCAACAGCCCTGTGTTCATCCTGTTTCCAGCAAAACCACAGCATCCCTCCTCAAGGAACAGCCCTTTGCAGCTTGCAGTGCAGCACCTCCATAATGAGCATAATGTGCCCCAACGGGCATCCTTCACTTTTTGGATAGTCTGGATGAATTGTTCAAGTCCTCAAGACAATCTAAGACTTGAGAGGAAAGGGAAATATTGTAGGTTTCTGAAGGTAAAAACTCCAGGAGCTGAGCTTTGTTGGTGGGGATGGTATAGGAGATCAAGCCTACTGGAATCCATTTGAGATCAGACTACTTCCAGCAAGAATTCAAAATATATATATATGTATACACACACACGTATGTTTTTACTATTTTTCCTACAGCCACTATAGACAGACAGTATTAACACATCCTTCAGATGCCAGCTGAACTAAAAAAAACCACAAAAGCCCCAGGAATAAAACTAAGCCCCCCCTCAGCACTCACACTGCCCCCTCAGCCCTCCTGCCTGGTCACGATCCACCCTCTGAATAAGACACAAACAGCAGACAAAGCCCCCATCCAGACTGCTCCAAAACAAGCTCCTTCTCCCACAGTCCTGACAAAACGAAGAGACCGCCTTGCTAAAATAAGATCCCGATGTATATTTATATTTCTGCCATAAAATGCTATTTATTCACCATCTTATTGGCGAGCCTTGCCAGTATTTACGAGGAGAAGCCGCCACAGGAATTGTGTCATCACTCAAAATCCAAACGCATATTTACCTAACGTATTCAGGATGAGAATCCCTGTACTACTCCAACCTGCCCCCTCCAATTCTCCACAATTTCGCTCCCAGCTGCTGAGCAACACCCACGACATTCCCTACGTAAGGTACGATCCCGATTACGCTCCGTGCAGCGGCAGCACGGATCCGTGATCCCGCAGGAAACCAGGCTCGGAGCATTACGCACTGAACTTACGCTGTCCTAGGTTTTCCTCCTCTGTCCCCACGTCTAAACTTCTCCCCAGCATGCAGCGATTGTGCTGCAGGCAAAGGCGGCCAAACCAGCGCATTCCAGTATTAGCCCCATCACCGCAGCCGAGATTAATTTTAATGGCGTTGGCAATAGCTGTAGTGGGAATGCAAAAAGACACCCTCGTGGAGGCTGCTCCACAGATCCCAGGAAGTTAATTCTGGCTCTGGTCAGATATTGGGAGTCGGCTCCACGCTGTCCGGCGTGCCTTAAAAAGGGGGAGCTGGGCGCTGGTGGGATTAGAGATCAACAGGAGAGAGAAAGCTCCCTGATTTCACCTAACGTGATCCGGGCTGCAGCGCTCCTTGTCAGTCCCCTTTGGCATTCCCAGCCCTGCACAACCTCAGAAGCAAACGTTTTCCCTCTGCATTAGCATAGCAGGGAAAAGTCTGGGCAACTTGAGCTTTGCTTCTTCCTATTACCCAAAAATCAGCCCCCCACATGCACCCCCTCTGTCTCTGCCAGCATCACTTCGGCATCCCCCTCCCCATGCGCTCACTCGAGCGTGCCACGGCATGGGGTGCTTGTGCACGGCTAAAACACAATCATTTCTTCTGCCTGACTCCAAGAAAGGAAAAATCCAACTTGCCAGAGGAGCATCTGCATTGAGAACTGCTTTTGCTGATGGGATCAGCACTTGGGAGTACCAGGGGAAGCAGCAGAAAGGGTCGCGGACCAATTCATCATCCTTGCACGCACCACCCGCAGACATCCCCCTCCCGCCACCCCCCAGCCCAAATCTTGGCCGTAAAAAACCCGTAAAAATAGAATAAACCCCCAAGCAGAAGTTGAGAACAAATGTGCTTTGAACGCTGCACAAATGACATTGAAGATGCAGAAGAAATATGTATTTGCTGTTGCACTGCACGATTGCATGGGCTTATTTCCTACGTACACATCTCACGCACCCTTCCCACGCAGATCCCCTCCCCTCCACCCCCGCGGCTTCTTCAAAAAAAATTGGGAAAATAAAAATCTTTGATCCCTAAGGATTATTTGAAAAGCTACAAACGCCAAGCAACCCCCATCTGGAGCCTTTTCCCTGCAGCCTGACCCATCCATGGGGTGGAGGGGGTGCAGCCACTGCCCTGTGACACAACCCAGAGTCGTCCCTCTGCCCACGGCAAATCTCACACCCCTTCCACGTTCCCAACCCGCGCCCCAGCTCAGAGGATGCTGGGCCACGCCGGGTCTTTACAGCTGTCCTTACACCACCTCTTTCCGTAAGCCCGACATCTCTGTGGCAGTGTTTGCATCCACAGGCTTTCATCCTGGAGAATCCCTCCCTGCCTCCTCCCACCTCTCTTTTTGGGGAGGATAACGTAATTTCCAGCTCAAGCTGGAGGATGCTTTTTTATTCTGGCCGAGCCCGAGGTCACTTCCCAGACCCATCCTCCGGCCAGCGTCTCCTCCACCCCAGGACCTCTCCCTCTGGCAGGGAACGGTCCCTTATCCCTGACCTTCAGGCTCACAGCGGCAGCCCCACCGCCGCTGTCCCCATCGCGGAGGTTTCTCCTTTCTCCAAAGCCACAGCCGAGGCATCACGCTGCGTTTTTCCACTCCCACCACCCGCTCCTTTGGTTCGGGGGGAGGGGGGGGGTCAGCGAGCCAGCGGCTCCCGCTCCGCCGGCTGGGGAGAGGCTCTTGGGGATGGATGAGACCCTCACCCCTCATCCCTACGGATGCTCTGGAACCAGCACATCCCAGTGCTTGGCAGCCACGGGTCCATCCCCCTGCAGACCCTCTCCAGAGCAGCCCCTGCATTCCACGGGGTCTTTTCCTGCTGCCCCCTGGCTCCAGGAGGAGGGCGGTGGGGTGAGTCCCCGCCAGGGCCACAAGACGTTCCTCTGCAGCGCTGCCACTGCGAGGGTCACCCCCCAGCCCCAGGCCTGTCCTGAAGGGAAGAGCAGCTCCATGAACCCCCTCCCTGTCCTGCCCCATGTCTGTGGAGCAGCAGCAGCCCACCCCATCCCATTCCCACGGAGCTAGAATCCCTTCCATCCCACACAGTGGGGGGCACAGAACCGTGTGAGGTGACAGCAGCCCTACTCCCCTCTCCCCAGCCCCACACACTCATCTGGGGGGGCATCTCTGCTCCCTTTGGGGCTCTTCTCAGTGAAGAAGGAGTCACCCCAAACCTCCACATGGGGAGCACCATCCCATGTCCTGCTTGGACCAACCAACCCTACTCCTCCCACCTCAACCCCACAGACACATTTTGGGGGAATTTCTCTTCCCCTCAAATGTCCCCTCAGCACAAGGGGGACCTTGACACCTCCTCCACTGTGGGGAGCACTGGCAAGGGTCCACCCCAGACCATGAGGTGACAATGATCCCCATGTCCCTCACCTCAGCCCCCCAGGTTCATTTTGTGGGAATCTCTCATCCCTTTGGGTCTCTCCTCACCCAAAGTTGGAGCAAGCCCCAAATCTCCCCTCCTTCTCCACATGGGAGGCATTGCACTGATCATGACCATCTCAGACCACGAGGTGACACTGACCCATGTCCATCTCAGACCACAAGCTGACAATAACCCCCATCTGCCCCACCTCAGCCAGGGACAGTGACCCACCTCAAGCCATGAGATGACACTGCCCCACATCTGCCTCAAACCACGAGGTAACAGCAATGGTCATCTGGTCCACCTCAGCTAGGGGACAGCGACCCACCTCAGCCCATCGAGGTGACAATGACCCCCATCTGCCCCACCTTGTCCAGGGGACACTGAGCCACATCAAACCATGAGATGACAGCGATGTCCATCTGCTCCTGCCTCAGAGAGGGGACACTGACCCACCTCAAAAAAGGAGCTGACACTGACCCACGTCCACCTTGAACCATGAAGTGACACTGACCCACGTCCATCTCAGACCACGAGCTGAGAGCTCCCCACATCATCCAGGGGACAGTGATACATTTCAAACCAGAGGGTGACACTGACCCATGCCCATCTTGGACCACGAGCTGACAGTCACCCACAACCACCTCAAACCAGGTGCTGACAAACACCCACATCAACCCCTCCTCGGCCAGCGCACACTGACCCACCTTGGACCACAGGGGACACTGACTCACGTCCACCTTTGACCATGAGGTGACACTGCCCCCATCCATCTCAAACCAGGAGGTGACACCGTCCCCCATCCATCTCAAGCCAGGAGGTGACACCGTCCCCCATCCATCTCAAGCCAGGAGGTGACACTGCGCCCCGTCCATCTCAAACCAGGTGACACAGCCCCCGTCCACCTCAAACCAGGAGGCGACACTGTCCCACATCCCCTGGACCAGGGGCTGACGCTGCTCCGCGTCCCCCTGGCACCGGGTGCTCGCAGCCCCCGCTCCCGCCCCTCCGCGGCCGCGGTGCCCGACCCAGCGCGCCGCCCGCCCCGCCGGGGGCCCGGCGGAGTCCCCGGCCGCCCCTTACCTCCAGACCTGCCCCATCTGCAGCAGGTGGATGACGGACTGCCAGACCCAGACGGAGATCCTGCAGAGGCGCTGCGCCCCGGGGGTGGCGGTGCCGCCGGCTCCTCCTACCCCGCCGGCGGGTCCCCCGCGCCGGCCCGCGGTCCCCCCCATCATGGGCGGCCCGCGGCTGCTGAGCCCCTGCACGGCGCCCAGCCCGCCGCCCGTGTAGTCCTGCACGAACCAGCGGAAGCTCAGGATCTGCACCAGCACCGAGGGCAGCAGCACGAAGGCCAGGGTGAGGCCGCACCACAAGTAGTCCCGCCGGCCGTAGTGGTGCAGCGCCAGCCACAGGTCCGTGCCCACGTCCCCCAGCAGCACCAGCAGCGCCAGCACGATCCACAGGCAGTCCAGCCACGGCCGCTCGGCCGCCTCGCCGCCCTCCGGCGGCCCCTCGGCGGCGGCGGCGGGGGGGCGCGGGGCCAGCGGCTCGGCGGCGGCGGTGGCGGCGGCCCGCCCGAAGAGGTTCCGCAGGCAGGCGCTCCGGCAGCCCCAGTAGCAAGACGACGTGTTGCAGCAGTGGCAGATGTGCAAGGAGCTGCTTGCGCCCGGCTCCTCCGCCACCTCGGCCGCCGCTGCCCCGACGCCGCCGCCCGTGGCCGCCGCCGCCTCGTCCAGGTTGTGCAGCTGGGCGAAGCCGCCGCCGCCACCGCCGCCGCCGCCGCCGCCGCCGCCATCCGACTTGGCCGCCATCTTGCTGCCGCCGCCGCCGCGTCCCCGGCCCGTTCGCCGGGCGCTCGCTCGCTCTGCCCCCCCCGTGCCCGCTCCCCCCGCCCGCCGCTTCCGGGGGCGGCGCTTCCGCGGCGCGCGGGACGGGCCGGGGCCGCCTGGCGGCGACAGCGACCGGCGGCGGGGCCGGCGCGGACGGGAGCGAGCGGCGCCTTCCGCACGCCCTGCAGCGGGTAGGGACATCGTCCGATGGAGCGGGATGCTCCGAGCCCCGTCCGACCCGGCCCGGCCCGGGAACTCACGGGGATGAGGCCTGGAGAAGGGGAGGCTGAGGAGGGACCGCACCGCGCTCTGCAACTTCCTCGGGAGGGGAAGAGGAGGGGCGGGCGCTGGGCTCTGCTCTGTGGTGACCCGGGACGGGATCCGAGGGAACGGCCTGGAGTTGTGTTAGGTTGGATATTGGGAAAAGGTTCTAATCCCAGAGGGTGTTTGGGCACGGAACAGCTCCGCAGGGAATGGGCACGGCACCAAAGCTGACAGAGCTCCAGGAGCACTTGGACAGCGCCGTGAGGCACAGGGTGCGATTGTTGGGGATGGTCCTGAGCAGAGCCACGAGTTGGACTGGATTATCCTTGTGGGTTCCCTGCAACCCAGTTTATTCTGTGATTTTTCTGGACAGCCTGTGCCCTCACAGGTCTGAACACCATCATAGGAAAGAATTTCTTCCTAAAATCCCATCTAGCCTTGCCCTCTTTCAACTTAAAGCCATTCCCCCTTGTCCTGTCACTCCATGCCCTTGTCCAAAGTCCCTCTCCAGCTTTCTTGGAGCCCCCTTAGAGAATCACAGAATTAGGGTGGAAAAGACCTCTGCCATCACCAAGTCCAGCTGTTAACACAGCACTGCCATGATCATGCCTAAATTGTATCCCCAAGTTCTACATCAACATCATGTTTTGAAAACCTCCAGGGATGGGGGTTCCACAATCAGGTTGCCTTGGGCAGTCTGTTCCATTGCCTGACCGCTCTTGCCATGAAGAATTTTTTTCTGAATATCCCATCTAAACCTCCCCTGGTACAACTTGAGATCACTTCACAGAATCACAGAATCATTTAGGTTGAAAAACCATTCTGAAATCGTTGAGTCTGACCTATGACCAAACACCACCTTGTCAACCAGACCGGAGCACCGAGTTCCACATCCAGTTACTCCTCGAATACCTCCAGGGATGGTGACTCCATGACCTCACTGGGCAGCCTGTTCCAGTGTCTAATCACCCTTTCTGTGAAGAAATTCCTCCTAATGTCCAATCTGAACCTCCTCTCCAGCCACGTAAGACCTAGTGTCTAAGATCTCCCCAGGGTTCTCCTCTCCAGGCTGAAGAACCCCAGTTCTGTCAGCCTTCCCTCATAGGAGAGGTGTTCTGTCTCTTTAATCATCTTCAAATCACAAAATCTACACTGAATGCTAGAATATTCTGATTTGGAAGGGACACACAAGTCCCACCCCCAACCTTGCACAGGACACCCCAACAATCCCATCCTGTGCCTGGGAGTGTTGCCCAAACTCCTGGAGCTCTGGCAGCCTTGGGGCTGTGCCCATTCCCTGGGGATCCCAGCCACCCTCTGGGGGAAAGAGCTGTTCCTGGTATCCAACCTGAACCTCCTCTGACACAGCTCCAGCCATTCCCTGGGTCCTGTCCCTGTCACAGGGATTGGAGCTGCCCCTCAGGAGGAGCTACAGCCCTTGGTGAGGTCTGACCTCAATCTCCTCTGGCTGAACAAACCCAGGGACATCATTCACTCCTCATATGGCCCCTTCACCCCCTGCCTGGCTCTCTTCTGGACACTCAAAAAGTTCCATTGTGCTTCTTTTCCCAAGTGCTGACACCACAATTTCCCAGACCATCCTCAGCTGGAGCTCCTTGTGCTGACCCCATCCTGCTCCCAAATCAGCTCCCCAGTCCAGTGTCAACTGCCCTGTCCCTGTCACCTGCTCAGCCTCATATCCCAGGATCACCACTCTATTCAGTTCATCAGCCAGGCTGCTTTCCACCTTCGCACCTCCAGCAGTTCCCTGGCAGATCCAGGACCTCCTCTGGCTTTCTTTTTGCCTTTTCCCTTCCCATGGTTGTGCTGGGAAAGGAAGGCTCCCATCCCACCCCATCCTCTCCTATATTCAGAGGGTGGTGGAGGACTGGAACAGAGAAGCTGTGGCTGCCCCATCCCTGGAAATGTTCAAAGCCAGGTTGGACAGGGCTTGAAGCTGCCTGGGATAGTGGAAGGTGTCCCTGTCCATGGCAGAGGGTAGAACCGAGTGAGTTTTAAGGTCCCTTCAAACCCAAACCTTTCTGGAATTCATTCTCTGTTGATAACAGCTCTCTCCAAGCACACCTTGGCACCCTGACCCCCAACCACCTTGTTGCCTTCTCAAATCCCACACCTCGGTGTCTTCCTGTCCTCCTTCTAACACAGGGATTCTCCATCCCCTCCTCTGCTCTTTGTCATTCCCTTACCCCCTTTGGGGGACACTGCTTTTCCCACCCTGCACTGACAGAGTCAGGCAGACTCTCCAAGGACTCAGCTCTGTGCTGGAGAAACCTCTGGCAGGCTGAGGAAGCAGCTCCCAGCTGTGTTTTTGGGATCTGCCTGGAGCTGAGCTGCACCCCAGGCAGCTCTTTCACCGAAGGAGCCACCGGCAGTCTGGGAAAGCCAAATTCCAGGTCCTTTCCCCCAGTTCCTTGTTACGTATCTGTTCATTCATCCTATCCATCTTTTCTGAGCTGTCTTGTGCTGTCCTCTGTAGGTTACAATCTCTCCTCTTTTTCATTTGTGGCTTTTTCCCCCCATTCAATAAGAAGACTCTTTCCAGATGCTCCTTCTCCAGCAGCTGCTTCTGCCTCTTTCTGTGGGAGTTCAATTTCTGCCCTTTCTCCGTTTTTTTTTTTCTTTAAACCGTGTCAAAATATCAGGGCTGAGAGTGTCAGGGCTCCAGAACTGGCTGCAAAAGTTGTTGCTTTGCAGAGTCTAAATTTAAACACGGAGAAAAAAGGAGCAACTCGAAGAAGGTAGAAAAATGCAGGTAAAATGCTTTTGCTGGGAGGAAAAATTAATTTAATCTTGAAGGAAAAGTGGGAGGACTTTCATATATTAAGCAGGCTGTCTGAGCAGGGTGTATTTATTGTTTCTGGGTGATGTCAAAAGAGCTGAAAAGTTTTGTGAAGTCTGAAAAACTCTGCTGGTTGGATCCTCTTGTAGCAGAGAAACAGAAGAAAGGGGGCAGAAATCAAAGTTTTGGGCATGATCCACGTGGATGCACCTGATGCACACCTGGATGTGGGCAAATTGAAGCCACTGGGAGTGAAACTCTGGCAAAAAGTTCTCCAAAGGGAGAAAACTGGTATTATTTATAATAATATGCAGTGGGATCAGAGGAAACAGAATCTCATAGATCCCTATCATAACGA
Organism: Eopsaltria australis; assembly: GCA_034509425.1. Classification (NCBI taxonomy): domain Eukaryota; kingdom Metazoa; phylum Chordata; class Aves; order Passeriformes; family Petroicidae; genus Eopsaltria; species Eopsaltria australis. Next base: position 1,038,383 of record JAVTVJ010000612.1, read on the forward strand.
ATTCAAATGTTGCAGATATTCCCTTATTTTCTGCTAACTTCAGCTGTTGCAAGAATATGGGAATAAATAAGAGCAAAACCATCCCTCGACCAAAATTACTTCATGTGCATAAGACATGTATAAATATATATATATAACATCAAATTCCTCCCGTGCTGGTTGCTTTCAAACCTAAATATGGATGTTAATTCTCACAGCAGTAAGAAATAAGGACTCTGGGACCCATATTTTTGGGTGAGAAGCACCCAGATTAAGCTTCGACTTCTGATTTGCAGTACAAGGAGATATAAATGGAAGCATCCCTCATTCCTTCAAACTTTTCTGTGTAGCAGATTTGCTACATATGATTAGAAAGAGATAAAAAAAAAAAAAACCAAAAAACCTCCAAACAACAGAGAAGTAAACAAACTATTTGGTCTTATTACTTAAATAGAAGTGTAGGTGAACCAATAAGGGGGCAGACGAGTCATCTGTTTTGATACAAAACCAACCCAAACTTGTTTGATGAGACATTCGGGTGGGAGAAGGCATCAGTTGGGGATTTCAGCGTTGGCACACGGAGTGAGAGAAGCAGCTGCTTGGGCAAGGGATGACACGGTGACAATGCCCTGCTGGCACTGCCCCCGAACTCCTTGGTGCAGTTGTGGCCACCTGTGCCCAAGAAGGGTGAATTCCAGCTGCAAGGAAGAGCCAGGTGTTGGTCAGAGCTCAGGACAATCTGTCTTTTCTCCTGTGGACTGGAAGAATTTGGCTTGTTTAGTTTAGCTAAAAAATGAGGCTGGAGAAGGAATATGTTTTCCTGCCTATAAATACATCCTGGAAAGTAAATGCGAGAGGAGGGAAAGGCGTTGGGACACTGAAGGGCAACGGTGGAAAAGCAAATGAGTAGGAACTGGCCATGAATATTTTTAGCCTGGAAATCGGAAGATCTTTCCAGTAGGAGTATCGGAGACTGAAATAAAAAAGTAACTCATTTAACACATAACTTCCTGATTTTATCAAGGAAAAGGCATGCCAGTGTGGAGAGATAAACAGCTGGGATGGAAGCTCTTTAAAGGTCTCTTCCATCCCGGATCATCTCCCCTTGGGAAGATCCTGTCCATTTTGATGCACGGCATGCTACGTTCCTTCCTGCACCAGGGGATGAGTCATGGCTACATGACTCCGTGGGTGGCCAGAAGTGATATCTCCACCACTTACATCTTAATTCCTGATTATCCCATGATGTTCTCCAGCTCCTGCTCCCTCACTTGGCACACAGCAGAGAGGTACCCATGTCCCAATCTCCCCACAACCCCCTGATTTCCCTGTTTCCCACAGCCACTGCTGGGTGCTGAACATCACTGGGGCTGATGCTTTGCCCCTTCAGTCCACAAGAGCTCCTGTTCCCTTGTAGTCCTGGCCCTCACAGAGAGCCAGAAGTCATTACTCAGAGCTTGTTTCTATTATTAGCCAACACTCTGTATTTTTAGGGATTTTTTGGAAGTTGTGAGTGTCAATCACACCCATGTTGAGATCTCTCAACTCATATTTTTGAGAGGAGAAAGCTTTTCTCGGCACTCAGCAGCATCCCACGCTTCCATCACGCTGGAGGCGCTTGTGTCCGGAGGTCTGGGTAAACTCTGGGTGACCCTGAGATCTGCAAGTATTTATAAAACATGTTTAGCTAGGGTTTTTCCCTCGCAGCACTTGGAGCTGATCTGTCTGTGCTTTGCATTTCATGTTCCTTCTGTTCTCCAGGAGCTCCAGGGAGGCACCAGGAAGGGGAGGCGTGTTCGGTGCTCCAGCAGCACTCTGGCATGGGATCACAACCACCTTGTGCTGCTTGGGTAAAGGCTTTTTCAATCCTGATCAATACTCTAATTGAGCTGTGTGGTCTTCCATCTTCCAGGCATTTATTCAGATCAGGGGAACAAACACTAAATATAGAGAGGTATGTAAGCCAGAATCAGAGTTGTGTAAATCTGGAACTACCTCATTTGAATAACTGGGGGATGGATCCAGCTGAGTGTTTGCTGTACGTGGAGTACAGATAATTACAATTAATAGGGATTTACTTTAAGCAAAGTAGGTCAGAAAAAAATGACATCTTATTGTGTCGTTAGTTTGCATCAATTACTTCCATGTTGTTCGCTCAGTTCCCAAGTCAAACGAGTGTGGGCTGACAAGCTCGCAAGCTCAACTTGGTATTGTCTCTAAAAATCAAACTGCATTATTTCTGCCTCATGCATCATCACTAACAATAAAGCATCCACTGCTGGAATATAGCAGGTGGCTTTGTTACTCAGGCATGAGGCAGAAGAAGCTCCAGCTTCCGTTGCCACGACGTTCGTGACTCCGCAGGATGAAAAGTTGGATGTGTTGGCAAACTTAGGAGTTACTGTGTGAACTTGACTTAAAAGTCCTGCTTAGGCCAGTCCTTCTGTCGATTAACTTTATAATTTCTAGTCATCTTTTTGAATGCTATGTGTATATACCAGGGGAGGATCAACAGGATGCTGTCTTTGCTGTCACTTTTCTCCCTCTGCAGCACTGTCACAGAATCGTGGAATCACAGAATGGTTTGGGTTGGAAATGATTTCTTAAAGCTCATCCTGTTCCAACCCCCTGCCATGGGCAGGGACACCTTCCACTATCCCAGGCTGCTCCATACCCTGTCCAGCCTGGCCTTGGACACTTCCAGGGATCCAGGGGCAGCCACAGCTTCTCTGGGCACCCTGTGCCGGGGCCTCCCCACCCTCATTGTAAAAAACTAATTGCTTGTATCTAATCTAAACTGACCCTCCTTCAGTTTAAAACCATCCCTCCTTGTCCCTTTTGTGCCCATCTTTCTTACAGGCCACCTTCAAGGACTAAAAGGCTGCAATAAGTTCTCCCTGGAGCCTTCTCTTGTCCAGGTGAGCACCCCCAGCTCTTCCAGCCTGGCTCCAGAGCAGAGGGGCTCCAGCCCTTGGAGCATCTCCGTGGCTTCCTCTGGACTCTCTCCAGCAGCTCCACGTCCTTCTGCTGTTTGATCCAGGTCTGGAGCAGCTCTGTAGGTGGGGTCTCACCTGAGTGGGGCAGAGGGGCAGAATCCCCCCCTCCCCTGCTGCTCACACTAGGGGATCAGCCCAGGGCATGGGGAGTTTCTGGGCTGTGGGAGCACATGGCTGGGACATGTCCAGCCTCTCATCCACCACTTTGTGACACTGGACTCTCTAGGAAAGATGCAGAAGGTCCCAAATGTCCTGTATTGAAAAGCCATCATAAGAAGTTCCCAGCCATCCTAAGAACTGCCTCTAAGAGAGCGTGAGGAATGTTTGGTGAACCTTTCCAGTTCCATCCCTTCTCTTTTATATGAAGGCTTAATTTTTGAGTTTTCATTTTAGCAATGCAGTTGACTGGTAAGTGTTATCAGTGACTGACAATAGTGTTAGTCCTTACTGATTATAAAATCATGGAATCACAAAATGTTTTGGGTTGGAAGGGTCCTTAAACACCACCTTGAATCACTCCCTGCCGTGGCTTGGGAATCTCCCACTAGACCAGGTTGTTCAGAGCCTCATCCAGCCTGGACTTTAAACAACTGAACATGGTTTGTTCTCACAGCTGGACCGGGTGCTTCACTTCCAGTTCCTTACACGTCCCTGAAACATGTTCAGGTCCTCAGGTGTTACATGATAAAAACTGGATAGCAATTCCCCACTAAATATGAAATTAAATGAATCCCAAACATGTGTCTGTTGGGCAGAGATGTTACATTTAAATCACATTACAGCTCCTGACAAATTTAGGAATTAGTATGGTTTTGAGACGTGTGCATTAGTGAACTTCATCGCTCCTGTTATCTGGATCTTACCTGTGGTGACAGGGTTTATTCAGCTCTCCTCAGGCTCCCTTTAATCTCCTGAGAGCTGCAGCTGTTTTCATTTATTGCTGTGCATCAAAAGGAACCTGTCTGCTCTCTCTGCTTCCCCCAAAATGCCTTTGTGGGACACCTTTACAATGGCATCAGCTGAACTGGTGACATTGAATGCCTGGTCCTGGGGCCCCCAGGGGAGTGGGGCTGGGCAGGAGAGGGTGACTGCAAGACTTCCATCCTGCCTGCCTTTTCTGGAAGTGCTTGCAACTTTCCTATTAAACCAAACATGGGATAATCCCCTCAGCCCTGCTCCTCGAGGAACTGGTTACCCACTAGGAAGGAGCAACGTGACTTCATCAGCCAAGGAAGGTGGTGAGCAGTGCAGGGAGCTGTGTTTCTCCCCTTGGAAAAGCATTAACAGCTCAGGCCTCCAGTTTGATGGACTTGCTCGTGCTCTTCCAAGCTGGGATTTAGGAAAAGCGACTACGCAGCATTTCCTACTTCCCCCCATGGGATTCCAGGGATTTAATTGGCTCTGAAGGGCAGGGATGTATCTCATAGAGTAGCTGGCTGCTGTTGTCACTGTGCCACGCTGCTCTTCAGAGCTCAGTGAAAAATAAACTTATCAGGCAATGCTTCCCCTTCCAAGCAGGGTGAAGGTTGGCCCCTGTGCCAATGGGAATGTGGGTAGCATCCAGATTTTCTGTTCTGCTGGGTCACTGGAAAAGCCAGTGTAGAGCTATGGACCGTGGGAGGAAGTGAAGCTGGATTTCACACCTTCAGTAAGGTAAGCTGCATTCTCTGTAAAATGATTCTCTTCTGCACAGTCCCTGAGGCTTATTTTTTAAAAAATGATAATCATTGAATCACAGAATCATTTCGGTGGCAAGGGACCTGTAAGTTCATCCCATTCCATGTCCTGCCATGGGCAGGGACACCTCCCACTATCCCAGGTTGCTCCAAGCCCTGTCCAACCTGGCCTTGGACACTTCCAGGGATCCAGGGGCAGCCACAGCTTCTCTGGGCACCCTGTGCCAGGGCCTCCCCACCCTCACAGGGAACAATTCCTTCCCAATATCCCATCTAAACCTTCCCTCTGGCAGTGGGAAGCCATTTCCCCTTGTCCTGTCCCTCCATCCCTTGTCCCCAGTCCCTCTCCAGCTCTCCTGGAGCCCCTTTAGACTCTGGAAGGGGCTCTGAGGTCTCCCTGGATCCTTCTCTTCTCCAGGTGAACACTACCAGCTCTCCCAGCCTGGCTCCAGGGTAGAGGGAGCCTTCAGTGCATCTCCATGGCATCTTCTGGACTTGTTCCAACAGGTCCATGTCTTTCTTATGTTGGAGGCTCCAGAACTGGAAGCAGCACCTCAAGTGGGGTCTCATGATGCTGGGGAAATCTCCCCCAAACCTATGAATGTAACAGAATATTCTCTTGTATTTAACACTGTCACTACAGAATTGTTAATTAAATGCATGATCTTTTGTGTGAAACCAAATAAAGACAGGATGGTACACAAATCCAAACATACCTGGGCTTCCCTTTTGAAAAAAGTCAAGGAGAAGGTGACTGGTGGCTGCAGCTTCTTCCATCTCTCTCTGGCTGAAGAATCAGCCCAAGCATTGCCTCTTTCCAATGTGGGCTGCCACACCTTGGTGTCTTTATTCTCTCCTTGGTCCTTCCTCTAGACAAGGAACTGCAGAGAAATCACCTTCCTCTGACTCCGTGCTGATCTTCTGAGATCCTCTATGGCCCATTTTCCTAAAGCTCTGTCCACACCAGGTCTCCTTGCTTTTCTCTCCTTTTTCATCCTGAGGACAGAATTTCTATTTTATTCCCGTTGTTTATGGTGTGAACCTTGGACTTGTCCTGTGCAGGGCCAGGAGTTGGATTTTGATGAACCACGTGAGTCCCTTCCATCTCTGGATGTTCTTTAATTCTGTGTTGGTGACACCTTTGCAGCCCCCCTCTTCTCCCCATGAACCACGTGGGATTCTGATTTTTATGTCCTTTTGCACTCAGCAAATCTTTTCCCCCTGCCTGGACTCCACTTCAGCCACCATGTGTACCATTTTGGTCCTGAGTGGGAATGTAGAGTCTCAGAATGGTTTGGGTTGGAAAGGACTTTAAAAATCATCTGATTCCAGTCCCCTGACAGGGATCTTCCTATCTCATGACTTTGTCCTCTACTAACTCAGCTTCTCTTGGCAGGAACGGGCTCCAGTTTCAAGCAACGACATCGAATTTTCACCTGTTTTGGGGAAATCCATTCACCTGACTTTGCCAGTTAAGTGTAAGGAGATGGAGCATAAACACTATTCCATAGATCCTTTTCTATAGGACAACAGGTATTTTTTGTTTCTTTTTATTCTCCCACCATATTAAAAGCATCACCAATTCCCCTTGTCTGTTTTTAAGTGCTTTTAATTAATTTGGCTTTGCACAGGTCATTTAATAACTCAGGGGACGGACGAGATTTGCCCAGCTTGAAATGGACTCTGGAAGTCTCTCATCTCTATGGCAAAAAATTATCACGTGGCTCTTTCAGGCATCATCACAGAATTAAGTCTGGCTATTCTGAAGTCCTGGTTCAGGCACACTCTGTGCTTTCTGATACGTGCAGTCACCAGCATTTCCAGCTTTGCCAAGTGCTCTTATCATTTCTTCCATCTGCCAGCGCACACAATATTTCTGAATCTGTTAATTAAGGAACTGAAGTTTTGCCCTAAGACACCAGAGTAACTGGTTGAGTTTCTTTGCAGGGAAAACTGATGCCTGCCTTGTCCATAATTAACTAAATTGTTGAGAAAAAAAAAATATTCTGCTTTCATGTTGATTCACTTTTGTAATTTCATTGCCGGGGCTAAGTGTGGCGCCCATTTAAATTATCTCCTGCTCTCATTTTACTCGAGACATGTTATTTACTAACAAAGATTCAATATGGAAAAACTGGAAGGTGACAACTACCTCCTTCATCAATGCAAATGACAATAATCTCCTCTCCTCCACCGTGTAAATATAAACACTGAATCATTCCAGACAGAAATACCCTCCTGCATTTCGAAATATGAATGTGCAAAGGAGACACCTGCTCTCATTTATGGAGTCATAAAACTCAAGTTTATCCAGTGATTCCATGGCAAATCATTCAGGAGATCAGCAGCAGTATGGACACAGACTAAAAGTGTCCTCAGTGTTTATTCCAAGAATATGGACATTCTTCACCCTTCGGTTATCCTTGCACTTGGAAAGAGAAGATTAGTTTTCTTTCTTGTCAAATTATTGGAATTATTTATATTAAAAAACAGCCCGTACAATTCCACTATAATTTGTTTTTTGTAATAGCTCTTTGAGATAAATAATAACCTCTATATAGCTTCTAAAGCAACATCAAACCTTCCACAAGTGATCACCTCTTGGAGTAAGTGCTGTTGGGTGTGCAGAGGTTTCTGCTGAGGATGGTCTCAGGGTGATGCTCCTTTTTGTCAGAAACTCAACTGATGGAAGAGCATGTGGAAGCCTTTGCCATCAGACTTTTAAATGTGCAGTTCTGTACTTGACAGCACTTGAGTTAAACCATAAAATCCCAGAATGGTTTGGGTTGGAGTGGAACATAAAATTCATCCAGTTCTACCCCCTGCCATGGGCAGGGACACCTTCCACTATCCCAGGTTGCTCCAGGCCCCATCCAGCCTGGCCTTGGACGCTTCCAAGGATCCAGGGGCAGCCACAGCTGTGGCCACCTGTGCTCACCGCCCTCACAGGGAACAATTCCTTCCCAATATCCCATCTATCCCTGCCCTCTGGCAGTTTGAAGCCATTCCCTCTTGACCAAGTTTTGAAGGAGACTATGAAAGTCTGTGACTTCCAGGGGATCCATTGACTGCAGCGACCTCTTTGCTTCCTGGATCTCCATGAATCCTCTCACTGGCACAGGGCAAACTTCACCCAAATGTGTATTTAACAGGAGCACTGCAAACCTACAGCCCCTGCCCCCTGTGACAGACCCTGCACAAGAGGAGCATCCCCAGGTCTCAAACTTCGCTATGCCCCACTTGGGGTTGTTGGAAGAGCCTGCAGGAGTGGGCACCTTTGTTTGGTCTGGATTTGAAAGGTATTTTGGTAGATGTGAGGCTCCAGCTGTGGTGTAAAACATCTCTGAGGAGCTGAGAATGCAAAAACTTTGTCAAAATTCTCGAACAAGAGAAGAAAACCCTGTCAAAAAATCTCCCTGGAATGGATTTGGCTGCATTGTGCCATAACCCAGCAAAACAGAACACAGGGGCAGCTTCTGCTGAGTTAGTTTTTGCATAAGAATATTAAAACCTGAATGCACAAAATAATATCATCCTTCTTCTCAGAGATTGTATCATAGAATCACAAAATGGTTTGGTTGGAACAAACTTTGAAGATCATCTCATTCCAACCCCTTGCCATGGGCAGGGACACCTTCCAAGTTGCTCCAAGCCACTCTTCCCAAAACAAAGTTAATTAATAAACCTGCACATGGCTCCGTGGATCTTGCAGAGAAGACAAAAAGTAACACCTCCAAAGGCAGCCCTTCTCTCACCCTGCTGAAAATCCAAATTCTCCAGTCTCTGCTGGCTTCTCTTTTCATTCCTCTTCGTGCTTTGAGCAGTTCTTTTCTCCACAAGGATGGGTGTTTAGATGCTCGCCTTCTAATCAGCCACAATTACAGCCTTTTCCAGGATCTTCTGCTGCCAAATTGGAGGGGGGAAGAAGAGAAAAGGTTTTAAAAAATAAGAGAGAGAGGCTAATGCTTGCAAAGACATATGTGTTTAGTGTTGTTGGCAGATTTGTAAACTTATTAGTGCCTCCACACACCATGTAATTAAGATCTACTGGTAATTAGTCAATAGTTAAAAATAGGGGCTGGTATTGTGCTGCCGAAAACGCCTACAAAATAATGTGTTCTCTGCTCTGAAGATGCGGTTAGTGTCTCTAAAAAATGTTAATTTAAAAAACACGTATTCATTTCAGAAGCAGATTTTTAGCAGAGATTTCAGCGAGAGTGTGTGTGTGCATGTGTGCATCCAACCTATTTATCTTTTCAACATTTATATGTGTTTGTGTGATGTCCAAAGAGCCTGACTGCATGTTTTGTCTTGGATAAAAATGTTAAGCTACAAAACTGCAGACTCGGCACAGCCGTGGAGAGGGAACGGGAGCCGTTCTCATTTGTCGATTTCCATTGGAATAAACCTGCTCATCAAAGGAAATTGTTCAGAAATCCACGGGAATGGCAGATGTGCAGCACCCTGGGGCAGATGTCTGGTGTTTGGAGAGCAGTTTGTGTATTTTCTAAAT
>JAVTVJ010000613.1:0-39766 GCA_034509425.1 Eopsaltria australis
CCTGTAATCTGTGATTACTTGAAGCTGGGAAAAGGTGCTTGGAGTATCTGTGCCCTTGGGTTTTATGGCTTAACTGGAGGAGGAGAACAGCACTGCTAAAAATACTGAAGTGTTCAAGCTAGCGTTGTGTCTCTGAGGGGGAGCAATGAATTCTCAGAGTCAAGCCCAGGCTGTGTATTATTACAAGCCATAAACCTACAGGAGGCTGGAACTAGCTTGAGCTGAGTTATGAGGCACCCTTCCCAAACCCTGCAGCACATCAGGGGGAAGACTGGAAAAACTGCACAGCAGCTTTGCTTAAATTTAAGCAGTTTAATAAAAATAAAAAGTTCGTAGAATGGCTTGTGCTGATGTTGGATTCACAGCCTTGGGAAGGTTTCTGTAGGGATGAAGACTGGGTGGAGCAAGAATGTGTGGGGCAGCTGAGTGGGGTGTTCTGCCATCAGAGCTGGCAGAAATGTTCTCCTGTCAGTTTTAGGCTTCAGCTTTGGTTTCAGAGCTGGAGCTGGAGCACACAGACATCCAGGGATGGGTGAGGGCACAGCAGCTGGGTGAAGGCAGCCTGGCCCCCACCCCAGGGCTCTGGCCCTTCAGATCCCTGCTGCTCCTCATGGCAAAGGGCTGTTTGTATTTTCTGTCTCTCATGGCAAACACAGCTCCAGGGCTGAGCAGAAACAAAGTCTTGAGGACACCAGGAGCCTGAACTGTCTACGTGCCAAGATTAATGTGCAGTGAGTTAAACCAGCTCATTTAGGAGTTCATAAAATGTAAAGCACTTAAGAAGAAGAGTAAGGAAAGCTGTAAGGAGAGCAGTGTGGTCCAGGAGTATCCCATGGATTCTCAGTGTACTTTCCAAAACCCAGTTATCTTGTGGAGACAGCTCCCTAGCAAGAAGCATTTGTTGACTGCATATATTGCTGTCTGCAGACATAAAAATTTCACTCAGCCCTGCGTTTGAAGGGAAGAAGAGCAGCTGAGAAAACATTTGCCCTTTTTCAAAGAGCTTTATTTACTTTGGGATCAGAGTGATTCAGCATGGAGGCACCAGCCAGGGCTGGAGGCAAAGCTGCACTTCCCTTGAAGAGAGGGTTAAGGATTATATCAAAAGTGGAATTTAATCCTGCCATCTTTCACTTGAAAGATTTAGCAGAGTGCCTCCAATTTACTCCAGAAACTTCTTGAAGTGATGTCCTCAGGCTGTGAGGGAGTGAAATACTGGGTGAATTGTCTGAAGGAAGCAAGACACGTGCATGGCCCTCCCTGCCCTGTTGCCATGTGTAAAGCTGAACATTCCCGTCCCATGACCAGGAACCAAGCAAAGAAGGAAGAGTGGAGCAACCAAGCGGGTGAACAAGGTAATTTAACATCCCAGACCCAGCCTCTTGGGATTACAGGACAGCACAGTTGGCCTCTGCATTTGCAGGGCATGTCACTCTCAGGCTGACTCTGTAGAGGGAGTTTGGTGCTCACAGTGCTGGCTTTGGGACAGGGCTCCTGGCAGTGCCAGCTCTGCAGGCAGGCAGGATCCTGAGCTGCTGCAGTGGCATTGCCAATACCAAAGTGGGACAACAGCCTCTAAGCACAAATCAGTTGCTTTCTGTCTCCCCCACCTTAGCAGACTTAAAGTTTAATTTATGGAACACAATTCGGGTCTTGAATGCTTGGGAAAAAATAGTGAATATCCAGCCCAGGCTCTCAGTGCCAGGCTGCATGGGTCTGATTTTGCACGTCCCTTGGGTGGCTTCAGACCAAGGGGTTGGACCAGGCCTGTGTTGAAGCTGCTCAGAGGAGAATGAGAAGGTGCTGGCACTCACTGGTGGCACTGTGAGATAGCAAAAGACAGCTCAGCCAAAGCCAGCCCAAAACCCCATGGCTGTGCTGTGGGATGGAAATTTGATGAAGCTGGGGCTGTGGTGAGTCAGTGGCAGGCACAGAGCTGTGGAGGGGAGTCAAGGTTCAGCAGAGCCCCAGCACACGAGTCTGAAAGTGCAGGGGGGCATCACTGCACGTGATTGCAGCAATTCTGCACAAAAGCTACAGCACAAAGCAGCCTCTCTGACTAATCCTGGGTGTAAAGGCCAGCTTGGATGTGGCTTGGAGCAACCTGGCCTAGTGGAAGGTGACCCTGCCCATGGCAGGGGAGGTTGGAGTGAGGTGGTCTTTGAAGTCCTTTCTAACCATTCCTTGATTCAGTGATTCTGTGCATTGCTGTAAATATGTGTTGGCTCTTCCATGCTGATTTATCATCCCTGCCCTCCACAGAAGACAATCTCCCCTGGGTGCTTTGAGGGAGCTGCTTTCTCCAGCACGGATTGCTGTGCAGGGGAGTTGTGGGACACGCTGCAGGGACATGGCTGTGTTAAACCTCTGGGTGATGCTGACAGTTCTTCTGTCTCACTGCTGCCCAGGACCCTGGGCTGGGCTTGCCTTGGCAAACAGGGCTCTCTGAGGTCAGATGGGCACTTTGGGAATCATCACCTATGCAGGTAAACCAGCCAAACCCATGGCAGGTGGGGTGAGACCAAACAGTCCCTTCCTCAATGGGAGGGACAGGTTTAGGTTTGATATTAGGAAAAATTTCTTCCCTGGTGTTCAAGCATTGAACCAGGCTGCCCAGGGCAGTGGTGGAATCACCATTCCTGGAGGGATCTGAAGGATGTGTAGGTAGAGCACTTGCAGAGGTGGGTGAGTGGTGGCCTTGGCGGTGCTGGGATATCAGTTGGACTCAATGATCTCAGAGGGCTCTTCTGATCTTAATCATTCCATGATTCTGTGATTGATCCTGTTTTGCATAGCTGACAGCTCCTGAAAGTGGCTTTTGCCAGATCATGAGAGGCAGAGAGAGCAGAGCAGAGGGTTAACCTGCTCCCTCAAAATGGGCAGGTTAAGGGGGCAGGACTGCCTGCCTTGCCTGCTGTGAGAGCCTGGTATGATGGAGAGCAAAATCCTCTCCTGGGGAGGCTGTGGGCAGCCTCCAGTGCTGATTCCCACAGTCTGGAGCTCCAGGAGCTGGGGGAAATCCCAGGGTCATGTCCCTGCAGACCTCTCAAGGGGCCCCTGGGTCTCAGACAGAGGTATCTGTGTGTACACAGCACAGACAAATGGGATTTACAGGCGCCAGCTTCCCGGCCCTTCTTTCCAGGAGCAGGAGTGTCAAAAGTGCACAGAAGACTGAGAAAAACAGCTCTGAAAGGGGAAAAACATTTGCAAGTGTGCCTGCTCTCCAGGCACTCCTGGGAGAGCATGAGCAGTAGGTTTGGAAATAAAACCTGACACCTTCATCTCCTCCTTTAGTAACAGTTCAACCTGCTGAAAATACATTATTTGAATCCAAAAGCAGTCTGGGAACTTAAACATTACCCTCATCCCTGTAGCTCTAGCCTCTCTCAGACAGCCCCAGCATGGTGCTGAGGAGACCCACCACACAGTGAGATGGTCCATTTTCTGCTGAACTGTTTGTAATAAAGAGCTCTGGCTCCCTGATGGTGTGTGTCCTATAAAGTACTAAAAATAAAGCAATTAAATAAAGGGGGCACTGTTGCAACTCTTGAAAAACAAAACAAACCAGAAAAAAAAAAGGCACATTAGAAGGAAGCAGAGTTTGGACTGCTTTTCCAGGCCTGGGATGGTGCTTCTGCAGCTACAAACATGGATTTGTGAATGCAGCTGAAGCCATGGAGTGGAGTTATCCATACAAACTCAAAGTCTGAATGAAATCTAGGGTTTGTGTCCTTTGGATGGCAGCCACACTGCTTTCCCAGCCAACAGCATGCTCCAGAAAGCAAAGTGGATGCAAGAACAAATTTGTGCCCAGTTTTGATTATTCCCACTTCAGCTTTCCTTCCTGCTTTTCTCTGCCACCGCTCAGCCAGCACAGCCTCGAGAGTGGCTGCTGGTCCTCCAGCTGTGTCCTCAACCTCTGCCCTCTGCACACCCCACTGGGATGCTGGGATACTGGGATGTTGGGATGCTGGGGTGCTGGGATGTTGGGATGCTGGGATGTTGGGATGATGAGATGCTGGAATATTTGGATGCTGGGATGTTGGGATGCTGGGATGTTGGGATGTTGGGATATTGGGATGTTGGGATGCTGGGATATTGGGATGCTGGGGTGCTGGGATGCTGGCAGTGGTGTTGCAGTGGTAGCAGCCACTGTCCCAGGTTGCTCCAAGCCCTGTCCAACCTGGCCTTGGACACTTCCAGGGATGGAGCAGCCACAGCTTCTCTGGGCAACTGTGCCAGGGCCTCAGCACTCTCCTAACATCAAATCTAAGCCTGCCCTCTAATGATCCTTTTTCATCCCGTAACCCAAGAAATTTCTTCTGTAGACTTTTATAGAGAAGATAAGCAAGGATGCTATGCAGTATTTCCTCATGAAGGACCCAATAATTAGACCCAAACCTTGGTGTCAGCTGGATCTTAAAGTTCTTTCACTTACAGTAACTCTTATTAAATCCTTACCCTCATTTAAGGTACTAATTCCAGCTAGAGGGAGATCCTCCTAGTTCAAGAGACAAAAAATTATTCCAGCCTATATTTGATTTCAATTCCTGCTCCACACTGAGTAATTTTTTGGTTTCGAAATTTCTTCTGCAGATACCAACCTGTCATTTCAGGAGAGCAGACTCTCCTTGGTTCTCTAATGAGTGGAATTGTGATTTATTGTGGCCAAATGCTCTGAGCAAAGGTACACAGCCAGTCCTGGAAAGGTAGGGCTTTGGAGATGATGCTGTTAGTGCCAGAAGGTGTGTTCAGCCCACAGCCAAAATAGAGGAAAGGGCATTTTAGAGAAATCCAGTAATTTTCCATCTCTCCAGGACACTGCTCCTCCCATGGCACTGCTTTCATGTGTCAGGAGGGCACTGGCTGCTCTGTGGGCACTGCTGGTGACACCTTCCTTGTGCCAGGTTGGAAGTGGATGAATCTACAGTTCAGGTGCAGTGCTTTGCTGGCGTCTGGCTGAATGCACAGAATCGGGTTACAAAAACCTCTGTAGTGCTGCAAAAATCCCACAGTGCTTGGCCTGGTCTTGTCCCAGAGGAAATGTTCTTTTATTCAAACACATGATCGTTCACAGTGCTCAGATAATGAATGTAGGACTAAAAGAAATATCTCCATGTCTGGATACTCCAGTGCTTTAGACAGCAGGAGAATATTATTTCAAGGCTGGGAGACATAAACACATAGAAGAAAGTCCCCTTTTGGGCACAGCTGGTGCTTGTAGCCAGGTGTGGTTATTGATGTCTGTGCCTGAAATACTCCACAGCATCAAGGCTGGCCTTTTTCTCCTTTTGCTTGCTGGAGGCAATAGATTTCTTCCTTTCCCCTCAAAACTAAAGGTTTTTGGGTCAAATACACTACTCCCTACCCAGCAAGCCCTTACAAGCCCTTGGTCACCCAGATCATGGCTGGGAAATGTTGCATGTAAGTAAAATTGGCATTATAGTGCTGCAGTGCTGCTGAATCTGCACAGGTCTTCAGTAAAGAGGGTGAGGCTTGGATGCACTGGTGGGGCTGGATGCACTGGTGGGGCTGGATGCACTGGTGGGGGTTGGATGCACTGGTGGGGGTTGGATACCTTCCTTTCCTCCTGGCCTGGGCTTACCCTACTACTGCATCCTTCTTATTATTGGCTAATTCAAGAATATTTTTGCTTATTGTCTCATTCCTCTTAACATTTCCATCATACCCCAGTGGCATAAAAGTGCAACAGACCCAAGAGCTTGGCCAAGGGTCTTGTCCAGGTGCTGCCACGTGGCAAACTGGGAGAAATTATCCGTTACTGAAATATTCTGAGCTTAAAAGTGGAAAGAATGTGTTTCTTATGTGAACTGAGGTATAATGACCTGTAAAAGCAATGTCTCCTGAAGGCTGAGAGCTCAGGTCTGGCACAGAATGCCTCAGTTTGTGGAGCAAGGTGAGTGGGAGTACAGCAAAGACAATCTGTGAGGAAGGAAGTCAGGTGCCTGAAGCTGCTGCAAGCTCCCCCCTCCCTGGGGGGCAAATACCCACATTCCTCCTCTTGTTTGTATTTGCCTGTACACAAAGGGTGTCTTCTCCTAACCATGGCCACACAGTTGCACCAGGAGAGGGAAGGAGATGTGCCAGAAGTGCGGGATCCTTGTTCTGGGGACCATCCCTCCCACCCATGAGCTCTGATATTGCTGTCCCAAGCCCAACATGGGGTTAGCATCCATGAGGATTTTTCCTGGGTAATTGAAGGAAGCAGTGCTGGGTGGTCAGGTGGCAGCCTCTCCATGACTTTGGGAGGAGATGGATTTCCACCTCTACCCAGCTGCCTGTTTCCCTGATGCTTATGGGTGCTTATATTTTGGAGCTGTATCTGCCCCACAAAAGAAAAGGTCTTTCAAAGCAGCCTCTGCTCAAAAGTTGCAGGGGGTGGGGTTTGACAGACCAGGTGAAGTTGGAGTTTTGTTCCCTGTGAAAACCAGGATGAAGATAAACCCCCTGCAGGCTGACCCCTCTGTCGCAAGGAGCAGCACACAGTGGGAATGCTGGACATCTCCTCCATGGCCTGATCCATGCAGCAGTCTCACGAGGTTCCAGTTCAGTGGCCACTGCTCTTCTGAAGGCTGGGACGGGCTGTGTTTGCTGAAGCAGCAGCCAAGGCTGTGCTCTGACACTGGGTTTTGGCACTGAGAAAGTCCAGGTGGCATCTTCAGTGGTGACAATGCAATTCCTGGTGATGACGCCACCGTTGGTGGAGGTGCTTGGTGGTGATGCCATCCTGGCAGCTTTGGAGCTGTAAAATACGTGTGGTGCCCACAGAGCTCTGCTTCTCAGCTCCTTCCCACGCCTCTGCTGCTTTTCCCAGACTATTTTCACCTGCAGTATTTTTCACCACACCGTGCCCCAGGCTTCAAACCATGATCACTGTGCTGATCCTGCCCATTGATGTCTCTTCCATGACAAAGCTGTGAGCTCATTTTGACAAGCTCAGCTCTGTGGGCTTTGCTTTCAGGCTGCCTGCAGGTGTGCTGCCTCGGACGTGTTTCAACAGTGCTGCAAGCAAGCAGCAATTTTAAAGAAAAAATTAAATAATCAGGCCAGATCTTGTCAAATCATCTCACCTGATGGATGGAATCCATTTACTTTATTGCTGAAAAAAAAAAAGGGAGAAGCCAACAAATCTCACTGGAGCCATACCTGCTTCATCCAGCAGCTGCTGCCAGCACATCTCTGGACTTGGGAGAAGCTGAGCATGGGCTGCCCCACGTGAGAGATGTGCACTTCTTGCAGGCTTCATTGAAGGGAAGGTTGAAAGGTGCACAGTATCCAGGCCAGGGACTGCATCCCAAGGTTTATCTGGGGAGTCTTTGCAAAGGAGAAACAAGAATGAAGAAAGAAAATCCAGGGATCTGCTCTCTGCAACTTTCTGTGAGCTGCCTACAGCTGGCTGGAGGTGACCAAGAGGCACCTAAGCAATGCTTTTTGGGGCTGTGTCAGCTCCAGAGCACAGAAGGAGCTAAGAGAAGTCATGGGAAGCAGCTCTTGGTCCCTCACTAGACACAAAAGACCTTTCCAATAGACCCATGCCTGCCTCCTTTCTCTGGATGGATGGATGGATGGATGAGGGATGGATGGAGGGATGGATGGATGGATGGATGGATGATGGATGGAGGGATGGATGGATGGATGGATGGATGGTGGATGGATGGATGATGGATGGATGGATGATGGATGGAGGGATGGATGGATGGAGGATGGATGGATGGGGGATGGATGGATGATGGGATGGATGGAGAGGATGGATGATGGATGGATGGATAGATGGATGGATAGATGGAGAGGATGGATGAATGGATGATGAATGGATGATGGATGGATGGGATGGATGGATAGTGAATGGGCATTAAATGGATGGATGGAGGATGGATGGATAGGATGGATGGATGATGGAATGGAAGAGATGGGATGGATGAGATGGATGGATAGTGATGGATGGATGGATGGATGGATGATGGATGGATGGAATGGATGGATGGATGGATAGAGGATATAGTTGGATGGATGATGGATGGATGGAATGATGGATGGAAGGAATGGATGATGGATGATGGATGGATGGAGAGGATGGATGATGTAGATGAATATGATGGATAAGATGGATAGATGATGGATGGAGGATGGATGGATGGATGATGAATGGATAGATGATGAGATGAAAGATGGATGGATGATGAATGGAATGGGATGATGGATGATGGATGGATGATGGATGGATGATGGATGGATGGATGATGGATGGATGATGGGTGGGATGGATGATGGATGATGGATGGATGATGGATGGATGATGGATGGATGATGGATGATGGATGGATGGATGATGGATGGATGGATGATGGATGGATGGATGAATGGATGGATGGATGGATGGATGATGGATGGATGGACGGATGGATGATGGATGGATCCATGAATGGATGGATCCATGGATGGATCCATGGAGGGATGGATAAAGGATGGATAAAGGATGGATGGATGGATCAAGGCAGAGCGGGGATGTCGCTCTCGGCTCGGTTTGGCGGCGTCCTGGTCGTTTTCTAGAAGATTCTGTGATTCTTCATTATCAGATCCGTCCATTTTTATGTCTTCTTCATTTTGGGTGGTTTTCCAGAACATTCCATGGATTCTCATGGGCAGGATCCATCCATCTTGTGTCCATCCTCCATCATCTCTTGATGTCTCCTCCATTTTGGGTGGTGTTCCAGAACATTCCGTGCTTTCTCATGGTCAGCATCCAACCAATCATGGATCATCTCCTGGTTTTTTCTCCACTTTGCGTGGTTTTTCCAGAAAATTCCATGTTCCTCCCAATCTGGGATCCACCTTCCATCATCTCTTGATGCCTTCTCCATGTTGGGTGGTTTTTCCAGAACATTCCATGGTTTCTCATGGACAGATCCATCCATCTTCCACCTTCTCTTGGTGGTTTTTTGCCATTTCGGGTGGTTTTTCCAGAACATTCCATGGATTCTCATGGTCAGGATCCATCTTCCATCATCTCTTGATGTCTTCACCACGTTGGGTGCTTTTCCAGAACATTCCATGGCTTTTCATGGACAGATCCGTCCATCTTGTGTCCATCATGGATCATCTCTTGGTGCCTTCTCCATGCTGGGTGGTGTTCCAGAACATTCCATGGATTTTTCATGGTCAGGATCCATCTTCCATCTTCTCTTGGTGGTTTTTTTGCCATTTTGGGCGTTTTTTCCGGAACATTCCATGGATTTTCTTGGATAGATCCATCCGTCTTCCCTCCGTCTTCCATCTTCTCTTGACGCCTTCTCCATGTTGGGCGCTTTTCCAGAACATTCCAGGTTTCTCCACGTGCCGGATCCGTCTTCCATCATCTCTTGATGTTCTCCAGGACCATCTCCATCCTCTTTTCCTGGGGAAATGACCTTCCTCCATCATCATCATCATCATCATCATCATCATCATCATCATCATCATCATCATCATCCCTTGGTGTCCTCTTGGACCTTCTCCATTCTTTCCCCCATGGAAATGACCTTCATCCTCCATCCTCATCATCCTCATCATCATCATCATCCCTTGATGTCCTCCAAGACCATCTCCATTGTTTTTCCCATGGAAATTACTTCCCATCATCATCATCATCATCATCATCATCTCTTGATGTTCTCCAGGACCCTCTCCATCTTCTTCCCTGTGGAAATGACCTTCCTCCATCATCATCGTCATCATCACCATCATCATCCTCACCTCTTGACGTCCTCCAGGCCCTCCTCGGCCTCCGAGCTGTCCCCACCCAGCGCGTCCCCTCCTTCCCGTGCCACCCCCAGAGGCCGCCCCCACCCTCCCCGCCACACCCTTGGTGACCCCCCCCCCACCCCACGCCGCTGACCACCCGTGTCCATCTGTCCATCTGTCCATCTGTCCATCCCGCAGCCGACATCGCGCGCAACATGGGCGCCAAGACGGTGATCGCCATCGACGTGGGCAGCCAGGACGAGACCGACCTGTGCAACTACGGCGACTCGCTGTCCGGCTGGTGGCTCCTCTGGAAGCGCCTCAACCCCTGGGCCGAGAAGGTCAAGGTGGGACCGAGGGGGGGGACAGCGGGAGGGGACAGCAGGGGACACCAGGGGACACCAGGGGAGGAGGGAGGGAGCGAGGGTGGGGACGGCTCGGAGGTGGAGGAGGGCATGGAGGACGTCAAGAGGTGAGGATGATGATGGTGATGATGAGGATGATGGTGGTGATGATGATGACGATGATGATGGTGATAGTGATGATGATGATGATGATGGTGATGATGATGATGATGATGACGATGATGATGATGATGATGACGATGATAGTGATGATGTTGACGATGACAATGATGATGATGATGACGATGATGATGATGAGGATGGTGATGATGACAATGGTCATGATGATGATGATAGTGATGATGTTGACGATGACGATGATGATGATGAGGATGATGGTGATGATGACAATGGTCATGACGATGATGATGATGATGATGAGGATGAGGATGACAATGATGACAATGATGATGACAATGATGACAATGATGATGACAATGATGATGACGATGGTGATGATGATGATGACAATGATGGTGACGATGGTGACGATGACAGTGCTGACGACGATGATGATGATGGTGATGATGATGATGATGGTGATGATGATGGTGATGAGGATGACGATGATGATGAGGATGATGACAGTGACGATGATGATGATGATGGTGATGATGATGATGATGATGGTGACCATGAGGGGCCGTGTCCTGAGCCCCTGGTCCGGGCAGGTGCCGGACATGGCGGAGATCCAGTCGCGCCTGGCCTACGTGTCGTGTACGATGATGACGGTGATGGTGATGATGATGACAATGGTCATGATGATGATGATGGTGATGATGATGATGATGAGGATGGTGAGGATGATGATGGTGACCATGAGGAGGTCCTGGCCGTGTCCTGAGCCCCTGGTCCGGGCAGGTGCCGGACATGGCGGAGATCCAGTCGCGCCTGGCCTACGTGTCGTGCGTGCGGCAGCTCGAGGTGGTCAAGTCCAGCTCGTACTGCGAGTACATCCGGCCACCCATCGACCGCTTCAAGACCATGGACTTCGGCAAGTTCGACGAGATCTACGTGAGTCGGGATCTCCTGGTCATCGTTGGGGTGTCCTGGTCATCCTTGGGGTGTCCTGGTCATCCTTGGGGTGTCCTGGTCATCCTTGGGGTGTTCTGGTCATCCTTGGGGTGTCCTGGTCATCCTTGGGGTGTTCTGGTCATCCCTGGTGTCTCCTGGTCATCCTTGGGGTGTTCTGGTCATCGTTGGGGTCTTCCGGTCATCCCTGGGGTCTCCTGGTCATCGTTGGGTATTCTTGACCATCACTTGAGTGTCCTTGACCATCACTTGGGTATCCTTGACCATCAGTTGGGTCCTTGACCATTGGTTGGGTCCTTGACCGTCAGTTGAGTGTCCTGGTCATCCGTAGAGTGTCCTTGACCAGTTGGGCATCCTTGACCATCAGTAGAGTGTCCTTGGCCATCCTTGGGTGTCCTGGTCATCACTTGGGTGTCCTGGTCATCTGTTGGGTGTCCTGGGCCATCTTGGGTGTGTCCAGGCTGTCCCCTGGGGTGCCCGGTGGCCACTGACCGGTGCCCGGTGGCCACTGACCACTCCCTGTCTGCTGACCGGTGACCGGTGACCACTGACCAATGACCACTCCCTGCCCACTGCCCGCTGTGTGATGGGTGGCCGCTGCCCACTGCCCACTCCCTGCCCGATGACCGCTGCCCACTGGCTGCCCGCTGACCGGTGGCCGCTGCCCGCAGGACGTTGGCTACCAGCACGGCAAGGTCGTGTTCGAGGGCTGGAGCCGCGGGGACGTCATCGAGAAAATGGTGCAGGATCGGCGCTCGGCCGACTTCAACGAGAGCAAACGCACGGACGTGAGCCTGGGACACCTGGGGACACCTGGGGACACACCTTGGACACCTGGGGACACACCTGGGGACACCTGGGACACCTGGGGACACGCCTGGGGACACCTGGGGACATTGAGGGGACACCTGGGGTCACATCTGGGGATACCTGAGGACACCTGGGACATCTGGGGACACCTGGGGACACCTGGGGACACACCTGGGACACACCTGGAGACACACCTGGGGCACCTGGGGACATCTGGGACACCTGGAGACACCTGGGGACACATCTGGACACCTGGGGACATCTGGGACACCTGGGGTCACATCTGGGGATACCTGAGGACACCTGGGACACCTGGGGACACCTGGGGACACACCTGGGACACCTGGGGACATCTGGGACACCTGGGGAGACACCTGGGGAGACACCTGGGGGGACACCTGGGGCCACTGTCACTGTCCTTTGAGGGCTCACCTGTCCATGTGTCCTCTCAGGTGCTCAGGTGTCCCCTCACTTGTCCCTCACCTGTCCCCGTGTCCCCTCACCTGTCCCTGTCCCCCCAGGTGCTCACCTGTCCCAGCGCGGGTTTCACGGACCTGGCCGAGATCGTGTCACGAATCGAACCCGCGCAGCCCTACCTGTCTGACGGCTACGGGGACGGTGACAGCGGGGGACACCTGGGGACACCTGGGGACACACCTGGGGACAGGGAGGGGATTTGGGTCTGGGGGCTCAGGTTTGGGGCTGGGATTTGGGGTTTTGGGGTCGGAATTTGCGTTTTTGGGGCTGGGATTTGGGTCTGGGGGTCACAGATTTGGGTTTTTGGGTCTCAGATTTGGGTCTGAGGTTTGGGATTTTTGGGGTTTTGGGGTTGGAATTCGGGTTTTTGGGGCTGGGATTTGGGGTTTTGGGGTCTGGGGCTCTCAGATTTGGGTTTTTGAGGCTGGGATTTGGGTCTGGGGTCTCACCTGGCCCCAAATCCCCCCAGAGGAATCCGATCACCTGACGGATTTCAAGGGGCTCAGATTTGGGTTTTTGGGGCTGGAATTTGGGTTTTTGGAGCTGGATTTGGAGTTTTTGGGGTCTGGGGGTTTGGGATTTGGGGTCTGGGGTCTCACCTGGCCCCGTTCCCCCCAGAGGAGTCCGATCACCTGAACGAGTACAAGATTTGGGGTTTGGGGCTGGGATTTGGGGCTGGAATTCGGGTTTTTTGGGCTGGGATTTGGGATTTTGGGGTCTGGGGGTTTGGGATTTGGGTCTGGGGTCTCACATTTGGGTTTTTGGGTCTGGAATTTGGGGTCTGGGGTCTCACCTGGCCCCGTTCAGCCCAGAGGAATCCGATCACCTGACTGAGTTCGAGATGGGGGATTTGGGGCTGGGATTTGGAGCTCAGATTTGGGGTTTGTGGGGTCTGGGGTCTCACATTTGGGTCTGGGGGCTCAGATTTGGGGTCTGGGGTCTCACCTGGCCCCGTTGCCCCCAGAGGAGTCCGATTACCTGACGGAGTTTGAGGACGAGGGCCCGGAGTCGCTGCGGGGCGAGGAGGACGCGGCCGAGTGGGGCAGCGCCGGCGGCCTGGAGCCCGTCAGTGACCCCAAAACCCGAGGGGGACCCCAAAAATGGGGGGTGGGGGGTCCCAGGGGGGTCCTGACCCCAAAAACGGGGGGGGGGGACCTTGGGGACCCCAAAAAATTGGGGTTGGAGGGTCGCAAGAGGGTCCTGACTTCAAAAATTTGGGATTTGGGGGTTCCTGCGCTTGGGGTTTTTGGGTTTTGGGGTCCCAGGGAGGTCGTGACCCCAAAAAATGGGGGGAGTGTGACAATGGGGACCCCAAAAATTGGGGGTGGGGGGTGATGGGGACCCTAAAAATTTGGGATTTGGGGGTTCCTGGGTTTGGGAATTTTGGGGTTTGGGTCCCAGGGGGGTCCTGACCCCAAAAAATGGGGGGGTGGGACCATGGGGACCCCAAAAAAGGGGGGATGGTGGAACTTGGGGACCCCAAGAACGGGGGTTGGGGGTCCCAGGGGGGTCCTGACCCCAAAAAAATTTGGGATTTGGGGGTTCCTGGGTTTGGGAATTTGGGGGTTGGGGGTCCCAGGGGGGTCCTGATCCCAAAAATTGGGGGGTGGGATAATGGGGACCCCAAAAAATGGGGGTGGGGGGGTCATGGGGACCCCAAAAAATTTGGGATTTGGGGGTCCCAGGGTTTGGGAATTTTGGGATTTGGGGTCCCAGGGGGTTCCTGTCCCCCCAAATGTCCCAAATGTCCCCCCAGGAGGAGGAGAAGCCCCCACGGCGCCGCCCGAGCGCGGCCGGGACCCCCCCGCCCCCCCCGAGGGACCCCGACGGCTTCTGAGGGACCCCGGCCCCGCCGCCCCTCCCCCACCCCGGGTTTGGGGTCACCGCCCCTCCCCCACACCGCCCAAAACCCTCCGCAAAACACCCGGGGGGTCACCCCAAAAATCTGGGGGTGCGCGCCCCTCAGCACAGCCAAAATCGGGGGTTCTTCCGTTCTCCCCCACCTTTGAATTTGGAGTACCCTGCCCTCCGCCCACTCTCGATTTTTGGGGGTGTCACCTCCTCCCCCACCCCCAAAAAACCCGGGGGGGGTCACCCCCAAAAATCTGGGGGTCGCCTCCCCTCCCCCACCCCCCGAATTTGAGGGTTTTCTCCCCTCCCCCACTCCCGGTTCTGGCACTTTTCCCACGGGGGTCGGGACCCCCCAAATGTCCCCAAAATGTCCCCAAATGTCCCCAATATCCCCCAATATCCCCACTTGGGTCGCCCTGGGGTGACAATGGGGGGGGTCCTGGGAACCCCAAATGTCCCCTCAATGTCCCCAGGAGGAGTCAGGACCCCCAAAGTCCCCCCCCCCAAAGTCCCCAAATGTCCCCAAACCCCTCCAATTGTCCCCAGAATCCCCCAATGTCTCCCCTTGGGTGGCCCTGGGGTGACAATGGGGGGGGTCCCAGGAACCCAAACGTCCCCCGGGGGGGTCAGGACTCCCAAAATCCCCAAATGTCCCCAAATGTCCCCGCGCAGTTGCACTGTGGCGCTCCCCGGGCCGGCCACCAGGGGGCGCTGTTGTAAATGGTCCTTAATTTTTTTTCGGTTTTGTTTTTTTTTTTTCCGGTTTTTTGTTGTTTTTATTTTTAACGGTTCTTATTTAAATCCAGGCCGGCTGGATGGGTTCTTATTGATGAGCGATTCTTGATTAATTAATTATTAATTATTGATTATTAATCGGTGTGCATTGACGGCGGTTTCTTGTTAAGGCGGGGTCGTTGGTTTCGGGTTGGGAGGGGCTGGAGGCGCTGGTGGTGCGGGGTGGGAATGGGCTGGGAAAACTGGGAAAATTTGGAAGTTTGGGAAAATTGGGAATGGGAATGTCTGGACTTCCGCCTTCGGGGATTCCGCACTTCCTATTGGCCGGCGCTTCTGTCACTCACAACTCTTATCCAATCACAGCCCGTCACTCGTATCGCTCAGCCAATCACAGCCCGTTCTTTGGAGTAGGCGGGGCCTCGTCGTGAGGGGAGCGGCGGCTCCGTTCCCGCTCCCGGCCCGGTCCGGGCCCTCCCCGAGCCCGCGGCGCTGCCGGAGCGGCACCGGGCGGGGTCCGCGCTCCCGGTACCGCCGTTAATGAACCTCGGGGAGTCCCCGGTGCCCTCCGGTGCTTCCCGGTACTCGCAGCTCCCGCGCTTCCGCCTTTGTGGCGCTCCCACTCCTCACTGGCCAGCGCGCCTGCCACTCACCGCTCTCACCCAATCACAGCCTTCCCCTCATCCCTGCCAGCCAATCGCGGCGCGGGGGGCGGGGTGTCGGTGCCGGTACCGGAGCGATGGCGGCGGCGGCGGCTCCGGGGCCGCTCACGGGGCTGGGCTGGGCGCACGGGGCCGAGGCCGCTCCGCCGGGCTGGACCGCGGTACCGGGCACGGGGGGGCCGGGCCGGGGCCGGGGCCGGGGGGACGCACCGGGGCTCGCTCCCGGTCCCGGGGCCGGTGCTGAGCAGCGCGGTGCCCGCAGATCACGGTGACGGCGGAGGGAGCGCCCGCCTGCCTCGGGAAAGGCTTCGGGCACCGGACGGGCTGGTACCTGTGCTACACCCGCGGAGGGGAGCAGGTGAGGGAGCGGGACCCGAACCGGCACCGGGGACACCGGGGAGGGACCGGGGATGGGTCAGGGGAGGGCCCGGTGCTGTCCCAGCCCCGATCGGGACCGGGATGGGGCGGGGACTGGGGGGTCCCGGTACCGGGGATGGACCGGGAGGGGGCACCGGGATGGGGATGGGGGAGTCAGGGCCCGGTTCGGTGCCGGTTCGGGGGTGATTCGGTGCCGGTTCCGGTTCCCAGTGCCAGTTCCGATGCCCGGTTCCGGTTCCCGGTTCCGGTTCCGATGCCCGGTTCGGTTCCCCCAGGCGGTTCCAGGCCCGGTGCCGGTGCCGGTTCCGGTGGTCACGGATGTGCTGGTGCTGAGCGAGAGGAGCCCGGAGCCGCCCGGGTTCAGCCGCGCCCCGCACTTCCCGCACGGCCGTGAGTCACCGCGGGCCCGCTCCGTTCGGTCCCGGTTCGGTCCCGGTCCGGTTCGGTTCGGTCCCGGTTCGGTTCGGTCCCGGTCCGGTTCGGTCCCGGTTTGGTCTCGGTTCGGTTCCGATTCCATTTCCCCACAGATCCCGGGGGTGGTTCCAGGGGTGGATCCCGGTTCTGGTCCCGGTTCCGGTTCCGATCCCGGTCCCGGTTCTGACCTGGCTCTGATCCCGGTTCTGTTCCTGCAGGTCCCGGTTCTAACCCGGTTCTGGTTTGATTCTGACCCGGTTCTGACCCAGTCCCAGTCCCGGTTCTAACCCCAGTTCTGACCTGGTTCCAGTTCGGTCCTGACCTGGTCCCAGTCCCGGTTCTAACCCGGTTCTGGTTTGATTCTCACCCGGTTCTGACCCAGTTTCGGTTCGGTTCTAACCCAGTTCTAACCCAGTCCCAGTCCCGGTTCTAACCCGGCTCTGACCCAGTCCCAGTCCCAGTTCTGACCCGGTTCTGGTCCCGGTTCTGGTTTGATTCTGACCCAGTTCTAACCCAGTTCCAATCCTGGTTCTAACCTGGCTCTGACCCAGTCCCAGTCCCAGTCCCAGTTCTGACCCAGTTCTGGTCCTGGTTCTGACCTGGTTCTGGTTTGATTCTGACCCAGTTCTAACCCAGTTCCAATCCCGGTTCTAACCCAGTTCTGACCCCGTCCCAGTCCTGGTTCTGGTCCCGGTTCTGGTTTGATTCTGGCCCGCTTCTGACCCAGTTTCGGTTCGGTTCTAACCCAGTTCTAACCCAGTCCCAGTCCCAGTTCTAACCCGGTTCTAACCCAGTCCCAGTCCAAGTTCTAACCCAGTTCAGTCCCAGTTCTGACCCGGTTCTAACCCAGTCCCAGTCCCAGTTCTAACCCAGTTCTAACCCAGTCCCAGTCCAAGTTCTAACCCAGTTCAGTCCAAGTTCTAACCCAGTTCTAACCCAGTTCAGTCCCGGTTCTAACCCAGTTCAGTCCCAGTTCTAACCCAGTTCAGTCCCGGTTCTAACCCAGTTCAGTCCCAGTTCTAACCCAGTTCAGTCCCGGTTCTAACCCGATTCTAACCCAGTCCCAGTCCCAGTTCTAACCCCTGTTCTAACCCAGTCCCAGTCCAAGTTCTAACCCAGTTCAGTCCAAGTTCTAACCCAGTTCTAACCCAGTTCAGTCCCGGTTCTAACCCAGTTCAGTCCCAGTTCTAACCCAGTTCAGTCCCGGTTCTAACCCGATTCTAACCCAGTCCCAGTCCCAGTTCTAACCCAGTCCCAGTCCAAGTTCTAACCCAGTTCAGTCCCAGTTCTGACCCGGTTCTAACCCAGTTCAGTCCCAGTTCTGACCCGGTTCTAACCCAGTTCAGTCCCAGTTCTAACCCAGTTCAGTCCCAGTTCTAACCCAGTTCAGTCCCAGTTCTAACCCAGTTCTAACCCAGTCCCAGTCCCAGTTCTAACCCAGTTCTAACCCAGTCCCAGTCCCAGTTCTAACCCAGTTCAGTCCCGGTTCTGACCCGGTTCTAACCCAGTTCAGTCCCGGTTCTGTCCCGTTTTTCCCGTGCAGGTCCCGGTTCCGTTTCCCGCAGGAAGCGGCTGCTTTTCCGCCGGGAATCGGCGCCGGTGGCCGCGGCCGTGCTGGAGCTGAGCCTGAGCCTGAGCCCGAGCCTAAACCCGAGCCTAAACCCGGGGAGCAGCGCCGGGGCCCAGCTCAGCCTCGCGGGGTACGGGAGGGACCGAAAACACGGGAATTCACCCCAAAAACCCGGGAATTCACCCCAAAAACCCGGGAATTCACCCCAAAAACCCGGGAATTCACCCCAAAAACCCAGGAATTATTGCCAAAAAATGTGGGAATGAATTTGGGAATTACCCCCAAAATATCCGGGAATTGTCGCCAAAAATCTGGGAATTAATTTGGGAATTATCCCATAAAATATCTGGGAATTATCCCCCAAATATCCAGGAATTCAACCCAAAAAAATCTGGGAATTCAACCCAAAATATCTGGGAATTAATTCGGGAATTACCCCCAAAATATCTGGGAATTATCCCTCAAAGAGCTGGGAATTATCGCCAAAAATCTAGGAATTAACTTGGGAATTATCCCCCAAAAATCCGGGAATTCCCCAGCTCAGCCTCATGGGATACGGGAGGGACCAAAAACCCAGGAATTCACCCCAAAATATCCAGGAATTATCCCCCAAAAATCTGGGAATTCAACCCTGAACATCTGGGAATTATCCCCCAAAATATCCGGGAATTATCACCAGAAAATCAGGGATTTATCCCAAAAAAATCTGGGAATTAATTCAGGATTTATCCCCAGAAAATCCGGGATTTATCCCCAGAAAATCTGGGATTTATCCCAAAAAAATCCAGGAATTTGGACACCCCAAAATCAGGGATTTACCCCCAAAAATCCAGGAATTAATTCGGGAATTATCCCCAGAAATCCAGGAATTTGGGAACCCCAAAATCCCCCAAACTCCGGGAATTTGGGATCCCCAAACTCGGGGATTTTGGGTCATTCCGGGCGTTTTTCCAGGGAAATCGGGGGATTTTCCATCTGGTTCCGGAAGGGCCCCGTGAGCCCCGAGCCCCCCAGGGACGGCCTCGAGAGGCTCTCGCTGAGACCCCCCAGGTGAGACCCAAAACCACCCAAAATCACCCCAAAATAACCCTAAAAACGCCCCAGGTGAGACCCCAAAAACACCCAAAAACATTCCCAAAAATCCCCCAGGTGAGACCCCAAAATCCCCTAAAAACACCCCAAAAATCCCCCAAAAACCCCCCAGGTGAGGTCCCAAAATCCCATGCAACACCCCAAAAAAGCCCCAAAAATTCCCCAGAATCACCTCAAAAAATGCCCCAAAAATCCCCAGGTGACACCCCAAAAATCCCCTAAAATCACCTCAAAAATTCCCCAAAATCACCCCAAAAAATCCCCTAAAAACACCCCAAAAACCCCACAAAAATTCCCTAAAAACACCCCAAAAAACCCCCTAAAAATCCCCAGGTGAGACCCCAAAAATACCCCAAAATCACCCCCAAAAATCCCCTAAAAAACCACCCAAAAACACCCCAAAAAACCCCTCCAAAATCCCCTAAAAGCACCCCAAAAAATCCCCCAAATTCATCCTAAAAACCCCCCAAAAATCCCCTAAAGATCCCCTAAAAACACCCCAAAAAAACCCCAAAAATCCCCCAGGTGAGACCCCAAAAATCCCCCCTGGATCTCCCCATTAATCAATTAATTAATGATTAATTAACGATTAATTAATTATCTCCCCCACCAGGCCGCCCCCGCCGATCTCTGGCCCCAAATCCGCTCCCGACGCCTCCGGAATCCGCTCAGGTGAGGAGCCCAAAATTCCCAAATTTTTGGGATATTTTTGGGATTTTTTTGGGGTATTTTGGGGGGATATTTTTGGGGTTTTTTGGGAATATTTTTGAGAATATTTGGGGAATTTTTTGGGATTTTTTTGGAATATTTGAGGAATTTTTTTTTTTTTGGGGGTATTTTTAGAAATTTTTGGGAATATTTGGGGGATTTTTTGGGATATTTTGAGGAATTTTTTGGGAATTTTTGAGGATATTTTTGGGAATATTTGAGGAATTTTTTGGGATTTTTTGGGATATTTTTAGGAATTTTTGGGGAATTTTTTTGGATTTTTTTGGAATATTTGAGGAATTTTTTTGGATTTTTTGGGATATTTTTTGTGATTTTTTGGGAATATTTGGGGGATTTTTTGGGATATTTTTAGGAACTTTTTGGGAATTTTTGAGGATATTTTTGGGGATATTTGAGGAATTTTTTGGGATTTTTTGGGTTATTTTTAGGAATTTTTTGGGAATTTTTGAGGATATTTTTGGGGATATTTTTGGGAATATTTGAGGAATTTTTTCGGGATACTTGGGGATTTTTTAAGGAACTTTTGGGATATTTTTTGGGATATTTTTCCCACCCCTAATTCCCATTTTTCCCTCCTTTTTCCCAGCCATGGACGGAATTCCCTTCGCCCTCCACCCCAAATTCGAGCCCGGGCTCAGCTCCGTGAGTCATTAATTAACCCCTAATAACCCTAATTAACCCCTAATAACCCTAATTAACCCCTAATAACCTTCATTAAGCATTAATTACCCCAATGAATCCTTAATAATCCCAATTTTTCCCTTTCCCAGCCCATCCCAGCCGAGCTCCCGCTGAAATCCCTGGCGGAAATCGAGAGGGAGGTGAGAAAATTCCCAAATTTTGGGGTCAATTCCCAGATTTTGGGTCTCATTCCCGATTTTTTGCTTTCATTCCCAATTTTTGGGTTTAATTCCCAATTTTCTGGGGTTTAATTCCCAATTTTTTGCGTTTAAATTCCCATTTTTTTTCCCTCTAATTCCCAATTTTTTTCCCTCTAATTCCCAATTCTTTCCCCTTTAATTCCCATTTTTTTCCCCTTTAATTCCCAATTCTTTTCCTTTAATTCCCATTTTTTTTCCCTCTAATTCCCAATTCTTTCCCCTCTAATTCCCATTTTTTCCCCTTTAATTCCCAATTCTTTTCCTTTAATTCCCATTTTTTTCCCCTTTAATTCCCAATTTTTTTCCCTCTAATTCCCAATTTTTGGGATTAAATTCCCAATTTTCTTCCCTTTAATTCCCCATTTTTTTCCCTCTAATTCCCCATTTTTTCCCCTCTAATTCCCAATTTTTTCCCCTCTAATTCCCAGTTTTTCCCCTCTCATTCCCATTTTTCCCCAGTACAGCTACGAGTTCCTGCTGGAGCGAACGGCGGCGGCGGCGCCGGGCCTGGAGTGAATTCCCAACAATTCCCACGAAATTCCCAAAAATTCCCAACTTTTTGGGTCTCCAAATCCCAAAATTCCTCCCCAAATCCACAAAATTCCCAACAATTCCCAAAAATTCCCAACAAATCCACAAAAATTCCCGAAAATTCCCAAGAATTCCCACGAAATTCCACAAAATTTCCAAGAATTCCCAAAAATTCCCAAGAATTCCCAAGAATTCCCAACTTTTTGGGCCTTCAAATCCCAAAATTCCTCCCCAAATCCACAAAATTCCCAACAATTCCCAAAAATTCCCAACAAATCCACAAAATTCCCAAAATTCCCGAAAATTCCCAAGAGTTCCCACGAAATTCCACAAAATTCCCAAGAATTCCCAAGAATTCCCAACTTTTTGGGTCTCCAAATCCCAAAATTCCTCCCCAAATCCACAAAACTCCCAAAAATCCCAAATATTTTTATCCCAACCAAAGAATTCCAAGAAAAAAACCTGGATTGGAATTTTTTTTGCCACCAAAAAATCCCCAAAAAATTCCTGGAAAAAGGAAAATTCCGGGAAAATTCTGGGAAATTCCAAAAAATTCCAAAAATTCCAAGAAATGTTGGGAAATTCCAAGCAATCCTGGAGCAAAATCCTCACTTTCAAAGCTGTCAGAATTCCATGATTTTTTGGGAATGAAATCCATGGAATTTCAGGATCCACCCCCTCCTCCCCCACCCCCAAATCCCAGATTTTTTTTATCCCAAATAAAGAATTCCAAACTTTTTTTTCCATTAAAAAAAAAAAAAAGCTTCGATTGTGATTTTTTTTTTTCCCACCGAAAAAAAAAAAAAAAGAAAAGAAAAAAAAAATTCCCAGAAAATTTCTGGGAAATTCCAAGAAACTTTAAGGAATTCTGGGAAATTCCAAGAAAATTCTGGAGCAAAAATCCCCACCTGGGAAGGTCCTGGGAAAGGTTAAAAATTCCTGGAGATCCTGGGCGGTCCAAAGGGTGGGAATTCCGTGATTTGGGGTTTTTTTTTTTTTTGGGATTTGTGGGATTGTGGGAATTGCGGGAATCGCGGGAATTTCGGGAAGGGCCCTCAGGAAGGCACTCGGAGGCGGGAGGAGCCCAGCAGGAGCTGCAGGAGCCGATCCACGGAAAAAGCCAGCAGGAAATCGGCCGCCAGCACCGCCAGGATCAGCAGCCGGAACTGGAAAAGTGGGAATTTTCCGCTGGAATTCACCCCAAATCCATCCTGATCCCATCCCAAAATTGTACCCAAATTCCAGCCCGAATTCCTGGGAATTCACCCCAGTCCCATCCCAAAATGGTCCCCAAATTCCTGGGAATTCACCCCAAATCCCATCCTGAAATGGGAATTCACCCTAATTCCTGGGAATTCACCCTAAATCCTATCCCAAAATCATCCCCAAATTCCTGGGAATTCACCCCAATCCCATCCCAAAATCCTGGGGAATTCGCCCCAAATTCCTGGGATTTCATCCCAGTCCCATCCCAAAATGGTCCCCAAATTCCTGGGAATTCCCATCCCGAATTCCCAGGATTTTACCCCAATCCCATCCCAAAATGGTCCCCAAATTCCTGGGAATTCACCCCAAATCCCATCCCAAAATCATCCCCAAATTCCCGGGAATTCACCCCAAATCTCACCCCAATCCCATCCCAAAATCCTGGGAATTCGCCTCAAATTCCTCGGATTTCACCCCAATCCCATCCCCAAATGGTCCCCAAATTCCTGGGAATTCCCATCCCGAATTCCCAGGATTTCACCCCAATCCCATCCCCAGCACCGCCAGGATCAGCAGCCGGAACTGGGAATAAAGTGGGAATTTTCCGTTGGAATGAGGGCCAAAATTCCCGGGAATTCATCCTAAATCCCATCCCGAAATGGTCCCCAAATTCCTGGGAATTCACCCCAAATCCCAGCCCAATCCCATCCTGAAACTCCTGGGAATTCACCCCAATCCCTTCCCAAAGTGGTCCCCAAATCTTTGGGAATTCCCATCCCAAATTCCCAGGAATTCACCCCAAATCTCGCCCCAATCCCTTCCCAAAATTGTATCCAAATTCCAGCTGAAATTCCCAGGAATTCACGCCAATCCCATCCCAAAATCGATCCCAAATCCCTGGGAATTCACCCCAAATCCCAGCCCAATCCCATCCTGAAATTCCTGGGAATTCACCCCAATTCCACCCGAAATGGTCCCCAAATCCTTGGGAATTCCCATCCCAAATTCCCAGGATTTCACCCCAATCCCATCCCCAGCACCCCCAGGATCAGCAGCCGGAACTGGGAAAAAAGTGGGAATTTTCCATTGGAATAGGGCCTAAAATTCCTGGGAATTCACCCCAAATCTCACCCCAATCCCATCCCAAAATTGTACCCAAATTCCAGCCGAAATTCCCAGGAATTCACGCCAATCCCATCCCAAAATCGATCCCAAATCCCTGGGAATTCACCCCAAATCCCACCCCAATCCCATCCTGAAATTGTCCCCAAATTCCCAGGATTTCACCCCAAATCCCAATCCCAAAATTGTCCCCAGATTCCTGGGAATTCACCCCAACCCCATCCCGATCCCCTCCCAAAATTGTCTCCAAATCCCATCCCAAATTCCCAGGATTTCACCCCAATCCCATCCCAAAATCCTGGGAATTCACCCCAAATCCCAGCCCAATCCCATCCCAATTCCCCCTGAAACTTCAAGAATCCCCCCCAAAACTTCAGGAATTTCAGGAATTCCCCCCCAGAACTTTGGGAATTTTGGGAATTCCCTGGAATTCTGGCTCTCCCACCTCTCCACACCCCAAACCCGAGCCCCCTTCCCTATAAAAATCCCCACTTTGGAGCCATTTCCCCACGGAATTTCCCCCCAAAACTTCGAGAACCCCCCCCCCGAAACTCCGGGAATTTCGGGAATCCCGCCCAGAATTCCATGAATTCCCTGGGATTGCCTCTCCCTCACCTCTCCCGGGATCTCGACGAGGCCGAAGCTGAGGTTGAGCTCGGGGCAGGAGCCGCTGAGCAGCCCCAGCACGGCCGAGGCCGAGAGCAGCAGCGCCCAGAGCAGCGCCCGGTTCTGCCCCAGGCTCTCCATGAACGGCTGCCCCTGGCAATGGGGTATACTGGTTTGTACTGGGAGGCACTGGGAGGGCACTGGGAGCGAGTGTGGGGGCACTGGGAGCCAATTCCGGGAGGTTTCCAAGCAGGAAAATGGGGTTTGATGGCACTGGGAGGGCACTGGTCTATACTGGGAGGGGATTGGGAGGCACTGGTTTATACTGGGAGGGGATTGGGAGGCACTGGTTTGGACTGGTTTGGACTGGTCTGGACTGGGAGCAGCCCCAGCACGGCCGAGGCCGAGAGCAGCAGCGCCCAGAGCAGCGCCCGGTTCTGCCCCAGGCTCTCCATGAACGGCTGCCCCTGGCAATGGGGTATACTGGTTTGTACTGGGAGGCACTGGGAGGGCACTGGGAGGGAGTGTGGGGGCACTGGGAGCCGATTCCGGGAGGTTTCCAAGCAGGAAAATGGGGTTTGATGGCATTGGGAGGGCACTGGTTTATACTGGGAGGGGATTGGGAGGCACTGGTTTGGACTAGGAGGCACTGGGAGGGGATTGGGAGGCACTGGTTTATACTGGGAGGCACTGGGAGGGGATTGGGAGGCACTGGTTTATACTGGGAGGGAGTTTGGGGGCACTGGGAGCCGATTCCGGGAGGTTTCGGGGCAGGAAAATGGGGTTTGATGGCACTGGGAGGGCACTGGTTTATACTGGGAGGGGATTGGGAGGCACTGGTTTATACTGGGAGGCACTGGGAGGGGATTGGGAGGCACTGGTTTATACTGGGAGGGAGTTTGGGGGCACTGGGAGGCAGTTTGGAGCTGATTCCGAGAGGTTTCGGGGCAGGAAAATGGGGTTTGATGGCACTGGGAGGGCACTGGTTTATACTGGGAGTGGATTGGGAGGCACTGGTTTATACTGGGAGGCACTGGGAGGGGATTGGGAGGCACTGGTTTGGACTGGTTTGTACTGGTCTGGACTGGGAGCAGCCCCAGCACGGCCGAGGCCGAGAGCAGCAGCGCCCAGAGCAGCGCCCGGTTCTGCCCCAGGCTCTCCATGAACGGCTGCCCCTGGCAATGGGGTATACTGGTTTGTACTGGGAGGCACTGGGAGAAAATTTGGGGGTACTGGGAGAGAGTGTGGGGGCACTGGGAGCCGATTCCGGGAGGTTTCCGAGCAGGAAAATGGGGTTTGATGGCACTGGGAGGGCACTGGGATAAACTGGGAGGCACTGGGAGGGGCTAGAAGGGGTTGGGACAGAATTGCAAGGCACTGGGTTATACTGGTTTATACTGGGAGGGAGTTTGGGGGCACTGGGAGCCGATTCCGGGAGGTTTCCAAGCAGGAAAATGGGGTTTGATGGCATTGGGAGGGCACTGGTTTATACTGGGAGGGGATTGGGAGGCACTGGTTTGGACTAGGAGGCACTGGGAGGGGATTGGGAGGCACTGGTTTATACTGGGAGGCACTGGGAGAGGATTGGGAGGCACTGGTTTATACTGGGAGGGAGTTTGGGGGTACTGGGAGGGAGTTTGGAGCTGATTCCGAGAGGTTTCGGGGCAGGAAAATGGGGTTTGATGGCACTGGGAGGGCACTGGTTTATACTGGGAGTGGATTGGGAGGCACTGGTTTATACTGGGAGGCACTGGGAGGGGATTGGGAGGCACTGGTTTATACTGGGAGGGAGTTTGGGGGCACTGGGAGCTGATTCCGAGAGGTTTTGGGGCAGGAAAATGGGGTTTGATGGCACTGGGAGGAACTGGGAGGGACTGGTTTATACTGGGAGGGCACTGGGAGGGACTGGGAGGGCACTGGGAGGGACTAGTTTATACTGGGAGGACACTGGTTTATACTGGGAGAAAAAATTGGGAAAAATAGGGAAGAAAAATTTGGGAAAAAATGGGGAAGGAAACTGGGAAAAATGGGAATGAAAAAGTGGGAAAAATTGGGAAAAATGGGGGGGAAATTGGGAAGAAAAACTGGGAAAAATTGGGAAAAATGGGAAAGGAAAACTGGGGAAAATGGGAATGAAAAAGTGGGAAAAACTGGGAAAAATGGGAAAGGAAAACAGAAAAATGGGAGAGAAATTGGGGGAAAAAAAACTGGGAAAAATTGGGAAAAATGGGGAAGAAAAACTGGGAAAAACTGGGAAGAAAAACTGGGAAAAATTGGGGAAAATGGGAAAGGAAACTAGGAAAAATGGGAGGGAAATGGAAAAAAAACTGGGAAAATTGGGTAAAATAGGGTGGGAAAAACTGGGAAAAACTGGGAAAAATTGGGAAGAAACACTGGGAAAAATGGGGAAGGAAACTGAGAAAAATGGGAATGAAGAAGTGGGGAAAAAGTGGGAAAAATTAGGAGAAATGGGGAAAGAAACTGGGAAAAACGGGGAGAAAAACTGGGAAAAGCAGGGAAAACCTGGGAAAAGTGTGGAAAAGTGGGAAAATTTGGGAATTTGGGAATGTTTGGGAATCGCACCTTGTAGTTGATGGCGAAGGTGGCCGTCTGCATGGCCATGGCCAGCAGGTACACCGTGCTGTTCACCAGGGACGGCTCAAATTCCCGGCTCAGATCCACAAATTCCTCCTCCCTGGAGCAGGGAAAATCGGGATCAATCCCTGAAATCCACCCTGGGATCAATCCCCAAAAAATTCCCAAAAAAATCCCTGGTTTTTTGGTGAAAATCCCCTTTTTTGGGTGAAAATTTGGTTTAGAATGGGAATTTCCGGTGGAAATCCCGGCTCAGATCCACAAATTCCTCCTCCCTGGAGCAGGGAAAATCGGGATCAATCCCTGAAATCCATTCTGGGATCAATCCCCAAAAAATTCCCCAAAAAATCCCATTTTTTTGGGTGAAAATCCCATTTTTTTGGGGTGAAATCGGATTTAAAGTGGGATTTTTGGCTCAAATTCCCGGCTCAGATCCAGAAATTCCTCCTCCCTGTCCATGGAAAAATCGGGATCAATCCCTAAAATCCACCCTGGGATCAATCCCCAAAAAATTCCCAAAAAAATCCCATTTTTTTGGGTGAAAATTGGATTAAAATCGGATTTTAAATGGGATTTTTGGCTCAAAATCCTGGCTCAGATCCATAAATTCCTCCTCCTTGTCCGTGGAAAAATCAGGATCAATCCCTAAAATCCATCCTGGGATCCATCCTGAAAAAATTCCCAAAAATATCTGAAAGAAATCCCATTTTTTAAGGCAAAAATTGCGATTAAAATGGGATTTTTAGCTCAAAATCCCGGCTCAGATCCATAAATTCCTCATCCCTATCCATGGAAAAATTGGGATCAATCCCTAAAATCCACTGGGATTCATCCCGGCATCAATTCCCAAAAAACTCCCAGGTTTTAAAGGATAAAATCCCAGAATTTTTGGGAAAATTCGTGAAAAACACTGAATTTTTTGGGATTAAAGCTCCGAATCCCAAATTTTTTTTGGGAATTCTTTGGGATCAGGGCCTCAATCCTGGAATTTTTTGGGATCAGGTCCTGTACAGGAATCCCAGGCTCAGGAAATGAGGAAAAATGAATTTTGGGCTATTTCTTCGGGAATTTTCTCGGGAATTTTTTGGGATTAAAGCCCCGAATCCCAATTTTTTTTTTGGGAATTCTTTGGGATGAGACTCACCTGGGCTGGCTCCGAGCCTGAGCCTCTCCGTAGAGGAACACCAGGCTCAGGAAATGGGGAAAATCCCAAAAATTTTGGGAAAATTCGTGAAAAACACTGAATTTTTTGGGATTAAAGCCCCGAATCCCAAATTTTTTTTGGGAATTCTTTGGGATCCGACTCACCTGGGCTGGCTCCGAGCCTGAGCCTCTCCATAGAGGAACACCAGGCTCAGGAAATGGGGAAAATCCCAGAAATTTTGGGAAAATTCGTGAAAAACACTGAATTTTTTGGGATTAAAGCCCCAAATCCCAAATTTTTTTTGGGAATTCTTTGGGATCCGACTCACCTGGGCTGGCTCCGAGCCTGAGCCTCTCCATAGAGGAACACCAGGCTCAGGAAATGCACCAGGAACTGCAGCAGCACCGTCAGCACCGTGTACAGGTTGAAGATGTTGGGAAGGGGCCTCTCCTTGGAAAGGGTCTTCAAAGGCTGGGAAAAAATTCCATGGAATCCACGTTTGATGGGAATTAAAGGTGGAATTTTGGGGTTTTGAGGGGGTCTGAAGGTTTAAAAGGGGTTTTGTTCGTGTGGAAATCGGGATTTGGGGGGGGGGGGTTTGTATCCCAAATTCCCAGGTTTTTATGGAAAAATCTCAATTTTGGATGTTTTTGGGATAATTTTTTGCCTTTTTTTCACACCCCAAATGTAAATTTGGATAAAATTATAAATATGGATGTAATTTGGGATAAATCCTATGGAATTCCCAACTTCCACCTTGGATCAGGATCTGGATCTGGAGCTTTGGGATCATCCCAGATCCAGGAGAGCACAAAATCCCACGCTTTTATCATGAAAAACCCTCATTTTCTGACCCTAAATGGGATTTTTTTTTGGAAAAAAAACCCCCTTATTCCCTAAATTTTTCTGGATCCCATAGAATTCTTGGCTCCCACTTTGGATCAGGATCTGGACATAAAATTTTGGGATCATCCCAGATCCAGGAGAGCACAAAATCCCTCCCCTTCTCCCTCAGAAACCACCATTTTGTGACCCTAAACCCGATTTTTTTTGGGACAAAAACCCCTTTTTCCCTAAATTTTCCCAGATCCCATGGAATTCTTGGCTCCCACCTTGGATTTGGATTTGGATCTGGAACTTTGGGAGCGATTCCAAACCCTATTCCCACCGCTCCGCCCTCAGAAGCCACCATTTTGTGACCCTCAGAAACCGCCATTTTCTCCCCCTAAACACGATTTTTTTGGGGGACAAAAAACCCTTTTTCCCAAAATTTTCCCAAATCCCACAGAATTCCCAGCTCCCACTTTGGATCAGGATCTGGACATGAAATTTTGGGATCATCCCAGACCCAGAAAATCACAAGATCCCTCCCCTTCCTCCCTCAGGAGCCGCCATTTTGTGACCCTAAACTCGATTTTTTGGGGGACAAAAACCCCTTTTTTCCCGAAATTTTCCCGGATTTCCTTCTCACCTTGGACCTGGAGATGAAGAGGAAGCAGCCGGCCAGGAGCAGCCCCTGCAGCGTGGCCTGCAGGTCGCTGAACTTGACTCCCTGCAGGAAGAGCACGCTCTGGCTGTAGGCCAGAACCAGAGCGTTCAGGGCCAGGATTTTAAACATTTGCAGCGTGGTCACCAACGTGCAACGGCCCTGCTTGATCACGTGGCAGACTGAGGGGGAAAAGCGGGAATTTCGGGAATTACAAAGGTGGGAAAAGCGAGGGGGAAAGGGGGGGGTTTGGGTGAGGGAGTGTGGGGACGCCATGAGGGGAAAAAGGGCGGGAAAAGGGGGGAAAAAGGGCGGGAAAAGGGGAAAAGAGGGAATTTGGCCTGGGGTTTTCATGGATTTGGGAATTTAGGGATGGAATGGATCAAGGATTCTTTAGGATAAAAGCAGATTCAAATCAGAGTCCAAAAGCTCCAAATTTTGGGAATTAGAAAGGTGGGAAGAGTGAGGGGGAAAGGGGGGATTTGGGTGAGGGAGTGTGGGGCCGCCATGAGGGCAGGAAAAGGGGGAAAGGAGGGAATTTGAGGTGGGGTTTTCATGGATTTGGGAGTTTAGGGATGGAATGGATCAAGGAATCTGGGATAAAAGCAGACTCAGATTCAGAGTCCAAAAGTTCCTAATTTTGGGAATTAGAAAGATGGGAAAAGCAAGGGGGAAAGGGGAGATTTGGGTGAGAGAGTGTGGGGCCGCCATGAGGGGAAAAAGGGCGGGAAAACGGGGAAGGAGGGAATTTGAGGTGGGGTTTTCATGGATTTGGGAATTTCGAGGTAAAAGGGATTCAGGTTTCTTTAGGATAAAAGCAGATTCAAATCAGAGCCCAAAAGCTCCTAATTTTGGGAATTAGAAAGGTGGGAAGCATGAGGGGAAGGTGGGTTTTGGTTTAGGCCCTCATGAGGAGAAAAAGGGCGGGAAACGGAATTTGGCCTGGTGTTTTCATGGATTTGGGAATTTAAAGCTGAAATGGGCTCAGGACTCTGTAGGATAAATCCAAGGACATTTTGAGCTTCACACAGAGTTTAAATTTTGGGAATTACAAAGGTAGGAAGAGCAAGGGGGAAAGGGGGGGTTTGGGTGAGGGAGTGTGGGGCCGCCATGAGGGGAAGAAGGGCGGGAAAAGGGGGAAGGAGGGAATTTGAGGTGGGGTTTTCATGGATTTGGGAATTTCGAGGTAGAAAGGATTAAGGAATCTTTGGGATAAAAGCCGATTCAAATCAGAGCCCAAAAGCTCCTAATTTTGGGAATTAGAAAGGTGGGAAAAGCAAGGGGGAAAGGGGGGATTTGGGTGAGGGAGTGTGGGGCTGCCATGAGGGGAAGAAGGGCGGGAAAAGGGGGAAGGAGGGAATTTGAGGTGGGGTTTTCATGGATTTGGGAATTTTGGGGTGGAATGGGTTCAGGATTGTTCAGATTTGGGGTCTCCCCCCATTCCTATCCCTTCCCACCCCATCCCCAGGATTTTTCCCACCCCATCCCCAGGATTTTTCCCACCCCATTCCCAGGTTTTCCCAGGGTTTTTCCCAGTTTATTCCCATTTTTCCGGGCACTCACTGCACTGGATGGAGGAGAGTTTGGAGGTGAAGGGGGCAGCGATGCTGGCGTCCCCCAGTTTCACCACTGGGGCTCTTTCCTCTTCCAGGTCCCTCAGGACTTGGCTCAGTCGTTCCTGTGGAATTTCGGGAATTCCCAAAAAAAAAAAAAAAAACCATCCCAAAATCACCCGGAATTGCCAGAAAAATGGGAGCTGAATTCTGCCATTCCCAAGGGTGAAAATTCCTGGATAAATCCCGATTTCTGAGCAATTCCCAGGGATGAAATTCCCAAATGAATCTGAATTCCGGATCAAATCCCAGGGATAAAAAATTCCAAATAAATCCTGATTCTATCTCAAGGATAAACGTTCACAAAAAAAATCCCAATTCCTGGGATTTACAAGGGATAAAAATTCCGAAATAAATCCCAATTCCCAAGGAATAAAAATTCCCAAATAAATCCTGATTCCCAAGGGATTAAAATTCCCAAATAAATCCCAGTTTCCAAGATAAAAATTCCCAAATAAATCCCAATTTCCAAGGGATAAAAATTCCCAAATAAATCCCAATTTCCAAGGGATAAAAATTCCCAAATAAATCCCAATTCCCAAGGGATAAAAATTCCCAAAAGAATCCCAATTCCCAAGAAATAAAATTCCCGAATAAATCCCGATTCCCGACTGAATTTTCGGGATAAAATTCCCGGAATCCCCACCCTGTGCAGGGCCAGCTGCTCCTCGCGCTGGGCCAGGATGCGGTGCTTGGCTCCTCGGGATGAGGGTTTGACATTCCCGGCGGGAATCCCGGGAATTGCGGCCCTTCCGTCGCCGGGGCCGTCGCGGGGTCGCCGCTGCTTCCGCTCGGGAAGGCGCTCGGGGGCGTTGGCCAGGAGAGCCACGCCTGGAAAACAGGGAGAATCCAGGGAAAAGTGAGGGAAAAGTCAGTGGAAATCAAGGGGAAAATGAGGGGAAAATCCAGGGGAAATTCGGGATAAATCCAGGGGGAAATCCAGGGGAAATGGGGGAAAAATTGGGGAAAAATCAGGGATAAAATGGGATAAATCGGGGGAAAAATCCAGGGGAAAATTAGGGAAAAATCCACGGGAAATTAGGGAAAATTGGGGAAAAACCAGGGAAAAGACAGGGAAAAAATAAGGAAAAGATTAGGGGAAAATCCAGGGGAAAATGAGAGAAAAATCCAGGG
Organism: Eopsaltria australis; assembly: GCA_034509425.1. NCBI lineage: Eukaryota > Metazoa > Chordata > Aves > Passeriformes > Petroicidae > Eopsaltria > Eopsaltria australis. Next base: position 32,211 of record JAVTVJ010000613.1, read on the forward strand.
GAAATTAGGGAAAAATCCAGGGGAAAATGGGGGGAAGATTGGGGAAAAAATAGGGGAAAATCAGGGAAAAATAAGGGAAAGACTAGGGAAAAATCCAGGGGAAATTGGGGAAAATCCAGGAGAAAATGGGAGAAAATCAGGGAAAAATAAAGGAAATATTAGGGGGAAAAAATCATGGAAAAAAACATAGGAAAAAATGGGAAAAACGGGAAAAAAGCAACGGAAAAATCCCAAAATTCCCCTTTTATTCCCATTTTTGCCAGCAAAAAAACACCTCCAAGAGCTGGGAAATTCTGGGAACGGCATTCCCGGGCTTGGGGATTTGTGGGGAATCCCGGGAATGTTGGGAATGTTGGGAATTCCTCACCCACGTCGGCGTGTTTGAGCGCTCCGACGTCGTTGGTGCCGTCGCCGCACATGAGGGTGGAGTAGCCCAGGCTCTTCAGGGCAGTGATCACAAATTCCTGCCCGGAAAAGATCCCAAAATTCCAGGAATTCCAAGGAATTCCAAGCTCAGGGTGCGGTGGGATCGTGGGGATGGGGTGGGGTTGGAAAAGGGAGCAGAAAGTTGGGAATTTAAGGGGGGATGAGGTTGGGGTTCTTTGGGATTCCAGCAGGATCAACCCAAAGATTCCGAAGATTCTGAATTCTGGGAATTTTCATCCCTAAGATTCCCAAAATTTGGGAATTCCCATTCCCAAAGCCCCAAATTCCCATTCTCAACTCCCAAATCCCAGGAATTCCCATCCCAAAAACCCCAAAATTTTGGGAATTCCCATCCCCAGGAAACCAAATCCTGGGAATTCCCATCCCAAACCCCCCCAAAAATTTGGGAGTTCTTGAAACTCCCAAATTCCCCTTCCCAAGGACCTCAAATCCTGGAAACTCCCACCCCAAACCCCCCCAAAATTCAGGAATTCCCATCCAAAACCCCCCAAAATTCTGGGAATTCCTGCCCCAAAGACCCGAAACCCCCAAATCCCTGTTCCCAAAGGCCTCAAATCCTGGGAATTTCCATCCAAAACCCCCCAAAATAGAGGAATTCCCACCCAAAACTCCCCAAAAAACCAGAATTCCCATCCCCAAAACCCCAAATTCCCATCCCAAATCCCCAAAATTTGGGAATTCCCATCCCAAACCCCCCAAAATCCGGGAATTCCCACCTCAAACCCCCCAAATTCTGGGAATTCCCATCCCAAACCCCCCAAAATTCCGGGAATTCCCCCTCCTGACCTTCTGCTTGGGAGCCACCCTGGCAAAGACGCGGATGTGGGGGATGAGGCGGAGCAGCCGATCCCGATCCCGGCTCCGGAGCTGCTCCAAGCCCTCGCCCGTGACGCAGAGCTCGAAGGGATCCGTCAGCTCCCGCTGGAATTCCGGGAACGCCGGGAGCGCCACGGAGCCGTCGCGGGAGCGCCACTGCCAGGGGAGACCTGTGGGAATGGTAATCTTGGAATGGGAGTCTTGGAATGGGAATTCCATGGGAAACTGGGAATGGGAATCTGGGAATGGGAATCTTGGAATGGGAATTCCATGGGAATGGGAATGGGAATTCCGTGGGAAAGTGGGAATGCTGGGATGGGAATTCCATGGAAATGTGGGAATGTCGGGATAAGAATTCCATGGGAATCTGGGAATGGGAATCTGGGAATAGGAATTCCATGGGAATGGGAATCTGGGAATGGGAATCTGGGAATGAGAGTGGGAATCTGGGAATGGGAATTCAGAAATGGGAACCCAGAAATTCCATGGGAATGGGAATCTGGGAATGGGAACGGATCCATGGGAATTCCAGGGAGATTCCAGAGGGATCCAAAGGCGATTCCAACCCTAATCCCCATTCCCAAAGCCCTCAAATCCTGGAATCCCAGAACCCCCCATTATTCCCAACATTCCCAATGCCATTCCCAGCATTCCCATTATTCCCAGCATTCCCGTTTTTCCCGGTACCGGGGCGCTCCGGCGGCTGCAGGATCAGGATCCGATCTTTTTTCAGGAAGTTCAGCTCCCGGGCCACGTGGCAGGCGGTCAGCGGGCTGTCCCCTGTGATCATCACCACCTGCAAAATCCAGGAATTTTTGGGAATTTCCGGAATTCCCGGGAAAATTCCAGCCCGGGTTTGAGGTCGGGATCAACCCCCGGAAGTGCAGAGTCCTGGAATGTTCCCAAATCCAAAGGTTTTTCCTGGTTTCCGTTGGGTTTTCCTGGTTTTTAGACTGGGATTTTCCCGGTTTTCCACCTGGAATTTTTCCCAGTTCAACCTCAAATTTTCCCTCTTTTCAGCCTGGAAATTCCCTGTTTTCTCCCCAATTTCCTTCCCTCTCCAAAATCCCCAAAATTCCCAAAAAAATCCCCAAAAGAATCCCCAAAATTTCCCAAAAAAATCCCAAGAAACCACAAAAAAATTCCCCAAAAAAATCCCAAGAAATTCCCCAAAAAATCCCCCAAATTCCTGGAAAAATCCCCAAAAAATTCCCCCAAAAAAACCCCAAAAAAATCCCCCCCAAAAAATTCCCAAAATATTCCTCAAAAAACCCCTAAAAATCCCCAAAAATTCCGAAAAACATTCCCCCAAAAATCCCCAAAATTTTCCCGAAAATGCCCAAAAATTCCAAACAAAAATTCCCCAAAAAATCCCCCAAAAATTTCCAAAAAAATCCCTAAAATCCCCCAAAATTCCCAAAAAATTCCCCCCAAAAAAATCCCCAAAAATCCCCCCAAAAATCCCCCAAAAAATTCCCAAAATTCCCACAAATTCCCAGGCTTCTCACGTGGTGGGAAGCGTTCTGGATCTCCCGGATCACGGCCTTGGAGTCGGATTTGAGGGGGGACGAGACCACGATGAAGCCCACGAACCTCAGATCACATTCCAGGGATTCCCTCTTCATCTCCCGCACCTTTCCCATGGAAAAATCCCGGAATTCTCATGCCCACATTCCCAAAAAAGTCGAATTCCGCCTCCCTCTGGGAATTCCCGGGGTTTTGGGATGGGTTTGATGCCCCCTAAAAGCTTGGAGTGATCCCAAATCCTGGGAAAATGGGGTTTTTTCCAAGGAAAAATTCCTTTGGGATGGGGATTTTCTGGGAAAAATCCATTTGGGATTGCTGGGAAGGGGAATTTCCTTGGAAGAATCCCTTTGGAATGGGAATTTCCTTGGAAAAATCCCTTTGGGATTGCTGGGAATGGGAATTTCCTTGGAAAAATCCCTTTGGGACGGGAACTTCCCTGGAAAATCTCCCCAAAACCCCAAATTCCACCCCACAAAAATCCCAATTTTTCCCAACTCCTCCCCCAGCCATTCCCAGAACCAGAATTCCAGGATTTTTCCCAGTTTTTCACCTGTTGATGGCTCAGAATTCCCAATTCTTTGTATCCCAGGGCCAGGACTCGAGCGCCCTCGTAGGAGAATTCCCGATGGATCTCGTGGTAATTGCTGGGACACTGGGATAACTGGGAAAAAAATGGGAAAAGCATTCCAGGAGTCAGAGATTTGAAGGAATTCCAGAGGGTTTTGGTAGAAAAATGGGAAAAAATTGGGAGATTTTGGGAAAAAATTGGGAAAAATTGAGGTTTAGGGGGAAAGCGAGGAAGGAATTTGGGAGAATTTGAGGGAATTCGGGATAATTTGGGATAATTCTGTTGGAATTTGCACTCCTCAAACATTTTTTCATCTCTCTGATCTCCCAAAATTCCCAAATTCCTGTTTTTCCCTGGAATTTTCCCTCATGACAGGGCCCAAGCAGCCATTTTGAGCTCCTGGCATTCCCAGATTCCCATTTTCCCTCCATTTTTCCCCAGAATTTCCCCATTTCTCCCTGGAATTTCCCTCCCCACAGGTTCCAGGATCATTTTCCCCTAGAATTTCCCCTCACAAAAAGATCTGGGAAGCCTCAGCATCCCCAAATCCTCGTTTTTCCCTGGAATTTCCCCTCACAACAAGGCCTTGGCAGCCATTTTGAGCTCCCGCCACCCCCAGATTCCCCATTTTCCCCCCGTTTTTCCTTGGAATTTCCCGGAATTTTCCCTAACAACAGGCTCTGGGAAGCCTCAGCATTCCCAGATCCCCACTTTTTCCCCGTTTTCCCCATTTTTTCTCCAAACTTTTCCCTCACAAAAGGCTCTGGGCCTACCCCTCACCCCAAGGCCTGGGCGGCCATTTTGATTTCCTGCCATCCCCAGACTCCCAATTTTTACCATTTTTTCCCCATTTTTAACCCGTTTTTCCCTGGAATTTCCCTCTCCACACTTTCCAGGATCACTTTTCCCTAGAATTTCCCCTCACAAAAAGATCTGGGAAGCCTCAGCATCCCCAAATCCTCGTTTTTCCCTGGAATTTCCCCTCACAACAAGGCCTGGGTGCCCATTTTGACTTCCCGCCATCCCCATATTCCCATTTTCCTGCCGTTTTTCCTCACAATTTCCCCATTTCTCCCCAGAATTCCCCGTTTTTCCCCGGAATTCCCCCATTTTCCCCCCTCACCATGGAATGCAGGGTCTCGGGAGCGCCCTTGACGGCCGCCAGGTATTGGATTTCTCCGGAGGAGTTTTCCAGGGAAGCCAACACCGCCATCCTCTTCAGGGCACTGGAGAAATGAAAGCGCTGGTGAATTCTCATTCCCGGAGTTTTTAGACTCCTCGGGAAAACTTTCTCATCTGGAAACAAAGGAAATCGGGAAATCCTGAAAGGAGGTGCTGGGAAGGGAAAAGGAGGGGAAAAAATGGGATTTTTTTGGGAGGGTTTGAAGGATTTTGGGGGGAATTCTGAGGGGTTCGGGTGGGATTTGGCGGGAATTCAGAGAATTTGATGGAATTTTGGATAATTTAAGAAGAATTAAAGATAACTAAGCAAAATTTAGGTGGAATTTTGGATTTTTTGTGAGGGCGCTTTGTGAGAATTTTGTGGGATTTTTTCGTGGAAGGATTGTGGGGAATTTTTGTCAGAATTTTTAAGGATTTTTTTGTGGGGATTTTTGGGATTTTTTTGTGGGGATTTTTGGGAATTTTTGTGGGGATTTTTTTGTATTTTGTAAGAATTTTGGAGATTTTTTGTGAGGATTTGGAGGGGATTTTTGGGTGACGATTTTGAGGGATTTGGACGAGACTTTTATGAGGATTTGGGGGGATTTTTGTGGAAGGATTTTGGGGGGTTTTTGTGAGGATTTTGTGGGAATTTTGGTGGGAATTCTGTGAGGATTTTTTTGGATTTTATAAGGATTTGGGGGGATTTTTGTGCAATTTTTTTCTTTTATTTTATGAAGATTTCGTGGGATTTTTGTGGGCGTTTTTTTCGCATTTTGTGAGAATTTTGTGGAATGTTTTTCGGAGAATTTCATGGAATTTTTTGGTGAGAATTTCCAGGATTTTTTGTCAGGATTTTGATGGGAATTTTTGTGGGATTTTTTTCCAAATTTTATGACGATTTTGTGGGATTTTTGTGGGCGTTTTTTTCGCATTTTGTGAGGATTTTTTAGGATATTTTTATGAGGATTTCATGGAATTTTTCTGCGAGAATTTCCGGGATTTTTTGTCAGGATTTTGATGGGAATTTTTGTGAGATTTTGATGGGAATTTTTATGGGATTTTTTTTTTTTTTAATTTTATGATGATTTTGTGGGGATTTTTTTTGGATTTCATTAGGATTTTGTGAAATATTTTTCTGAGGATTCCACACAATTTTTTATGATGATTTTACGGAATCTTTTCACCGATTCCACACAAATTCCAACCGAATTTTCCCATTTTTTTTTACACCATTCCACCACCGCTTTTTTTTTTTTTTTCCCCCCACTTTTTCCACCCGGAACACCTCAGAATTCCAGGAAAAAATTCAGGATTTGGGATTTACCTTTGGTCAGGGTCCAATCCACTGCTGTCAGCATGGCTTTTTCCAGAGGATCTCCCACGATTGTCCCATCCTCCAGCTGGACCAGGGAATGGCAGCAGGCGATGGCCCGGTGAGTTTCCACTGGAATTTCGGATATTGGCAGCAATTCCTTGCCTTCCCTGAGGGGAAAAAATGGGAATTTTGGGGTTATTCCTAAAAGGTTTTCGAGAGAGGGTTGTAAAGGGGGAAAAAAATGGGGAAAATTGGATAAAATCTCACAAAATTAAAAAAAAATTGTCAGAAAATTGAGAATAATTCCAGAAGATCCTCACAAAAACGCCAAAAAAATCCTCACAAAAATCCCAAAAAAATCTTCACAAAATCCTCACAAAAAAATCCCCCAAAAGATCCTCACAAAATCCCAAAAAATCCCCCAAAAGATCCTCACAAAATCCCAAAAAATCCCCATAAAAATCCCCCAAAAAATCCTCACAAAATCCCAAAAAATCCCCAAAAAAATCCCCCAAAAAATCCTCACAAAATCCCAAAAAATCCCCAAAAAAATCCACCAAAAGAGCCTCACAAAATCCCAAAAAATCCCCAAAAAAATCCTCACAAAATCCCAAAAAATCCCCAAAAAATCCCCCAAAAAATCCTCACAAAATCCCAAAAAAATCCCCCAAAAGATCCTCACAAAATCCCAAAAAATCCCCAAAAAAATCCCCCAAAAGATCCTCACAAAATCCCAAAAAATCCCCCAAAAAAATCCCCCAAAAGATCCTCACAAAATCCAAAAAATCCCCATAAAAATCCCAAAAAATCCTCACCAAAATCCCCAAAAAACCCTCACAAAATCCCAAAAAATTGCAGAAAATTCTCACAAAAATCCTACAAAAATCCCAAAAAAATCCTCACAAAAAATCCCCCAAAAGATCCTCACAAAATCAACAAAAAATCCCACAAAATTCTCACAAAATCCTCACCAAAAAAAAAAGCCACAAAATCCAAAAAAAATCCCACTACAAATCCCCACAGAATTCTGCAAAATTCCTCACAAAATCCTCACAAAAAATCCCACAAAAAATGCCAAAAAAATTCCAGAGGGATTTTGGGTATTGGCAACAATTCCTTGCCTTCCCTGAGGGGAAAAAATGGGAATTTTGGGGTTATTCCTAAAAGGTTTTGGAGAGGGGATTAATGTGGGTTGAGGGAAAGGCAAAAATCCCATTAAAAACCCAACAAAAATCCCATTAAAATAAAATAAAAAAAACCACCAAAAAATTCCTTTCCCTCCTAGGGTTCTCCCATGGAATTCTTTGGGAATTTTGGGAATTTTTGGGAATTCAGGACCCACCTGAGCCCGGCCACCCCTCGCACCACGAGGTGAAAACCTCCCAAAATCCCATTCAAAACCCCCAAAAAATCCCAAAAAACCCCAAATCCGACACTTCCCTTTCCCTCCCAGGGTTCTCCCGTGGAATTCTTTGGGAATTTTGGGAATTTTGGGGAATTCAGGACCCACCTGAGGCCGGCCACCCCTCGCACCACGAGGTGAAAACCTCCCAAAATCCCATTCAAAACCCCCAAAAAATCCCAAAAAACCCCCAGATCTGACCCTTCCCTTTCCCTCCCAGGGTTCTCCCGTGGAATTCTTTGGGAATTTTGGGAATTTTGGGGAATTCAGGACCCACCTGAGCCCGGCCACCCCTCGCACCACGAGGTGAAAACCTC